>JAOPSE010000071.1:14883095-15395938 GCA_029449295.1 Zea luxurians
TGTTGTTCTCTTGATCATATCTGTTATTTGTTTGATCATTAAATAACTTCTATTAACAATCATGCTTCTTAGTGCCGCATATACTATCAATATCTCTTGATATGCACTAAGTTAATATGAGAATTCATGATTCATCTATGCAATTTGTGATCAACTTGATACATGCTAATCATGACTTAGAAAAGGATCACTAGTTGTAGAACTCTCTTTTGTGCAAAATATTTTCCATATATTATCTTAAGAATAGGTCTTAAGCAACTAAGACAAAGGACAAAGTACAATGAAGAGAGCGTCTCTATGTGAAGGTACAAAACGGTAAAACTACTTCCATTCATTTACATATGTACCTAAATCTTCCTTTTGTATACATTCCTTGCATATCTTGTATAGAAGGAAGAGAAAGCATGTCCATGCATTTTTCCTGCTTCATATCTAGTTTAACTTCTCAAAAATTCATTCCTGCTTTAATGCATATTTGTTGAAACTAGATGAAGTGTTTTTAGTGTCAAAGAGCTTAAAACTTAACCTTGTAACGAGGATAAGCTGCCTTTGTTCCAAAGGTGGATGGTCCTTAAGTCTCTTTGAAATCTTTAAGGGTAAATGCTTAAAATGTTTGCAACATGCTTTGATAAGTGCATAAACTGTCATGAGCATCACACTTATACTATGACACAATGCACTTCACATTCCGTATAATATAGATATGTTCTCATTAAACTAATTATGTGCAATTGGTATTTAAGGCCAAAATATGTATTCCTCTCCATGCACATATTTAGGGGGAGCAATCTATGTTATATAGAACTATGATCATGCTTAATTTGATATACCCTTTTGATCATGTCTCTTTTATATATGCTATGACTAATGTGTTTTCAAGTGTATTTCAAACCAAGTCATAGGTATATTGAAAGGGAATTGGAGTCTTCGGCGAAGACAAAGGCTTCCACTCCACTCTACTACTCATCTTTCGCCGTCGCTCCGCTTCACTCTCCGTCTTTGGTATAATCTTCACTCATATGTTTTATTTGCCAAAGGGGAGAAAGTAGTTAGAAAATGGCCTATATTTCATTCTAAGTATCCGTTTTTGGCGATTCATGCCAAAGGGGGAGAAAGTATTGGCCCAAAGCAAAAGGACCACACCACCAAATTTTTAAAATGATTTTCAATTGATAAATTTTAAATTAATATCTCTTTGAGGTCTAAAGGGGGAGAAAGTAGTACTTTGAAAATTGATATCTTAAAACCCTCTTGAACACTAAGAGGAGAATTTATTTGAGGGGGAGTTTTGTTTAGTCAAAGGAAAAGCATTTGAAACAAGGGAAGAAAATTTCAAATCTTGAAAATGCTTCTCAAAATCCTATTTATTTACCTTTGACTATTTTGCAAAAGGACTTTGAAAAGAATTTACAAAAGAATTTGCAAAAACAAAACTTGTGTGCAAGCGTGGTCCAAAATGTTAAAAATAAAGAATCAATCCATACATATCTAGTAAGTAATATTTATTGGCTCAATTCTAAGTAACCTTTGCACTTACATTTTGCAAACTAGTTCAAATTCTGCACTTCTATACTTGCTTTGGTTTGTGTTGGCATCAATCACCAAAAAGGGGGAGATTGAAAGGGAATTAGGCTTATACCTATTTCCTAAACTAATTTTGGTGGTTGAATTGCCCAACACAAATATTTGGACTAACTAGTTTGCCCAAGTTTATAAGTTCTACAGGTACCAAAGGTTCACCATAAGCCAATAAAAAGATCAAGAGAAAGGGTTCAAACAAAGGAGCAAGGGACAACCGAAGGCACCCTGGTCAGGCGCACCGGACTGTCCGATGCGCCACCGGACAGTGTCCGGTGCACCACCGGACAGTGTCCGGTGCACCAGGGGAGTCGATGCTGAACTCTTCACCTTCGGGAAATTTCGGAGGCGCCGCGCTATAATTCACCAGACTGTCCGGTGTACACCGGACAGTGTCCGGTGCTCCAAGAGGACGCGGCTCTGAACTCGACAGCCTCGGGAATTCGCATCGGCTGCTCCGCTATAATTCACCGGACATGTCCGGTGTACACCGGACTGTCCGGTGTAACTGCGGGGCAACGGCTACTTCAAGCGCCAACGGCTACCTGCAGCGCATTAAATGCGCGCCAGCGCGCGCAGAGGTCAGGCACGCCCATGCTGGCGCACCAGACACTCCACAGTTCATGTCCGGTGCACCACCGGTCATCAAGGCGGGCCCAGAAGTCAGAGCTCCAACAGTCGGAACCCTAACGGCCAGGTGGCGTGGCTAGCGCACCGGACATGTCCGGTGTGCACCGGACTGTCCGGTGCACCATGCGACAAACAGCCTTCACCAACGGCTAGATTTTGATTGGTGGCTATAAATACCACCCCAATCGGCCACTTCAAGGTGTGGGAGCCCAAGCAACATTCCAAGTCATCTAGTTGACATACTCAAGCCCTCCCAACCACATATATTCATTGATCCATCCTATACACAAGATTTAGTCCACTACAACCAACACAAGTGCCACAAAAAAAAAGAGAGCAAGCAATTGAGAGCTACTCAATTGAGTTTAGCCCTAGCGCCTTGTGAGATTCATTGAGAGATAGTGTGCACTACATCTTTGTGTTCATTTGTGCGTGGGGTTTTGACTCCCATTGAACTTCCTCCAAAGTTTTGGAGGCTTGTAAAAGCTAGCGAGAGACACCAGTGTGTGCTGGTCCTTGCGGGATCGAGAGTGATCCTTGAGAAGAAGAAGAGCTCGCCGATCCTTGTGTGATCGGTGGAGAGAGGGAAAGGGTTGAAAAAGACCCGTCCTTAGTGGACTCCTCAACGAGGACTAGGCCTTCGAAGGCCGAACCTCGGTAAAACAAATCACCCATGTCCATTGTGTTTATTGCTTGTGATTTGTTTGTTTTCCCTCACTCTAAGTCTTTCTTGCTTTATTCTTGGCTAATCTTATTTGGTGTTGCTTTAAGTTTAAATTCTCATTTAGTGGAGCAACACATTACAAGAAAGAACTCGTGTCATTACTCTTCTTATCTAAGCCTTCTTGCTTTATTCTCATAGACTTGTTAGTAGTATTGATTTATCACTTCCGCATTATTTAAGAGCAATATTCTCTACAAGCAAGAATTTAGTTTTTATACTCCGATATTTGTATATCTTGTTCTAACCACTAATCAAAGGGATCTAGTTGGGGGATAAAGTTTTAATTTTCAGGTTTCGCCTATCCACCCCCCCCCCCCTCTAGGCGACTTTCATCTTTTCTTTTGGACCTTATTGATCTCCACATCCTTCTTAGGACAACCATTAACAAGATGGCCGGTATCACCACAACCAAAGCAAGCACGACTTGATAAGTTACATGGTGGAGTTGTCTTTACTGTGTTGGTAGAAGTTTCTGTGCGTTTTTGTTCATATTCCATGTCTGAATACTGAGATAGCTTCATCTCGGAGGTGATCTATAGTGAACTCTTCTCAGGACAGTTACGGAAGTAATGACCTTCACGTCCACATTGATAGCAAGCTTTTCTTGAAGTTATTTCTTGACTTTTTCCATGTTTCTCTTTTCGTTTCTTGGACTTGATGTGATGACGAGGCTAAAACTGTGTGCAAGTAATAGTCCATCCATCAATGTAACACTCCTGTGTTTCTTCTTGGGGCCGGGCATCCTTGTGATGTTTCCTTTTTGGAATACTTTGCAATTCATCAACTGACAGTATATTAGGTATGAGAGAATCTGCTATTAGTTGTTCTTGGGGAGACATTTGTCTGTTTACGCCAGAAAATAAAATCCAGTTCTTCTGTTTTGTAGTTTCACTTTCGTTTGTATTGATCTGGCGACAAGGAATTCCATAGTACTCACAACAACAGCACGTTCCAAGTTCACTTGTCTGTTGGTTTGGTTGTGTATCCTTTTGTGTCTTGAATGTCTGTGCATCAGCTGTTTTATTTATAGTGTTGTTTTGACTTGCCAACACACCGCATTCTTTGCACTTAGTGACATCACTTGTAGTTGACATTCCAAGGTCTGACATCTGTATGGGTATGGAAGAATGGGAGGGACGAAAGGGTTGAGCAAAGATAGATTATAGAGAGCAGAGAAAACCCATCTATCTAAGATTTTACCTAGCTAACTGATGTCATTGTGGACAAAAGTCACACCATACACCAACAATTAGGGATGAAAGTGGTAATCCAAACTGTTAGAACAAATTTAATATTTTAAAATAGATATGTATAAAATTTGATGTTGATTTTTTCTTATGTTATCAAGCACATTAGTACAAATATGAATAAAATATTATATAAGTTGTTTTATGTATTATTTGCTCCCTACAACACAAAAAGTTGAAAAAATTACCGAATTTGTTTCCGAATCTATACCGAAGTTTATATCTATTATTTGAAAAAATGTAGGATGAATTTGAGGTTTACTTTTTATGAATCTTAACAAGCTGGATGTTAAAAACAAGAATACAAATTTGTATTGTATATTCTATATCCTATTTATTCGCAATCAAAGAAAAAACTGATTACCGAATAAATACCGTTTCCGACCGTTTTCATCCCTACCAACAATCATTTCAAAGAAGCAAATCAAACATGAACACAAAAGACAATGAACTCAAGCATACCAGCACAACACAATCCAATTCTACTCATTCAACCAAAACAAAAGGTGAGACAAGGTTTTGGAATAAGAAAGATATTATAAAGTCAAGGAGTCAGGTAAGAAATAACGAGTTAGACAAGATATATTTGTTGGTGGCTAAGAGAAATAAGATAACCATAAACTATTAAAGTGAGGATTAATGATACAACCAAGGATATGAAGTGAGTTAGGGAGAAAGCGTTATCAAGGAGACAAAAATAGAGAGGCATTATCAAGTAGGAGTAGGAAGACAAAGAATTCAGTATATCAAGGTAGATATTGTCCAAGGATGACAATACAATGGCAAGAAAACAAGAGTAGAAGAAATCAAGGGTTAAATAACAATATTATGAATTAGAAAACAACTACAATATAACATCGTCCTTACCGATCTAGTCAAAAACTTAGCACTATAGAACTATCCTATCAACCTAACCAAGAAGAATGGTAATAGATCCAAGAGATCTATAACGAAACTTCTTGCGGGGCGGGGATAAGACAGAGAATGGGGCATCTTCCATAGCTTCTAAAGGGTTCCTTCCGGTAGACTTCACTTCAAGTTCCTCAATCCTAACTTGATCATCTTGTAGTGCTTCTGAGTAGAGTCTTCTGATAGACCAAAATCAGACTAGAAGAGTTGAAAATAAAAGAGACGAGATTTTATATAAAGTAAGTTTTTATGGAGGAAAATATATCAGGCTTTGAAAGACTGGCTGGGCTTTCCATTTCTAACTAATCTAGCGACCTACGGTCACATTGCTTTGATACCACTTCTGTCAAACCCGTTTCTGAGGGCAGAGCCGGGTGCATAGCATATGTGTGCCAAGATCTATTTCCACACATATGTTGACGTCACAAGTGTAATATATCAAAAGAACAATGCATAAAAGCGTAAATAAAGATTATATTAACATATTACACTTCGAACAGACATAATGTCTTAACCTTTATTCATCAAAGTACAGCGAAACATGGACATCCATCCACAGGAAGATGATCGGGGGTATCACTAGACTAACATCCATGGAGCTCAGCATCATAACTTCATCTGCAAACTTCTGATCAAAATTAAGCAAGGGTGAGCTCACTTATGGTCGGGGCTCAGCAAGTGGGGGAAAAACTAATGCAAGGTAACAAGGTGAGGCTAAGGTTGAGCAGTAAGCATTTTAGTTGGTCAACATTTTATTAACAACACCTGTCTTACTTATAAGTGTGAATCCCAAGTATTCCCATTAAACAAAGGTCCAAGAGTATATCAAAAACACTTAAGTGAAACCACTTAAGAAAACCATTGCCAGATCAACGGATCTCGATTTATTTCCATCTTCGAGTTCAATTATCATGTGAGGAGTCCAGGCTGCTCATAACCATGAGCACGGCTGATATATCAGTTTTACACTCTGCAGAGGTGGTACAACTTTACCCACAAGCCGTGTATCCCCTCTAGCCTAGGTCGGCCAAAACCCGTAAACACTTCCGAGGTGAGTGGCTAGGGATCCACTATGAGGCTTTCACAAAATACACTTAATACGAAGCAACCCGCTAAGGTTGCCAGGCACTAAGCATATAAAGCTAATTACCAAAGCCAGAGCCATGATAGCACTCGTGGTTGCACTGTTTTCCCGGGTGGTCACTCCATGTTCCAATTAATATGCAATAATCTTGTTTAACCATCGGGTTAACAACAATAATGTAAACTTACCATTTTGGAACATTAATATCATAAGCGGGAGTGACTGCATAAAGTTAAGTTGTAGCAATAGCATAGCTACGAAGGTAAAGTATAATTCCCAGGTTTGATCAAGGAATAAGGTTGGAAAGGTTATCTAAATAGGTAACCCGTCAAATTATGCATATATATCCAAAAGAATAAACTTTATTAAATGTATTGTTTGGGATCAAACAGAGTATGTAGAGGGAGAAGTCCACTTGCCTTGCTTATTGAAAACTTGAGGTCCTTCCACGGATAGGAATAGATCTTGATTCTTAACTACTAGATCAACCACTGAATATCACACAAACAAACAAGAAGAACAAACACCACTCAATAACATACCACATTCACCATACGTAAAGCTAAAAGAAAGCCTAACGAAAAGAGCGTTCTCTTTTCAAAAACGTCATAAGTAATGGTTATAATAAGAAGGTATTCCCTTCAAAAATGTGTGATCTATAATTTATAAAACAAGACATAAGCTTATAAATATCTTAATTAAAATATACAAATATTAGGTTGACCATATTAATCTTTTATAAAACGTCATATGTGATATGTCTAAGATTAGGGGTTTATAAGATGATAAAAGACGTTATAACAATATTAAACCTTTTTAACCTTTTTTAGAAAAGATATAAGTTATATATCTAAGGTTAATTGGCTACTAATCACGTTATTAATTTTAGAAACATTATGGAGCATATTATAAATATTTTTAACCAATCACTTATGACAAATTAAGATATAATTCTAAATAGGTTTTATGTGAAAAGATCATTATTATTAAACACCTATTTATGGAAAGTTATGATATATGCCTTAAATGAACTTTTATGTAGGAGAAAATGAATAAACAACTATATTTTATTTTTATTAGAAAGTACATGTCCTATACTCTTTGTTAAGAAAGCTATATACAAAACAAATATGTAAACTAACATTTAATTATAAAAAGGACATGAACACTAATTTTCTTTATTTTATCCTTTAGGAAAAGCTAAGTGATTCGTATATAACATGGACTAAATTTGATGAAAAGAATAATTAAACCTATATTACTAGTTACGAACAAATTGCATATAGGTTTAATTAATAAATTAAAAAGATAATTAATCTACTATTTGTCTTTAGTTTTAATTTGAGAACTAATGATCTAATTATTAAATAAGGAAATTGTATTCGACATTATATATATAAACTATGATTTTAGTTTAGGAAAGCAAGAACACTAATTAATACATTTTAAAACTTATTTTTTAAAAAAAAACTCTATATTACTTTTAAACATTGTGACACATGATACATCATCATTTGTAAAAACTTGAATATAAGGCTAAATCGAGTTTTATGGGAAATATAATTAGACAATATTTATCTTTTATTTTTGTTAAGAAACTTATGGTCTACATTTTTATTTTTATTAAAAATCTATACTTTAGCAACTATACGAATCATAATTTAATCTAAATATGAAAACTATTAAGAAAACTATTTGAACATATTTAATGCATAATTATGAAACTAACAAAAAAACCAATTTTATTTTATTTAGATTTCTTATATGCATTTTATTAAAAAAGTGTTGTAGGGACAAAAATAAAATTAACAGTAGACGTGGGAGTTAGCTTTGTAAAATTTGCATTGTCTTCTACCTTCGTTCTTGCTGACAGCCGAGGAGCAGAGTACGCCAGAGCAGAACACGGGGCAAACTGGCTTAGATGGCGTGGTCGTCACGGTGCTGGCGCTGGGTTCGGACGACTGTACGACGTCGACAGCACGATGAGGATGAGCATGGACATCAACGAACGCGAACACGATGAGCAAGGTCGGACGACGTCCGGTGGTCCTTGATGTCGGCACGACAACTACGTTGAGCGGGCGCGGCAATCGATGAGCTAGCAGAGAACTCGGCAACGAGGTAGCATCAAGCAGAGCGGAGGTTCTCCGGTGGCACGGGCTAGCGAGACGCTAGTGCTCTGTGACACGGCGTCGTGGTGCTGGTGCGCAGCAACGCTGCGTGCAGCAAGGCTCCCGTGCTGGTAGCAACAGCACGACGCGGTGAATAAGCAGAGGCGAGCACGGAATGAGCAGAGGGAGAGTTCCCTGCTGATTTATAGGCCGAGGACGGAGAGACGAGCAGTCAGCGGCCGACAACTACCATTGATGGCGAGCAGCAACGGAGAAGAGGAGAGGGAAAGACGTACGACGTAGTGGGGAAGCAGAGGAAGCACCGCGGCGTTACGAGTCTGCTCCATTGTTGTAGTGTGGGCGCGGGGAGAGACTGGAGGGATGGTCACGACCTACAGTTTTTTTATGGCCATGGATTTCGGTAGGAATTTATGGGGAGCCGTTTCCGGCTGAATAAAGGAGGGGAATATGGCCGTTACGGGGGAGTGAAGAGCCGGACCGAAGATTTCGGGTGGAGGAGGAAGGAGCAGGGCGTCCCGGGATGCAGGGGCGGCGCACAGGACGAAGAGCGGCGATGACCGACGGCTGCTGAGTTGCCACCAAAGAGCGAATGAGAGAAAAGAACCGTAGAGAAGATGAACAGGCAACCGAGATGGGACCCACCTGTAAGTAATTGAGAGAGAGGGAGATGAGAGACTCATGGTGTGCGGGTCATCCAAACGATTTCTTTTTTTTAATTATGAATTCCCTTTCCTTGTTTTTATTTGTATTTGTTTTTTTTAATTTCTTTTCCTTTTCGTAGAAACCGAATATATATATATATATATCAAAATCTATAATAATTCAAATTTTATTATTAACTTACTAAAATTTATTTTGTAAAAATAAATTATTTTAAGAGAATTCCAGAAAATAAAGAGTTCTTCTCGTAATGGAATAAAATCAAACAAATAGAATTTTGTAATTACTTACAAACTAAAATTAGTAATATATATATTTCCCAAAAATATTATTTTAGCAATCCATCATTTTTTGTAAAATGAGGCTTTCACAAGATCAAATTCATAAATTGGATTTGCAAATCAATTCAAACAAAATACATGCTTAGGCATGGGTGCATTAAACACTTGGTAAAATTTTATCCAATCATGAACTTGTTCAATTTATTTATAACACAATGTCATTATTTGAAAACATAAATATTTTTTCCTTTCTACTGAAAATTAATAGGTTAACATTAATAGATGGATTTAGGGTGTTACAATAACTCCCCCTCAATTATTACATAAGGTCTTGTTCTTGCCTCCATTCTCTTGTTATAAGCTTCGTCGTCTGAGAGACAGTTTCCCTAGAGGAAGGATATTATTTCAGTCCTCCAATCTTCACTATGTACAGGTGAGATTGTGAGTACTGCTCTCTCCATGAGTTCGATTTAGGGTGCTTTTATTGTTTCAAAAAATACTTCCGAAGGCAAAGGGAGCTCATGTGCCGCTGACTTAGCTAATAAATCTACATGTTCATTTTCTCCCCTTAGGATATTTTTTACAGAGAATCCCTCGAAAGAAGCTTCCAATCTTCGGACTACGTCCAAATACTTTTCAAGCTTCAGATCTCTTGCTTTACTACTCTTATCCATGTGGCCAGAAATAACTTGTGAGTCAGTTTTGAGGATTGCCCTTCTTATTCCCATTGCCTTAAGTTTCCGAAGCCCTAAAAGAAGAGCTTCGTACTCAACAATGTTATTTGTACAGCTGAAGTCTAACTTTATTGCATAACATGTTCTGACTTTAGAAGGTGCCACTAGAACAGCAGCTGCTCCTGCACCGAAGGTCCCCCAAGATCCATTGCAAAATACTGTCCAAGCTTCGACATTTTTTGTTGCTTCTTCACCCTGAGCCCCTGGTGTCCAATCAGCAATGAAGTCTGCTAACGCCTGAGATTGAATTGAGGATTTGTGCACATAATCAATGGAGAATTCGTTAAGTTCTGCGGCCCAATGTCTGATCCTCCCTGTAGCTTCTCTATTCCTCATTATGTCTTTCAGGGGTTGCGATGAAGGCACTATTATATGATATGCCTGGAAGTAATGCCGAAGCTTCCTATAAGCCATTAATACATCATATAGTACCTTCTCCAATTCTGTGTAATTTCTCTTTGATGGGATGAGTACTTCGGAGATGAAGTACAATGGTGCTTTCTTCTTTATTTGGCCATCTTGTTTCTCCTGCACAAGTGCCGCACTAACCGCAGCATGAGAAGCAGCCACATAGAGAAGTAGTGGAGCTCCTGATCAAGGTGGGGTTAGAGTTGTCAAATCTATCAAATACTGTTTCAGCTCTTCAAAAGCTTTTTGTTGAGCCGGACCCCACTAAAAGACTTCAGCTGACTTCAGTATTTCAAAGTATGGTAAATTCTTCTCTGCTGATCTTGATATAAATCTATTCAATGATGCCAGCCTTCCTACTAACCGTTGAGCCCCCATCTTTGAATTTGGCGGCTCCATCCGAAGGATAGCTTCGATTTTGCTTGGATTAGCTTCGATGCCTTTTGTCGATACCAGGCAGCCAAGAAACTTGCCCTTCTTTACTCTGAAAACACATTTTTCTGGGTTTAACTTGAGACCAGCTTGCTTGAAATTAGCAAATGTCTCTTGCAAATCGACAACATGATTCTCTTGCTTTGTGCTTTTTACTATGATGTCATCGACATAAGTCAGCACATTCCTGCCAACTTGAGAGTGGAGAACCTTGGCGGTCATTCTGCTGAAGCTTCCTCCAGCATTCTTGAGCCCCGCAGGCATCCGAAGGTAACAATAGGTACCACTAGGAGTTATGAAGCTTGTCTTTGGCTCATCCTTCTTTCTCATCCAGATTTGATGATAACCCGAGTAACAGTCCAACAGACTCATGAGTTCTGAAGCAGTTGTTGCATCTACAAGGGAATCTATTCTTAGTAAAGAGAACTCATCCTTCGGACATGCCTTGTTGAGATCTGTGAAATCAATGCACATTCTCCATTTCCCATTAGCTTTTTCACCATGACGGTATTAGCCAGCCACTCTGGATATGTTACTTCTCTAATAACGCCGGCACTGAGAAGTCTCTTTACTTCATTTCATGCACCTTCTGCTTTATCATCGGACATTTTCCGAAGCCTCTGCTTTCTTGGTCTGAAGGATGGGTCCACATTGAATGAGTGCTCAATAACATCTCTATTGACGCCACAAAGGTCATTGGCTGTCCAAGCAAAAACATCTTTGTTGTTAAACAGGAACCTTAACAAAGTTTTTTCCTGTTCATCAGATAGCTGAGATCCCAACAATACTTTTTGGTCTGCTATGTCTTCACAGAGAAGCATCCGGTTGATCTGCTGAAGCAGTCTTCTCTCTTTTATGCTTATACTGCTGATAAGCTTCGACTTCATCTATATTATGAATAGCCTTCGAATCCGTCCAACTCCCCTCAGCCCTCTTGGCAGCTTCTTGACTACCATGTACAACAATGGGCCCTTGTTCCGAAGGTATCTTCATGCATAGATATGTTGGATGAAGTATTGCTTCAAAGGCATTGAGCGTTCCTCGACCAATAATTGCATTGTATGGATACTCCATATCAACAATGTCAAAGACAACCTGTTCTATTCTTGTGTTATGGACATAGCCGAAGGTGACTAACATTGTTATCTTGCCAAGTGCCACAATGTCTTCTCTGAAGCCACAAAGAGGGTGTGTTGCATCATGTACCTTATCTTCTGGCCCTTGCATTTGCCTAAAAGCCTTTGCAAAAATGATGTCTACTGCACTGCCTGTATCAACCAGGACATTGTGGACTAGTTTTCCCTTGATGACACAAGATATGACCATTGCGTTGTTGTGGGGATAATCCTTGAGCTGAAGGTCTTCCTGAGAGAAGGTGATTGGAATATGAGACCACTTGGACTTGATGAAGGGTCCTTGTACCCCAACATGTTGTACCCTTCTCTGTGCTTCTTTCTTCTGCTTCTTGTTGGCTAGTTCAGAACTTGAGCCGTCTATGATTGGGAGCACCAGCTTCATGGCCGAAGGTGCTATAGCTTGGTTGTTGTACAGAGCCATCATCACAACTGTGGAAGTGAGTTCACCGGAGGTGGGCGCTAATGTTGGTCCTTGTTCTCAAATGCTATACATCAAGAACAAAGCAAAACAATCGTTAATGGTTAAAGACCTTCGTCCTTTGAAGCATTATCTCCCTTGGGATATAATGATCTTCAGACAAAGGTCATGAAGGGTGTATCTTCATTGTCACAACGAAGAAGTATATACAAAGATGTATAAAACACAAAAGATTATAAATAATCATTACGAATCATCAGATTATTTATATTCCCTTTTTTATAAACATAGATAAGCATCATTAAAATCAATATTACATTGATACCTTCGGCTTGTCAGAAGGCGTGAACGTGAGAGTGATGCGAGAGCTTTTACAATACAGCCTGAATAGTACGGGGGTACTGTTCATCTATTTATAGGCACGAGGCGCAGCCTGGGCAATATTACATCCATGTCCACGGTAACTAATTATGATCATAATATAGACTACCAAGGACTTTACAGTCTTTTCCTCTTTAAGTCGGTGTCATCCTTCGTCTTTATCATGACACCAAGTCAAAGCTCTTTCAATCGTAGCTTCGGCTTTGTCCGCATCATCTTTGGCTTATATCTTCATATCACACCTGCCTTTATACTGTCTTGCCGAAGGTGTTTTCGCCCAGAGGACCTTCGGCAGAGAAGACCCCCAACAAGTAGTATGGTTCAAACTCACGGAAAGTCACATCCACACTTACAAATAACCTTCTTCGAATAGGGTCCCAACACTTGTACCCCTTTTGTGTAGATGCATAAACAACAAGTACACACTTAACGGCTTGAGGATCCAATTTACCCACTGAAGGTCCATGGTCGTGCACAAAGCAAACACAACCAAAAACTCTAGGTGGGACTTTAAACTCTCGTTGATCCAATAGGAGTTCAGTAGGTGATCTCATACGTAGTACTCTAGATGGCATGTGATTGATCAGATATGCAGCTGTCATCACTGCCTCACTCTAGAGATACTTAGGCACATTCATTTGAAACAACAGGGACCTTGCCACTTCTAACAGGTGTTGATTCTTTCTCTCGACCACACCATTCTGAGAAGGTGTACCAGGACTGTGGTTTGGTGAATAATCCCTTGATCTGAAATGAATGAGATAAACTCATTATTCACATAGTTCCATTATCAGTGTGAATGATTTGAACTTTAGCATTAAATTGATTAATGACCAGTTTGTAAAAATCCTTGAAACATCGTAGAACCTCATTCTTGTGCTTCAGCATATATATCCATGTCATGCGAGAATAGCAATCAATAAATGTGACAAACCATTTAAAACCTCTCACAGATGTAATCGAGCAAGGACCCCAAACATCAGAATGCATTAACATAAATGGATCATTGCTACGAAGTCCAATACTAGGTAAGTTGATCTGGTATGCTTGGCTAGCTCACATGCATCACACACAAGAGTTCCTTTCTCCATTCCCTTAAAGGATTTAGGGTACAATTTACTCAAGCTCTCAAAAGGTACATGTCCTAATCGATGATGTAGCAGCATGATTTCCCTTTTATTTCCTTCTGTTGTTGCTGACAAAGCTTGCTCCTCTTGATTGATGAACCATAGCCCATTATGCCTCACTCCAGTCCCAATCCTCTTCCCAGTTCTCTTCTCCTGAAAAACACATGATTGTTCATCAAATATAGCTAGACACTTAAACTGATCAATGATTGAGCTGACAAAAAGGAGATTGACTGGGAATGATGGGACATGCAAAACTGATGATAGACTAATGGATGGTGTACACTCTATAGACCCTACACCATGAATGAGTTGGGAGGTACCATCAGCAATTTGGACAGTTTCAGGATGGATAGATTGAGAGTATGTTTTAAAAGAATCAATTAGTCCTATGACATGTCTAGATGCTCCTAAATCTATTATCCAATCTCTATGACTTCTACATAAAGATGCAAGGGCTTGTGCCTAAGTACCTGCACCCGAATGGGCGTAGTTGGCAAAGTTATCGAAGTGCTGGGTGGATGTAGTTGCCACAGAACCAAGAGGAGTGCTGGTTGGACACTCAGATTCTTTGCCCTTGTGCCATTCTTCCCACTGTTTAGCTTGTTCCCTAGTCAGGGTGATTGAGGGGGTGTCTTCAGTGATTGCTACATTGACATGAGGGCCACCACGACCTCTACCCCCTAGCATGGCCACCACGCCCCCTTCCATAGCCTCCACGACCTCTTCCATAGGTACTACGAGTGGCTCCATGAGTTCCACCACCTCGTTCACCACTGCCACGAGGATGAGGACAATTGTAGCTCAAGTGTCCCTTCTCACCACAGTTATAGCAATCTCTATCATCAGTTGCAGTGTAGGTTGATTTCACAGGATCATTAGCTATCATTACCCGGAGCCTGCTTTCCTCATTAACCATTGCTGACACAGCCTCATCCTGTCACATCCTGATTTAAGGGACAAAGCCGGGTGCATCTCATACATGCACCAAAGAAGACAACATATATAATAACAAAGTGTAAAGAGATAAATGTCATAATAACATCAGAGTACTTATTACATTGTGGAATTCTTACAAATTAAAAGATAAATATAAAATGAACTAAGGTCCATCCCTGGCGCCATAAAGTTAACTGGGAGACACCACCTAGATCAAGTCAAACTCCTCGTTGTGTGGCTCCTCTTGAACCACTTGTTCTTCTCCTGTGGGGGGTGTGCGACAGCAAGGGTGAGAATAATGTGCATGGACTCGCCAAAGGCGGGAGTTCATGTGATGTGTAAAGTTGATCAACAATAGGGGTTAAAGTTGAGCATTGCTTTTAATAAGTTGGTCAAATTTTATTAACAGATACTAAATGTAAGTACATACCAAACCATAATAGAATAAAATTAATAAATGATCCCCATGCAATGCAAATGACAAATTGAATTTAATTTCATAGTTTAATCATGCGAGAGTCCTGAGCTGCTCTTGACCGTGAGCTTAGCTAGTATACCAGTTTTACACTCTGTAGAGGTTGTACCCTGTACCCACAAGTCGTGTATCCCATGTCACCAGGGTTTGTAAGGCCCTTAGACACTACCGAGGTGAATGGCTAGGGATCCACTACTAGGCTTTTACAAAGTTCCACTAGCTTCCGAAAACCCACTATAGTTTATGGGAAGAGCACTTGCAAGAATCCCTCGTCTGACCGCCATCGCTGCAAAATCAACCCGAGAACCTCCCTGCATGCAACGCCCCTACTGCCCTTGCCCCTTTCAGGTAAGGTAGTCTTCCACTAGCTTTCCTAATTAGTCAGCCAAGGACATCCCATTCCACCCTTGTGGTGGCACGTGTTTCTCAAAGTAAGCTCCATGTTCCAATTAAAGATAATGATGATCTTGAGATGAACATAAATAAAATAACAAAACAATTGGAACATGGATATAATGAAATATTATCCCAAAACCAATAAAGCAATAGCAAACTACCCAAATGATTCAGGGGTAACAAGGTACAAGCATAAACAGACTAGGGTGACCTATTGGGTCTCATCAAAATTAAGCCTATGCATGAATAAATGGTTATAAAGAACATTATTGGGTAAATGAAGGTGATCAAGGGCACAACTTGCCTTCAATGAGCTCCTGCTCATCTACTTCTATCTACTGGGCACCAGGATCCTCAGCCACTGGTTCTTATACTCGCCACAATACAAACAAGCATAGTATAAAGGAGAAATTAACATCACACCAAACATGTAAACAAAATACATAATAAAAATCTACACATTAAAATAAGATCCTAGGAAAAGGAATCATTAATTTTGGAGTTATGGATTTTAAGTTATGAATTTCCAAAGGTTTTATGTGCTTGGTATAGGATTAATTAATAAATAAATTTTATTACTGTTTTCATGTCAAAACAGAGAAACTAGGTGATAAACAATAAAATTACAAAATTTTAGAAACTGGAATGGATCAATTTAGACTCAATATGAATTTTATCTGAATTAAACAAACTCTAGCCATTATTTTTATATTACAATAGATTTCTATTTCTTTTTCCTGTATTTTCTACTTACTGGATTGCACCACAATTACACAGAAACACAGGGGCTAACTCAGAAATTTTCCTAAGACTTAGATTGCTGGCGCAAGGACTGCAGGTTGGTTTACCTAAAATTCAGGGACTCTTATGCAAAACGTGCTTGCGAAGGGGTATCACAGAACATGGGTCGCTGGATTAGATCTGGACGACCCAGATTAAATCAAAACATGGATGAAGCGATATGTCATACTGAACGTTGGATCTAAGATCGACCGCCCAGATTCTATTTACCCAAAACCCTATTCTAACCGTTCGATTAACAACAACAGTTTAGATTCGATCACATGAAGGGGTATGCGTAACTTTTAATCCTGGGCATCAGTGCACAGATCAATGGCCCATAGGAACCCGGCGCTATGCGCCATCCCCCCGAACGCTTTGCGCACGGCGACGCCAGAGCGCCCGCGGCGGCGCCATCGCCGGTGTCGCCCAAAATTCGGCCCACGTGTCCAAACTCTAAATTGATTGTTGTAATACGTAGAGGTTAATCGTACGATGCAGGAGGAAGGTTACTCACCGCGATCCCGAGAGTACTCCGGTCCACAAGCGCGGCGCGGCGGATCAATGGGCGCGGTGACGAATTCTGGCTGCCACCGGATCGATTTCCCCCCAATCCGTCTACGGGTGATCCACCGGCAACCACTCGAAGCATCGTGGCACACCACGGACTCCCGGATGCCAGCCATGGGCGAGGTCAACACCGACGCCCCACCCAACACGTGGCCCTCGCTCTCTCTCGGGTACTAGTGTCTAACGTACGGTTTGGGGAAACAGAGGGAAAGGAAAGAACGGCGCGCTGGCTTTATCCATGAAGCTGGGGCTCCCGGGCAATTCGCAGGGAAGGCGCGGTGGTCGTTGAAGGGAGTCTGGCTTCATCGGCAAATTAAAGGAAGCGGTCTGCACGGTCGTGGCGAGGTGGAGAGGGAAGAAACTAGGTGGTGGGCCAGCAGCATCAGTGAGTCGGGTCCTGGTTCCAGCAATTCTGGGTCGCGCGTGAGGGAGACTGGCTGACGATGTGGGCCCGAGCAGCCAGTGGAACAAATCCCTAAGCAGCTGACAAGGCGGCCCCGGTTGTCGGTGCAAGGGACACGGTGGGCTGCGCGGCGCGAACCCTATTGAGCAGAGGCAACCTGGTTACTGTTTTCCCTTTTACTTTTGTATTTTCTTTTCCTTTTAAACTTTCAAATTCATAAATTTAAATTCCATTCAAATTTAAACTTCATAGTACATTTATTTCCTCATATAATGTACATCCTAAACATGGTATGAGGAAATTTTATTTATTTATTTTGATTTTTATTTTGTGGTAACTAGTGCTCTTCTCCTCTAATTCTAAAATTCCATTTTAAGTCTTATTTCCAATTTGAGTACTAATATTTTTCTTTTTACATTATTTTATATTGTCACAAAATGCACACAAAATAAAATCTCAGCATGATGCATAGTTTAGTGGCATGCCTTTTATTAATCACTTGTTTTTAAAAGTGGTGTTCACATGTGATGGTGAATAGAGATGACACACACACATATAGATAAAGGAAAATTATTTCTCCTTTTATATTATCTTAAAAATTGGGTATTACAAATCCTACCCTCCCCCCTTAACAAGAATCTCGTCCTCGAGCTTTAGGAAGGACTATGGAAAAGATGGGGAAAATCTATGCGAAGCTCTTCTTCTCTCTCCCATGTAGCTTCATCTTCTCCATGGTGACTCCATTACACTTTGCACATCTTTATCACTTTATTCCTTGTAACTCGAGTCAAAGTATCAAGAATCTTGATAGGGTATTCTGTATAAGTCAAATCTCCCTAAACGCTGAGCTCTTCTATTGGTAACTGTTCCTCAAGGACACAGAGACACTTCTTAAGTTGAGACACGTGGAAAACATTATGTGCATCAGATAGATTATCAGGTAGCTCGAGTTGGTATGCCATCTCCCCAACTCGCCTAAAAACTCTAAATGGTCCAATAAAGTGAGGGGACAATTTGCCTTTAACTTTAAATCTCCTCATTCCATGAAGTGGTGACACCTCGAGGTACACATGATCACCTTTCTCAAACTCCAGTGGTCTTCTTCTATTATTAGCGTAGCTCTTTTGTCTGGTCTGAGCTACCCTCAAATTCTCCCGAATTGTATGGACTTGTTCTTCTGCCTCTTGAATAAGCTCAGGCCCAAAGAACAGTCTTTCTCTAGTCTGATCCCAATATAGGGGAGTTTTGCACCTCCTGCCATACAAAGCTTCAAAAGGTGACATCCTCAGACTGGCCTGGTAACTATTATTATATGAGAACTCTGCATATGGTAGACTTTTATCCCAACTTCCTCCATGCTAAAAGGCATAATCTCTCAACATATCCTCAAGTACTTGATTAGTCCTTTTAGTATGTCCATCAGTCTGAGGGTGATAGGCCGTACTGAAGTTCAATTTGGTATTCATATTCTCATGAAAGCTTCTCCAGAATCTCGAGGTAAACTGTGAACCTCGATCAGACACGATTTTCTTTGGTACTCCATGTAGACACACAATCCGAGCCATATACAACGCTGCCAGCTAAGAACCTTTATAAGTAGTCTTGACAGGAATGAAGTGAGCTACTTTGGTCAATCTATCCATAATCACCCATATGGAATCATATCCTTTTGGGATGCGAGGCAACCCAGTAATGAAATCCATGCCAATTTCTTCCCACTTCCATTCTGGTATCTTCAATGGGTGCAATAGTCCAGCTGGTCTTTGGTGTTCAGCCTTAACTCTTTGACACATATCGCACATAGCCACATGTGCAGCCACATCTCTTTTCAGCCCGTGCCACCAGTACTTTTGCTTCAAATCCTGATACATCTTAGTGCTACCAGGATGAATAGAGTAATCAGAATCTTGGGCTTCCTTCAATATAGTCTCACGAAGGCTATCAATCTTCGGAACACATATCCGGTACTTGAACCATATTGTGCCTTGCTCATCCTCCGTGAATTCTAGACCTCTACCTTCAGTAATCAAATCCTTGATCTCTTGTATTTAGCATCACCAATCTGACCTTTACGGATTTCTTGTTCCGAGGTAGGTTCCACAGCAATCATGACTCCTTTAGTGTGAGCAACTATCCCCAGGTTAAGTCTCCTGAAATCCTCAACAATCTCATCGGGAAGCTGGGCAATAATAGCTGAATGGACATGCTCCTTTCGACTCAAGGCATCTGCAACCAGATTCGCCTTGCCCAGGTGATAATGAATCTCCAAATCATAGTTCTTAATAAGCTCCAACCAACGGCGTTGCCGAAGGTTGAGATCCTTCTGAGTGAATATGTACTTCAAACTCTTGTGATCGGTGTACACTTGACACTTGGTTCCCATAACATAATGTTTCCATATCTTAAGTGCATGCATTACGGCTGCCAATTCCAAGTCATGAGTGGGATAGTTCAACTCATGTTTCCACAACTGACGAGACATGTAGGCGATCACATGTCCTTCTTGCATAAGCACACATCCCAAGCCTTGGCCACATGCATCACAATAGATATCGAATCCCTTCTGTAGATCTGGCATAACCAATACTGGGGGTGACATCAATCTCATCTTTAATTGATCAAAGCTATCATGGCACTTCTCGTCCCACTTAAACTCTCTTCCTTTCTCCAGAAGCAAGGTCATAGGCTTAGCAATCTTAGAAAATCCTTCAATAAATCTCCGGTAATAGCCTGCAAGTCCCAAGAAACTCCGGACCTTAGTAACTGTAGTGGGTATGTTCCACGCCATTATCTCCTTGACTTTTAGCAGGATCCACTGATATCCCTCCATTAGAAATGATATGTCCAAGGAATGGCACCTCGTCAATCCATAACTCGCATTTACTGTACTTGGCGTAGTTGATTATCTTGCAGCTTCTGTAGCACCAATCTCAGATGTTCCTCATGATCACTATCACTCTTGGAATAAATAAGAATATCGTCGATGAATACCACGACGAATCTATCAAGATACTCCATGAACACCTTATTCATCAGATTCATAAAATAAGTTGGTGCATTAGTTAGTCCAAATGACATAACTGTGAATTCATATAAGCCATATCGGGTTGAGAAAGCTGTCTTGGGAATTTCAGATGGCATAATCTTCATTTGGTGGTAACCCGATCAGAGATCAATCTTCGAGAATACCCTAGCACCTCTCATCTGATCAAATAAATCCTTAATGAGGGGTAACAGATACTTGTTCTTCACAGTAACATCGTTAAGAGATCTATAATCCACACACATCCTTTGCAATCCATCTTTCTTCTGTACAAACAGAACCATCACTCCCCAAGGTGAGGAACTCAAACAAATGTACCCAGCCTCTTGTAACTCCGTTAGCTGCTCCTTAAGTTCTTTTAACTCTTTTACAGACATCTTGTATGGCCTTTAGAAATAGGAGCAGTCCCAAGTAAGAGATCAATGACAAACTCAACTTCCCTATCCGATGGTGTCGGCGTTTCGAGACCGGGGGGTCCCTAGGCCGACGAGTGAGTGTGCCGCGTGCCCCAGCCCAGATGGGTCGAGCGCGTGGGCGAGCGCGAAGGGGGGAAGAGCGAGGTGGCCGGAGCCGGGTCGTGAGGGAGGCGGAGATCCCGCGGCCTTCGTGTTCGTCCCGCGCCCAGGTCGGGTGCGCTTGCAGTAGGGGGTTACAATCGTCCGCGCGGTTGAGGAGAGCGAGCGGCCCCAAGAGAGCGCCTGCCCCTGCCCTCGTTCCCGCGAGGCCAACCTTCTCTAAGAAGGCCCTGGTCCTTCCTTTTATAGGCATAAGGAGAGGATCCAGGTGTACAAATGGGGGTGTAGCAAGGTGCTACGTGTCTAGCGGGGGAGAGCTAGTGCCCTAAGTACATGCCAAGGTGGCAGCCAGAGAGATCTTGGCACCCAGCTGGTGTGGCGTCGTGGCCGTCGGAGAAGCAATGGAGCCTGGCGAGGGGACAGCTGTCGAAGTGGTTGGGCCCTTGCTGACGTCCCCCTGCTTCCGTAAGGGAGCTGAGAACCGCCGTCGTCATGGGTCCAGCGGGGCGCCATCATTGCCTATCTGGCGGAGCTAGCCAGATGGTACGTCGGTCCTGTTTCCTGCGGCCCGAGTCGGCTCGGGGTAGGGCGATGATGGCGCTTCCTGTCGACGTGGCGGACTCGTGCCCTAGGTCGGGCAACGTGGAGGCTCCTCCGAAGCCGAGGTCGAGTCTGTCCTGCATGGCCGAGGCCGAGCCCGAGCTCCTGGGTCGGGCGAGGCAGAGGTCGTTTGGCAGAGGCCAGGGCGGAGTCCGAGCCCTGGGTCGGGCGAAGCGGAGTTCGTCGTCTTCTGGGGCCTTAGCCCGAGTCCGAGCCCTGGGTCGGGCGGAGCGGAGTTCGCCGTCTTCCGGGGCCTTAGCCCGAGTCCGAGCCCTGGGTCGGGCGGAGCGGAGTTCGCCGTCTTCCGGGGCCTTAGCCCGAGTCTGAGCCCTGGGTCGGGCGGAGCGGAGTTCGCCGTCTTCCGGGGCCTTAGCCCGAGTCCGAGCCCTGGGTCGGGCGGAGCTTCCTATGGCGCTTTTGGCCAAGCCTGGCCACCCGTCAGTCTCACTCTTTGCGTCAAATGCCCCAGTGACTTGGTCGGTCGGCACGGTGATTTAGTCAGGGTTGCTTCTTAACGAAGGCAAGGCCTCGGGCGAGCCAGAGATGCGTCTGCCATAAAAAAGGGGGCCTCGGGCGAGACGGAAACACCTCAGGGTCGGCTGCCCTTGCCCGAGGCTAGGCTCGGGCGTGGCGCGATCGAGTCGCTCGTATGGACTGATCCCTGACTTAATCAAACCCATCAGGCCTCTGCAGCTTTATGCTGATGGGGGTTACCAGCTGAGAATTAGGCGTCTTGAGGGTACCCCTAATTATGGTCCCCGACAGTAGCCCCCGAGCCTCGAAGGGAGTGTTAGCACTCGCTTGGAGGCTTTCGTCGCACTTTTTTGCAAGGGGACCAGCCTTTCTCGGTTGCACTTTGTTCCGGTGGGTGCGCGCGAGCGCACCCGCCGGGTGTAGCCCCCGAGGCCTCGGAGGAGTGGTTTCACTCCTTCGAGGTCTTAATGCCTTGCGTAATGCTTTGGCTGGTCTGGCGGTTCCCTCATGCGAACAGGCCGTAGCCCGGGTGCACTGTCGGGGCCCAAGTTCTCGGGCTGGTATGTTGACGCTGTCAACGGTTCGGCCGGAGCCGGGTTTGCGAGAGCAGCCCCCGAGCCTCCGCACAGGGCAAGAGGACGATCAGGGACAGACTCGGCTTTTTTACATACGCCCCTACATCGCCTTTCCGCAAGGAGGAGGGGGGGAGAGCGCCATGTTACCCTCGATGGGCACCGAACATGGTGTCTCCGGTGAGCTGCAATCGGGTAATCCGAGTGGACGTCCGTGCCCCGTTCGTTGGGCGTCAGCTAGGGGCCCGGAGGCACGCCCAAAAGTACCTGCGGGTGACCTGCCGGACCCGGTCCCCTGGCGACGGGGTCCGAGGGCTCGATGCCTCCCTCCGATGGGATTCCGTTACAGGATCGTTCCCGCTGGTCTCGGAAATGTCCTAGGGTACCTCGGGAGCGCAGCCCGAGCCTTGGTTATGTATTGAACGTACCCCTGGTCATCCCTCGCTCGGTGTCTGAGGTGACTGTGAACCCTTCGGGGGGCCAGCCTTCGAACCCCTGATCAGTAATGGGCGCGGAGCCCGAGTAGCCTGAGGCGGTCGTGGAACCTTTCGGGGGGCTGACCTTCGAACCTCTGACCAGTAGTGGGTGTCGGGCCCACGCGATCTGAGGCGGCTGTTGAACCCTTCGGGGGGCCAGCCTTCGAACCCCTGATCAGTAAGGAGGCTCGGAGCCTAGTTCCTTCATGGGGAAGGATCCCTTTGGGGGTATCCCCTTTCCCGGTCCCTGTTGCAAGAGATAGAGAAAGAAGGAAAAGGGAAAAAGGATACGAAATTGAACGACGTGGCGTACCTTTTTTGGTGTGGTCGTGAAGGCGAAACGTCGCCAGCTGCTCCTGCCAGAAGCGCCGCCTGTCCAGCCGCGGAGTTAGTGCGCCGGGGCGAGTAGTTGGCGAGGCTGCCGTTGCGCGTGCGCGAGCCGTTCGAGGAACGGGTCACGGGCGTGTCATCTTCACACCGTGAGAGGGGGTTCTCTCGCTGCCTCCGGATGGGACGTGAGCTTGGCTGATGGCGTGACCGCTGCTCTTGCGCGCCTGCCACCGTCATTACTGCCGGCCCACTTTTGACCACGTTTGACCGCTGCGTCAGGCTGGCGCTGCTGGGTCGCGCGCTGGGTCGCCTCGGGTCGCGGTATTGGTTCCGCAACCGAGGAGGTGCGGTGGTGGCGCAAGTGGTACAGTTGCTTGCATGCAGCATCCGGCGCGCCGGTCGCGCGACGCGTGGGCTTGGGCCTCCGTGCTGGCAGGTCAGGAGTCGGAGAAGCGCGTCCACTTGGCGCGGTTGCATGCCGCCTGCATGGCTGCCCGCCCCTGTCGCCCGTTGGTCTGGGCAAAAGTGGAGGGTCACTTGTAACCACTGGGTGGTTGCGCGCGCCGTGCGCGGCGGTTCGGCTTCTTCTGCTCGGAGCCGGTCTGCATGACATGTGGGTCCCAGCCCCCGCGCCGCAGGGGAGGGCTTTGGAGGCATGTTGGAGAAGACTCAGCCCGTGACGGTTGGGGGCGCAAGCAGGGAGAGTTGCCTTTAAAAGGAGGGCGACCCCTTTCGTAAGGCGACCATGTCTTCTTCCTCCCTTATGCATCGTGTCTTTCCACCTTTCAAGCCCCCGGATGGGGGAAACCGCCGTCTCCGTGCCTCATCGTCGGAGGACACTACTCCGTGGGAGTGGGTACCTTTCAGCCATCGTTCGGCTTCAAGGATTTTCATCAGGCAGCCCGGTTGCTCCCCTCCGCTGGGGGTCACCCGAGACGGTGACCACCAGCTCCTGGGTGGGGAGGAGCAAACCGAACTGCGATCTAGGTCCCACCCTCAGCTTCAAGGATGTTCATCATCCTCACTGGGGTGGGTGCCGGACTGAGCCGGCGCTCTACCTCCCGCACGGGTTCGTGGGTCATCCTCTCCCGCGATGTTCGAGGGAGAGGGCGCTCACTGGCCCTGCGGGCGGCCCGGACTTCGACAACGTGGGGTGGATCGGCGGCGGACGTCGTCACCTCCAGCGTGTCGGGTCCGCTGGCTCGGCTCCGGCGGCCCCTTCTGTTGGGGGGCAGCTGCCGCGCCGTGTACACGGGAGGTCCACCCTAGACACCGCGCGCTGCTAGGGCGGCGTTCGTGTTCTGGGGTGGTCCTGCCTTTGCACCAGGGCGGCGCCTTTGCGCGGAGGCCGGTGCCCCACTCATCTGGGAGGATTTGAGTGGGGATCTGCCGGAGGGCTGATGGCTCCTGCCGTCGGTGTCGAGGCGGAGGCGGCTCGAGAAGTCCCCGTCGCCGACGGGATCACCGCCACCATCCGCGCTTCGGGCCTCCGGCTCTTTGTACTTGTCCTCGCCCCTCGAGCGTCGGCGTGGGCGAGGGCAAGACTGCAGCAGTGCCTACCCCTGAGGCCTGCGCTGCTGCAGTTCGGCCATCCGGAGTGGGGGCCGTTGTCGTCGTAGTCGGAGCGGGTGGCGACGAGCCGCCCGTCAGTCTTCTGTAGCCCCGCAGGCCCGCCCCTATCGAGTGGGGTTGTTCGTACCTGCGGAGGGGGGAACCGGAGTTTCGTTTGTAACGGCACTTCGAGTGCCAGGGTTTTTTGTTCATTTTGGCTTTCGGGGCCTGAACATGTATGTAATTACGGCACGGAGCCGTGTTTTTTCCTCATTCTTGAGCACTAAGACTCGCCTGTTGACTATCTGAACCGCTTCACCAAGCATGAGTCGCCCCGTGCCAAGGTGACGAGTGAGGTATCCGTATCCCGGAGGCGTAGGAGTCCCTCAGCTCGGTCAGCCTTGACTGCTTACGTGTACCCCGTCGTTTCCAGGACCCACTTTTCGAAGTAGTCAAAAAGCACGAAAGATATTCTGGTAAAAGAGATTTTCTGTTCGAGGAAAATTTGGCCCTGTTGTCCGAGGCTTCTCTAGCTTAGTTAAAGAGACCCCTCGGCCGCTCTTCGACGAGCCGAGGCCAGGGGTAGCGATATCAGCATGAGCAGAGGCGGAGTTGGTTGAAAAATGAAACCTGGTTGGCCGGAGCCTAGCCGAGTTGTCCGTTGGCAGGATCGACGCCGGAGTTGGTCAGCCGAGGCTTCGGACCAGGCTGGTGCCCTCGGAAGGTGGTTGGCCGAGGCCCCGGAGGTGGCCGGCCGAGCCGCCCGCTCGGGCCGGATCCCGGAGAAGTCCCTGACAGCGATCGCTCTGGCGTGGTGATGACGTCGTCCTTCGGAGCGGAGACCCTTGGACCGCGTTGCCGTTCGAGGCTAGGTCGGGCCTCGCCGAAGGTGCCGTTGATGCCGAGGGTGTTGCCGCCCCCTTCCAGCGTCAAGACCCGGGCCTGCAGGATCAGATTGTCTTGTAGTGTGTGCTTTGTGCGACCGTCGAGGCCAGAACACACACCCTTGTCGCGTGTTAAGCTGCGTCTCTCTTCCTCTTGTTTCGAGTGTCTGGACTTTTCGTCGGTAACAAGGATGTTTGTGCGAGCGAAAGTTGCTTCTCGCGGAAGGTGATGAGTGAGGTATCCGTATCCCGGAGGCGTGGGAGTCCCTCGGCTCGGTCGGCCTTGCCGCTTACGCGCACTTTTACTCGTCCATGAGGCCCTATCACCGACTTGGTCGAGAAAACTCGAATAATCGCTTCGACAGAAGGGCTTCCGAACGTAGAGACTTGTTCGATCCGCGGAGTCACCTTATCCGAACGCGAGTTACTTATCGCAGAAGGTGATGAGTGAGGTATCCGTATCCCAGAGGCGTAGGAGTCCCTCGGCTCGGTCAGCCTTGACTGCTTACGTGTACCCCATCGTTTCCAGGACCCACTTTTCAAAGTAGTCAAAAAGCACGAAAGATATTCTGGTAAAAGAGATTTTCTGTTCGAGGAAAATTTTGACGCAGAGGGGGTTTCCCCCTTTTAGCCCCCGAGGGAGGGTCGGGCTTTGCCGAGGCGAGGCCGACCCTTCCTTGTTGACTAAACTTTGCGTGGGTGCGAGGTATATGAACAACTTGGAAACATCTTAAGGGTAGAAACGACGTAGCTGTTGGATGTTCCAAGCGTTGCCGTAGACCTCGCCTTGACTGTTGGCCAGCTTGTATGTTCCGGGCTTCAGAACTTTGGCGATGACGAATGGCCCCTCCTAGGGGGGCGTGAGCTTGTGCCTCCCTCGGGCGTCTTGCCGCAGCCGAAGCACCAGGTCGCCCACCTGGAGGTCTCGGGGTCGGATCCCTTGGGCGTGGTAGCGTCGCAGGGACTGCTGATACCGCGCCGAGTGTAGTAAGGCCCTTTCCCGAGCCTCGTCCAGCTGGTCCAGCGAGTTTTCTCGGCTAGCTCGGTTGCTTTCATCGTCGTAGGCCCTCGTCCTCGGGGAGCCGTATTCCAGGTCAGTGGGCAAGACGGCCTCGGCACCGTAGACCAGGAAGAACGGCGTGAAACCTGTGGCTCGGCTCGGCGTCGTCCTCAGGCTCCAGATCACCGAGGGGAGTTCCTTCATCCATCGCTTGCCGAACTTGTTGAGATCATTGTAAATCCGAGGCTTGAGCCCTTGTAGAATCATGCCGTTGGCACGTTCTACTTGCCCATTCGACATGGGATGAGCTACGGCGGCCCAGTCTACCCGGATGTTGTGATCCTCGCAAAAATCCAAGAATTTTTTGCCGGTGAACTGGGTGCCGTTGTCGGTGATGATGGAGTTCGGGACCCCGAAGCGATGGATGATGTTGGTGAAGAACGCCACCGCCTGCTCGGATCTGATGCTGTTCAGGGGTCGGACCTTGATCCACTTGGAGAATTTGTCGACGGTGACCAGCAGGTGCGTGTAGCCCCCGGGCGCCTTCTGCAGAGGGCCGACGAGGTCCAGACCCCACACAGCGAAGGGCCAGGTGATGGGTATCGTCTGCAGAGCCTGAGCGGGCAGGTGGGTCTGCTTCGCATAGAATTGGCACCCTTCGCAGGCGCGGACAATTCTAGTGGCGTCAGCCACCGCCGTCGGCCAGTAGAAGCCTTGCCGGAAGGCGTTCCCGACGAGGGTTCGAGGTGCTGCATGATGGCCACA
Organism: Zea luxurians; assembly: GCA_029449295.1. NCBI lineage: Eukaryota > Viridiplantae > Streptophyta > Magnoliopsida > Poales > Poaceae > Zea > Zea luxurians. The sequence continues at coordinate 14,910,750 of JAOPSE010000071.1, forward strand.
AGCCCTCGAGTGTATTTCCTGCAGGAGTTCCTGACCTTCGGCGATGGAGATGCATCGCTGGAGGATGCCCGAGGGGCTACGGTGGTAGAGCTCCTTCTCATCGCCCAGCAATACGAACGACTTGGCGCGTCGCGCTACCCGTCGAGCCTCGACTCGGTCGAGGGGCAGTTCTCCTTGGCGGAGATATTGCAGGTACGGGGTCTGCCAATCTTGATCTGGCGTGACCCCGCTCCGCTCCTCCTCGATGTGCAGTGCTTCGCCCTCGGGGGCCGAGGGTTCCTCGGGCTGAACCGAGGATGGCTCGGGCTGGGCCGAGGTGACCTCGGACGGGGCCGAGGGCGTCTCGGGCTCGGGCGTGTCGCCGATCTTGACGGAGGGTTGGTGCAGGTCCCGGGAGAAGACGTCCGGGGGACCGTTGTTCGCCCCGAGGCTATCTTTTCCAGCTCGTCCGCAGTCTCGTTGTAGCGCCGGGCGATGTGGTTAAGCTCGAGCCCGTAGAACTTGTCTTCTAGGCGTCGAACCTCATCACAATAGGCCTCCATCTTCGGGTCGTGGCAGTGGGAGTTCTTCATGACTTGGTCGATGACGAGCTGCGAGTCGCCGCGTGCATCGAGGCGTCGGACCCCTAGCTCGATGGCGATTCGCAATCCGTTGATCAGAGCCTCGTACTCAGCCACATTGTTGGACGCCGGGAAATGGAGGCGGAGCACGTAGCGCAGGTGTTTCCCGAGGGGCGAGACGAAGAGCAGGCCCGCGCCGGCTCCCGTCTTCATCAGCGACCCGTCGAAAAACATGGTCCAGAGCTCCGGTTGGATCGGAGCCGTCGGCAACTAGGTGTCGACCCATTCGGCTATGAAGTCCGCCACTACCTGGGACTTGATGGCCTTCCGAGGGGCGAACGAGATTGTCTCGCCCATGATTTCCACCGCCCACTTTGCGATCCGTCCCGAGGCTTCTCGGCACTGGATGATCTCCCCCAGGGGGAATGATGACACCACAGTCACCGGATGAGACTCGAAGTAATGTCGCAGCTTTCGCCTCGTCAGGATCACTGCATACAGCAGCTTCTGGACTTGTGGGTAGCGGATCTTGGTCTCGGACAGCACCTCGCTGACAAAGTAAACTGGCCTCTGAATGGGCAAAGCATGCCCCTCTTCCTGCCTTTCGACCACGATCGCGGCGCTGACCACCTGAGTGGTAGCGGCGACGTAGACCAAGAGGGCTTCTCCATCAGCTGGGGGTACCAAGACGGGCGCTTGGGTGAGGAGCGCCTTCAGGTTCCCGAGAGCTTCCTCGGCCTCGGGAGTCCAAGTGAAGCACTCGGCCTTCCTTAAGAGACGGTACAGGGGCAGACCTCTTTCGCCGAGGCACGAGATGAAACGGCTCAAGGCCGCGAGACATCCCATGACCCTCTGTACGCCTTTTAAGTCCTTGATGGGCCCCATGCTTGTGATGGCTGCGATCTTCTCCGGGTTGGCTTCGATGCCCCGCTCGGAGACGATGAATCCCAGGAGCATGCCTCGGGGCACCCCGAAGACGCACTTCTCGGGATTGAGCTTGACGCCCTTCGCCTTGAGACACCGGAATGTCACTTCAAGGTCGGAGAGAAGGTCGGAGGCTTCCCTCGTCTTGACTACGATGTCATCGACGTAGGCCTCGACCGTGCGACCGATGTGTTCGCCGAACACATGGTTCATGCACCGCTGGTACGTTGCACCCGCGTTCCTCAAACCGAACGGCATGGTGACGTAACAGTACATGCCGAAGGGCGTGATGAATGAAGTCGCGAGCTGGTCGAACTCTTTCATCTTGATTTGATGATACCCTGAGTAGGCATCGAGGAAAGACAGGGTTTCGCACCCTGCAGTGGAGTCCACGATTTGATCGATGCGAGGTAGAGGGTAGGGGACCTTCGGACACGCTTTGTTGAGACCAGTGTAGTCTACACACATCCGCCATTTCCCCCCTTTCTTCCTCACAAGTATAGGGTTGGCAAGCCATTCGGGATGGAATACCTCTTTGATGAACCCTGCTGCCATCAGCATGTGGATCTCCTCGCCTATCACCCTGCACCTTTCCTCGTCGAATCGGCGCAGAGGCTGTCTGACCGGTCGGGCTCCGGCCCGAATATCCAGCGAGTGCTCGGCGACATCCCTCGGTATGCCGGGCATGTCCGAGGGACTCCACGCAAAGACGTCGGCGTTTGCGCGGAGAAAGTCGACGAGCACTGCTTCCTATTTGGGGTCGAGCCCAGAACCGATCCGGATCTGCTTGGAGGTGTCGCCACTGGGGTCGAGAGGGACGGCCTTAACCGTCTCCGCTGGCTCAAAGTTGCCGGCATGTCGCCTCACGTCCGGCACCTCTCGGGAGAGGCTTTCCAGGTCGGCGATGAGGGCCTCGGACTCGGCGAGGGCCTCAGCGTACTCCACGCACTCCACATCGCATTCGAACGCGTGTTTGTACGTGGGACCGACGGTGATGACCCCATTGGGGCCCGGCATCTTGAGCTTCAGGTAGGTGTAGTTGGGGATGGCCATGAACTTCGCGTAGCATGGCCTTCCCAACACTGCGTGGTAGGTTCCTCGGAACCCGACCACCTCGAACGTTAAAGTCTCCCTTCGGAAGTTGGAGGGTGTTCCGAAGCAGACAGGAAGGTCGAGCTGTCCGAGGGGCTGGACGCGCTTCCCAGGAATGATCCCGTGGAAGGGCGCAGCGCCTGCTCGGACGGATGACAGATCGACGCGCAGGAGCCTGAGGGTCTCGGCGTAGATGATATTGAGGCAGCTGCCCCCATCCATCAGGACCTTGGTGAGCCTGACGTCGCCGATGACGGGATCGACGACGAGCGGGTACTTCCCCGGGCTCGGCACGTGGTCGGGGTGGTCATCCTGGTCGAAGGTGATGGGCTTGTCGGACCAGTCTAGGTAGACTGGCGCCGCCACCTTCACCGAGCAGACCTCCCGACGCTCTTGCTTACGATGCCGAGCCGAGGCATTCGCCGCATGCCCTCCGTAGATCATGAAGCAGTCGCGGACCTCGGGGAACTCTCCTGCTTGGTGATCTTCCTTTTTGTCGTCGTCGCGGGCCCTGCCACCCTCTGCGGGTGGCCCGGCCCGGTGGAAGTGGCGCCTAAGCATGACGCACTCCTCGAGGGTGTGCTTGACGGGCCCCTGATGGTAGGGGCACGTCTCCTTGAGTGCCTTGTCGAAGAGGTTGGCGCCTCCGGGGGGCTTCCGAGGGTTCTTGTATTCGGCGGCGGCGACAAGGTCCGTGCTGGCGGCGTCGCGTTTCGCTTGCGACTTCCTCATGCCTTTCTTCTTGGCGCCGAGCGGAGTAGACACCTCGGGAGCATCCTCCGACGGGCGGCCCTGGAGCTGCTTGTCCTTTCGGAAGATGGCCTCGACCGCCTCCTGACCAGAGGCGAACTTGGTGGCGATGTCCATCAGCTCGCTCGCCCTGGTGGGGGTCTTGCGACCCAGCTTGCTCACCAGGTCACGGCAGGTGGTGCCGGCAAGGAACGCACCGATGACATCGGAGTCGGTGATGTTGGGCAGCTCGGTGCGCCGCTTCGAGAATCGCCGGATGTAGTCCCGAAGAGACTCTCCCGGCTGTTGCCGGCAGCTTCGGAGGTCCTAGGAATTCCCGGGGCGCACGTACGTGCCCTGGAAGTTGCCGGCGAAAGCTTGGACCAGATCCTCCCAGTTGGAAATCTGCCCCGGAGGCAGGTGCTCCAACCAAGCGCGAGCATTGTCGGAGAGGAACAGGGGGAGGTTGCGGATGATGAGGTTGTCGTCGTCCGTTCCACCCAGTTGACAAGCCAGGCGGTAGTCCGCGAGCCACAATTCCGGTCTCGTTTCCCCCGAGTACTTTGTGATAGTAGTCGGGGGTCGGAATCGGGTCGGAAACGGTGCCCGCCGAATGGCCCGGCTGAAGACCTGCAGACCGGGTGGTTCGGGCGAGGGACTCCGATCCTCCCCGCTGTCGTAGCGTCCCCCACGCCTGGGGTGATAACCTCGGCGCACCCTTTCGTCGAGGCGGGCCCGACGGTCGCGATGAGGGTGCTCGTCGCCGAGGTGGCCTGGGGCCGCAGGCGCGGTGTTGCGCGTGCGCCCGGTGTAGACCGAGGCTTCCCGCATGGGTCGGGAAGTCGCGGCACGAGGCTCCGAGGGGTACCCCTGCCTTCGGGAGGCAGAGCTCTCGGCCCACCGGGCCGCAGCGCCTTCCAGGAGATGCTTGAGCTCTCCCTAGATTCGCCGACCCTTGGTGGTTGATGACTCCGGCATCGCGCGGAGGAGCATCGCTGCGGCGGCCAAGTCCTGGCCGGTTCCGCCGGATGCGGGTGGCGGTCTGTCCCTGGCATCGTTGGCGATGCGGTGCTGGAGACCCTGGGGCAGGTGACGTATTTCTCCGGCCGGGGGCTGGCCCGCCCATACCTGCCCGACGTCCCGGCGGATTGCCTCGAGCGCTCCTGCTCCCTCATCGAGCCCGGCCTGCGCCCCGCGGACTTGCTCGAGCTGTGGGTCGTGACCCCCCGCCGGAACGGGGACCACAGCTAGCTCCCGCGGGATTCGGCGCGAGGCGCTGGCCTAGGGGGATCACCATCCTCCGGCATGCCGAGACAGCTGCCTCCGGAGGGATCCCCTAGCTCGACGTGGAAACATTCGCGGCTCGGGCCGCAGTCCTTGTCGTCAAGGCTGCGGCTGCCGTCGGAACAGTCGGAGAGGCAGTAGTTGCATGCGGTCATGAAGTCCCGCATGGCACCGGGGTTGCCAGATCCAGAGAAATCCCAGCAGATGCTGGGGTCGTCATCTTCCTCGGACCCAGAGGGTCCGTAGGTCGAGACGCCCGTCAATCGGTCCCAAGGCGACCGCACACGAAACCCGAAAGGGGTTGCACTCGCCTCAACATGAGCGCCCGCCAGAGCGAGGTCACTAGGCGGGTTGAGGTCGAGTTGAAATGACAAAGGATGGGAATCAGCCGATACCTTTTGGTCGACGAGGAGCGACGAAGTCACATTGGGGGCTGATCGCGCCGTCGTCCTGGGTGCGAGGGCGACATCCTGCAGGCCCTCCGTGAGCGCGCTGGCGTCGTCCACTTGCTCGGGGTCGGCGTGTCGCGGGGGGACGGCGCTCGCCTTCGCCTCAAACGCGAGGGTGATGCCCGACGCGTCCTCCGTTGGGGCGCTGGGGATGTCGATTTGCTCGACAGCCGACTGAGCGCAGCCTCCCGCTCGGCCCTGGTTTCCCCGCCTCCTCCTCCGATGGCGAGGGAGAGGGTGGGGCGAGCTCGAAAGTTGTCCTTCCCCCACGCGGGAAAGACGTCGTCGATTCCGCCGCTGGCGGGCGGGCTGTCCGCCACCATTGTCGCTGTCGCGCGGCGGTGGAAGGAGTATCATGTCGTAGCTGCCGTCGAAAGACATGAACTCGAGGCTCCCGAAACGGAGCACCGTCCCGGGTTGAAGAGGTCGTTGGAGACTGCCCATCTGGAGCTTGACGGGAAACTGCTCGTCAACACGCAGCAGGCCCCTACCTGGCGCGCCAACTGTCGGCGTTTCGAGACCGGGGGGTCCCTAGGCCGACGAGTGAGTGTGCCGCGTGCCCCAGCCCAGATGGGTCGAGCGCGTGGGCGAGCGCGAAGGGGGGAAGAGCGAGGTGGCCGGAGCCGGGTCGTGAGGGAGGCGGAGATCCCGCGGCCTTCGTGTTCGTCCCGCGCCCAGGTCGGGTGCGCTTGCAGTAGGGGGTTACAAGCGTCCGCGCGGGTGAGGGGAGCGAGCGGCCCCAAGAGAGCGCCTGCCCCTGCCCTCGTTCCCGTGAGACCAACCTTCTCTAAGAAGGCCCTGGTCCTTCCTTTTATAGGCGTAAGGAGAGGATCCAGGTGTACAAATGGGGGTGTAGCAAGGTGCTACGTGTCTAGCGGGGGAGAGCTAGTGCCCTAAGTACATGCCAAGGTGGCAGCCGGAGAGATCTTGGCACCCAGCTGGTGTGGCGTCGTGGCCGTCGGAGAAGCAATGGAGCCTGGCGAGGGGACAGCTGTCGGAGTGGTTGGGCCCTTGCTGACGTCCCCCTGCTTCCGTAAGGGAGCTGAGAACCGCCGTCGTCATGGGTCCAGCGGGGCGCCATCATTGCCTATCTGGCGGAGCTAGCCAGATGGGACGTCGGTCCTGTTTCCTGCGGCCTGAGTCGGCTCGGGGTAGGGTGATGATGGCGCTTCCTGTCGACGTGGCGGACTCGTGCCCTAGGTCGGGCAACATGGAGGCTCCTCCGAAGCCGAGGTCGAGTCTGTCCTGCATGGCCGAGGCCGAGCCCGAGCTCCTGGGTCGGGCGAGGCGGAGGTCGTTCGGCAGAGGCCAGGGCGGAGTCCGAGCCCTGGGTCGGGCGAAGCGGAGTTCGTCGTCTTCCGGGGCCTTAGCCCGAGTCCGAGCCCTGGGTCGGGCGGAGCGGAGTTCGCCGTCTTCCGGGGCCTTAGCCCGAGTCCGAGCCCTGGGTCGGGCGGAGCGGAGTTCGCCGTCTTCCGGGGCCTTAGCCCGAGTCCGAGCCCTGGGTCGGGCGGAGCGGAGTTCGCCGTCTTCCGGGGCCTTAGCCCGAGTCCGAGCCCTGGGTCGGGCGGAGCTTCCTATGGCGCTTTTGGCCAAGCCTGGCCGCCCGTCAGTCTCACTCTTTGCGTCAAATGCCCCAGTGACTTGGTCGGTCGGCGCGGTGATTTAGTCAGGGTTGCTTCTTAACGAAGGCAAGGCCTCGGGCGAGCCGGAGATGCGTATGCCGTAAAAAAGGGGGCCTCGGGCGAGACGGAAACACCTCAGGGTCGGCTGCCCTTGCCCGAGGCTAGGCTCGGGCGTGGCGCGATCGAGTCGCTCGTATGGACTGATCCCTGACTTAATCAAACCCATCAGGCCTCTGCAGCTTTATGCTGATGGGGGTTACCAGCTGAGAATTAGGCGTCTTGAGGGTACCCCTAATTATGGTCCCCGACAGATGGCATCCATGGTAACTCCTCTAGAAAGACATCTGGAAAATCCCTAACCACATGGATGTTGTCACCAACAAACTCCTCATCTATAAAGAATGCCGCACGTCTGGTAGAGGTAGTTACTATAATTTCAACGTCAAATCTTTCTCCTTTAGGGCTAGTGAGTTCTATTGTACCCCTACCACAGTGTATAATGGCCTTTGTCTTTCATAACCATGACATACCAAGGATCAGGTCTATACTGCTTTCCTCTAATACTATAGCGGTAGCCCAAAATTCTCTTCCCATAATTGTTAATGTCAATTTATGTGTCATAAGATTTGCCTCAACAGGTCCCTTAGGTGTAATTACTATGATTGGTGTTTTCATATTTTTCAGTGGTAACTCATTTGTGTTGGCATATTGAGCAGACATGAATGAATGTGTAGCACCAGAATCAAATAATATTGTTGCAGGAATTGCATTAATATAAAACATACCAAGTGTGATGTCAGCTCCTTTAGCAGTAGTATCCATGCTGACCTAATTAACCCTGGCAATAGAGAATCCCTTGCCAGATCCTGGAGTCTACTGCTTGTTCTGCACAGGTGTCGTAGCAGTCCTCTGCGGACAACATTAGCATAATGACTTGTCTTACCACACTTATAGCATGTGGTACTAGCACTCTATCCTGAGAATTTCGCCAGGGTGCCAGTGGGGGCAGCCTGACGAGTCGGTGGAGTCCTCCAGTGCAAACTAGTGTACCCTAGGGTGGAGTGTAGTGAGGACGAACTCTGCTGCTTCCCTGTCCCTGGGATATAGCCTTCCTCTTTAGATCTCCAAGCTGAACATGCTTGTGTTCAATAGCTAGGGCCTTGTCCAGTAGCCTCTGGAATGATGGAAAGGTGTGAGCTACTTGAGCATACTGCAGAGGTCCATTAAGTCCTTCAATAAAGTGCTCTTGCTTCCTCTCATCTTCAGCAACCTCATCTGGTGCATATCTGGAGAGCCGAATGAATCTGTCACGGTACTCGCTGACTGACATGCTCCCCTGCTTTAGCGATAGAAATTCTTTCTTCTTAATCTTCATCAGTCCAGCAGGAATATGATAGTTTCTTAACTGAGTAGAAAATTCCGCCAATGTGATAGTATCAGCAGCATCGTGGGCAGCAGTGTAAGAATCCCACCAATCAGCAGCAGGACATGTCAGACGACCAGAAGCATATAGAACCTTCTCCCGGTCAGAGCATTGGGCAATGATCAGCATCTTCTCCATAGACTTCAGCCAATCATCAGCGTCCAGTGGATCGGGAGAGTTGGCGAACGTCCGTGGCTTATGACTCATGAACTCCTGGTGCTTGTCTCGGGGTGGAACTGGTGGTGGAGGTGGTGGTGGTAGTGGTGCTTGCTGCTGTTGAGCCCTTCGCTCCTGGCGCATCTCCTCTCGCTCTTGGCGCATCTCTTGGCGTTCCTGCCGCATCTACGCGTGCATATCCGTCATGGTGTCAGCCATCTGTTGCATTATCCTCATCTGAGCTGCAACTGCTGGGTCAACTCTGGCTGGTGGAGGATTCGGAGGATTCATCTCAGCTTGTTGTTGTGGTTGTCTAAATATCCTCCAACTGTGTCGATTGGGGGTAGATCAATTCCACCACCCTTCTTGGTATTGACCATCTGAGTTAGAAACATATGGTAAGAAAGAAAGGATTGTAGACGAGGCAGGTAATTATGAGGCATGTTACTTTGGGAGATTTTTTAGATAAGTAGATTAATGTTTTACCTACTAAAGCTCATTCATCACCTTATGGTGGTACATGCTAAGCTAATTCATCACCTTACGGTGGTAGATGATGACGCAGCGCAGCCTGGGCCCCACCGTAGAGCGGTGTAGCCTTCACATATATGCAGCGCCTTTCACTCTACGAAGTCGAGCCTTCAACCTGTCGGGGCTGTCTTGATGTGTGGCAGTCCGAGCAGATGGGGGTGCCTTCGCGAGGTTGCAATGAGCACCCTCGTTTCACCAGTGTGGCCCTTCGCTACAACTCCTTCGATAGCCCTGGTTGAAACCTCGATACCGGTACTGGTCGGGGCACTCTTCGCCTCCTGTATATGTGACAACCTATTTGATTAATGTTGAAAAATTCTGATCGAGGGAGCAATTGGCCTTCACTCCAACACCAAGTTGGCTAACTCTAACGTGGATGTAGGCAAGCATTTCAAGCTTGGCCGAACCACGGAAAAATCTCTGTGTCTCTTGTTTGCTTTCCTATTTGCATGTCTACTTTATCTTGGTATAAGTTGTTTTGAAGAGTAGGATCTTTGGAGATAAGGACTTGTTTTCCGCTGCAAACTACTAGACTCGACTTCATTCTACTGTAATCAACGCTTCAAGTAGAGTAAGAAAAGTTCTAGTTTTGGTGTAAATTTTATTCGTCTATTGGCCCCCTCTAGACGACGTCTAGGTCCTGTGTACCCTCAAAGGTAATATTCATATAATACACAGAGACGTTTTGTGTTGACACTACAGGAAACTGGTTAAAGAACGTGGGTGACAAACCGTCGAACTTACTGTAATAAGCCGTCGAACTTACCATAAGAACGTGGGTTTATCGACGAATATAGCCGACGGCGATTTTTGGACGAACTTAAAGAAGTAAGAACGTGGGTACCGTCGAACTTAACATTAAGAACATGGGTACTGTCGAACTTACATTAAGAACGTGGGTACCGTCGAACTTAACCGTAAGAACATGTGTTTTTAAGTTTGACGGGGGCCGTCGAATTTTTCCCCTAAGTTCAACGGGACCCACGTTCTTACGGTTAAGTTCGACGGGGCCACGTGGCCGTCGAACTTATGTGTCCTACGTGGGTCTACGAGGGCTGCACATTAAGTTTGACGGTACCCACGTTCTTAATGTTAAGAACGTGGGTACCCACGTTCTTAACCCTTTTCTAGAAAAAAAAGAAAAAAATACAGAAATGAAAAATTAGACACACATAATATCACATGCAACACAAAATATCACATACAATATAGATTTCAAACGCATTGATATATGTTCATATCACAAATTCACACAAGTCCAAATATATAAGTTCACAAATTCACATAAGTCCAAATACATAAGTTCACAAATTCACACAAGTTCACATCCACAGTTCACATTTTTAGTTCACAAGTTCAAACACACAAGTTCAAACATTAGCTCCATCGCTCTCGATCAGGACATCAGATTGTTGTTCGTAGCTCCACCACTAGAATTGAGACATCTGTCCACAAAGTCATCGTGAGGGGGAGGAGTCATTTGTTATAATACATGCAAGATAATATCTACAATCTTCAGCCAGGACATCTGCTGCTATCAACATTTCAGTACTATGGACCTGACACATTCTTTATTTCTTTTAAGATGCAAATCATGGCTGTAGATGCGAGCATGGATGCTAGAAAAGGATGATGCAGACCTAACCATCGCATGCCTTTCTTTCTTCGATCTCTTGTCAGAACGAGAATTGAGCTCAATTAACCCCTTCAGAGGTGTAATCCGCATTTCTATGCTTGCCATATCAACATCAAGTACAATATCTTCAGCAAATGGAATCCACACATGCTCACGTGATGAGATTGAATCTTGATTTTCTGAATCTGGATCAACAGCAGTACCCTCAGAAGAGCCCATTATCACCTGTAGAAGGTCTCCACCTCCGAAATTGAAAACCTGACCAACTGTTCCAACGAGCTTGCCTGTATCCTGTGGACTAATTTTAGTAACTAAACTTGATGACAATTGACAATACTTCCATGGGAAATAAGTAGTATAGTGTGTTTCTCGCCAAAAAAGTAGGTTATTATGTGTGCATTTTTTGGCCGTGTTGTTTACTACTACACTTGCTAGGGGTGGACAAAACAGTTTTGAAAAGGTATCAAACAAAGGTCATAACAGTTGTGTCTACTTTTAGGGAGTGGAGGGAGCTATTTTAAAACACAAATGATTCTTATGTCTTAACCAAGTATTTACAGTGGCATGGACCAAAACCATGACTGAACAAGTAGCATAGACGAAAATTCTCCTTATCAAGAATTATAAAAGTGCATGGGACATGCCTTTTAAAACTGCCTACATCACATCGTAAATTTGTAACTGAAACCAACCAATGAAGCGACAGTGCTGCAATATCTTGAAAAATACAACAAAGATGTAAGTACCTTGACAATATGTAACACCCGGGCTTTAAAGGGCAAAGCCGGGTGCATCTCATACATGCGCCAAAGAAGACAACATATATAATCACAGAGTGTATAGAGATAAATGTCACAATAATCAGAGTACTTATTACATAGCGGAAGACTTACAAAAATAAAAGATAAATATAACAGGATCTAAAATCCATCCTTGGCGTCAGAAAGTCGACTGGGAGACGCCACCTAGATCAAATCGAACTCCTCGATGTGGCTCCACTTGAACCACCTGTTCTTCTCCTGTGGGGGGGTGTGAGACAGCAAGGGTGAGCTCACACATGTTCATCGCTCAACAAGTTGTGGGGAATAATGTGGCATGAACTCACCAAAGGTGGGAGTTCATGTGAAGTGTAAGGCTGATCAACAAAATAAAGGTTAAAGCTGAGCATTGCTTTTATAAGTTGGTCAAAGTTTTATTAGCAGTTACTAAGTGTAAGTAAATACCAAACCATGATAAGTAATAAAACAAAATTAAAAAATAATCCCATGCAAATGCACATGACAAATTGAATTTAAGTTCCATATTTAATCATGTGAGGGTCCGAGCCGCTCATGACCGTGAGCATGGCTAGTATACCCGTTTTACACTCTGCAGAGGTTGCTCATCTTTACACACAAGCCGTGTTACCCATCTGCCAAGGGGTCATGAATCCCATGCACCTCTACCAAGGAAGCGGGGCAGGGTAACACTACGAGTCCTTTACAAAGTTTCACTAGCTTCAGAAAACCCGCTACAGTTTATAGGAAGCTCCAGTGCAGGAATCCCTCGCTTGACCGCCATCGCAGCAAAATCAACCCAAGGACCTCCCTACACTGACCACTCCCCTACTGCCCTTGCCCCTTTCGGGTAAGGTAGTCATCCACTAGCTTTCCTAGTTAATCAGCCAAGGGCGTCCCATTAAACCCTTGTGGTAGCACTGTTTTCCCGGGTGGTCGCTCCATGTTCTAATTAACATAATGATCTTATCATGAACATAAATAACATAATAGAATAATTGGAACATAGATGTAAGGAAATATTATCCTAAAAACCATATAAAGCAATAGCATAGCTACCCAATTGATTCATGGATAAACAAGGTAAAAAGGATAACCAGTCTAGGGTGACCTATTGGGTCCCATCAAAATGAACCTATGCATTGATAAGTGATAATAAAGAAACATTATTGGGTAACAAAAGTGGATCAAGGACACAACTTGCCTGGCACTTGAGATTCCAGTTACCAGGGTGATTCTTCGGATCCTCGTGACCGCACAGCTAGTCGTAGACATACAAGCAGACATAGTATAGACAAAATTAACATTACACCAAACATAAAGATAAACTGCGTAAAAATAATATATGCGTTGCTACGGGATCGTGGGAATGAGAACCACTAAAATCGGAGTTACAGTTAAGGAGTTATGATTTTATAGGGGATTTATGTGATTAAAATATTAAACTATATTATATTATAAATTGGTTAATATAAATCATATAAGAGGTTATTCTATAAATAATTATCTCAATTTTAATCCAAGTTATGAATTTACCATAAATCATATCTAGTAGACTATAATGATAAGCAGTTTATCCAGACTAACCATCATCAGTTAAATACAGATCTAATTATAAAATAATGAGACAGTATAATAAATGTTGGTACTGCGTTGTAAATACTTGTACAAGACTAACGCAACTTGAACGGATCAAATCGGAATCATCGATTTTAAGTTATGAATTTCTAATAATTTTTATGTGTTTTGTACAAGATTAAATAAGATACAAATTTTAATGTGAATTTCATGTGAAAACAGTGGTACTAGATGATAAACCATAACATTACAAAATTATAGGAACTAGAATGGACTAAAAAGGAGATGAAATGAATTTAATATGACTTAAACAAGTTTTTTGGATTTATTTTTGTATTACAAACCAATTTCTATAATTACTTTTCTAAATTTTCTGATCTCTGGATTGGGCGCCAAATTCAGGGAAGGCCAGGGGCTACTGCACAAATGTTCCTAAGACCTAGCAAATAGATCAATGGACTGCGGGTTTTATTTACTAAAACTATGGGGGTTCATATGCAAAAGATCTGGACGAAGGGGTATTTGTTGATATGGGCCGTCAGGTCGACTACGGAGCGTCCTGATTAGATCGGCCTATCCGCCAACCGGTATCCAGCCGCAACCACAAGATGTGAGATCAACGACCCAGGTTTTAAGTAGCTGAGATCGATCCACGTACATCGGATCAAGATCGCACGGACCAGATCCGATCCCCATCTGCCACAAACCGGTACGTCACGAGATTCATTGGATTCGAATCCAACGGTGCTTGACACATTACGCGGAGATCTAATCTTGCCCCTACATCTAGATCCAACGGCACACGCAACTCTCCCCAATTCTGTCCCCGATAGACGGCGGCGCCCAAGCCTCACGGCGGACTGCCTGCCGGAGTACCACCGGATTCCAAGCTCAGACCTCAAATCTCCTAATCCTGATGTCCTATGCACTGTCACGGGTACAACAAAAAGGATGGACGGCTCACCGAGGCTGGAGGCTGTCGCAGGGAGGCTACCCACGGCGGATCGGCGGGGGAGAACAGCTACGACGAGAAATCACCAGCTCCCCGGCGATGGTCTTTGCCCAGCGAAGATTCCTATGCGTGCGGTGAAGACTCCTGGAGTAACGGCTCCACTCGCCGCGGTCGGAGATCCCGCCGAGAACCCAATCCACGGTGGCGCTGGAAGGCCCCTCACACCCGACCCGACGCGGTGGTGATTATGGCGTCAGGCGACGTGGTGACTATGGCGACTGGGCACACGCGAGCGAGGACTAGAAGGGAGGAGGTCGTGAGGTCCCAGTTGGTTAAATAAGGGCGAAGTCTGAGCGAAAGAGGCGGAGGCGGCAAGTCGGCCATGCCGGGGATCTCGGCGCACGCCCAGGGTTTGTTACGACGAGGGAATTGGACCCGGTAGGAGGGCCCCTCCGGGCCACGGCGGGGAGCGCGGACGAATCGCGCAAGTGCGACGGGTGCACGACCTTCTACCGACGCCAGTGCGGATTCCGTGTAAGCGAGGAGCGCGCGGCGAAGAACGCGGGATTTGGTTTAGGGGAGGAGGATGATTCTGACAAGGCAGGGCCCACCTGATAGTGTCATAGTGGCGAGTCCAGGTGTATGCGGGGGAGTGACAGACATGTGGGGCCGCGGTCAGCGTTCCAGCGCGCGGCAGGGCTGAAGACCTAAAGTGGGGATGTGGGGTTGATAGTTGGGTCCCATTTGTCAGTTTCGTGTAGGAACACAGGGGAGGTGGCGTGGGTTAGTGGGCCGCTGGGAGGACAATCGGCCCAGTCGCCAAAGTGGAGTTTTCTTTTATTTATTTTTGTTCTTCTTTCTTTTTTTATTTCCAATTGATTTCACTTTTGAATTTGAGTTTGAATTTCCTATCTCAAACAAAATGCACAATCAGAATCCAGCATGATGCAATATTCACTTTATAGATATATTTATATACATGTTTTTATTCATTCATTTATTATTCTACATAAGCAATTGATTTTTAATATGTAGCACACATGTAATTATTTTAAGAACAATAGTTTATATTGTATGATCTCTTATTAGAGAAAATGTTCTAACATTAATACTTCTAGGAATGTAAACCTTACTGTTTATGATGATTTTTTTATTCTTTTCCTTATTATTTATTCATGGGAGGAATAAATAGTTCCATTAAATATCTTTTCCTATTTTCTATTTTATTTTCATTTATACTTTGAGGTCCCAAGTTTGAATTATGACTCTTTATAAAAATGTTTCACCATATATTCATAAGTATAAAATGCCTATAGTGCATCATTTAATGAAATGAATAGTCATTTAGTTGAATTGAAAACCTTTCTATTACTTCTTTTCTAAAATAATTCTTGGTTTTCAAAATTCAGTCCTCAATTTGCAACCCTCAAGTATAATTTAATATATCAGAATTTACTATTTCATTTCTTCATATATTTATTGTATTATTATTATTTTTTTTCTTATACAGATTTTGGGCCTTACAAATCCTACCCCCCTTAACAGAAATCTCGTCCTCGAGATTTGTAAGGATAGGGTGTACAATCATGTTATCTCAAACATATGCACAGACAAAATCTCAGCATGAAGCATAATTTTATTAGCAACACATACGGTCAATTAGACCTTTTTATTCCTCTTAAAATAGTATCATATCAACTACTAACTAAAGTTATATTTAGATCTTACAAGTAGTAGTAATTTATATATATGTTTATGTAGCTTGGTGGAGCTGGTGGTGGTGGAGGTAGTGGTTGTTGTTGTCATTGTCTTTCCAACCGTGATTGTCTTATTTCTTGACGTATCTCCAGACGAACCTGACGTATTCCCTCACGTTCTTGTCTTATCTGATTTTGCATTTCGGTCACCATGTCTGTCAATTGTTGTATTACCAGCCTTTGGGCGGCAACCACTTGATCGATTCCAACCGGTGGAGGATTTGGAGGATTCATTTCTGTTTGTTGTTGTCTGATAATCCTTCCCTCCTGGTATTGACCATTGAAGTTAGAAGCATATGGAAAAATAATTTTGCAAGGGAATTTATTTGATAAGCGGAATGAATAAACTAGTAGCTGGTTATGATCTGAAGATTCTTTGACATGGCTTAATCTGTTGTTTTATATCAAGCTTGGGGTAACTAGTTATATAAGGTGAATGTCCAAGGTAAGATAGTATCTGTCGAAATGAGATAGATATGGGTGACATAAACTACATAATATAGATGAAAATCTCATTTGATGTTAGGTGGGGATAGATAGATTATACAATTCATCATGACTCCATTGGTTGGGTTGGCCCATGGTTGAGTTGGTCTAATGTACTAAGTTAAGTTAACATCCGTGTAGTAGGGTCTAATCTCTTCTACTAGTATCACTAATCTGTTTAAGTATACCACTTTAGATTAGATCACATTAGATTCTATAATCCCATTTAATAATATCATTTAGTTGAGCATATCCCGCTGACTTTATCTTTATGAAATTCCAGTATATATATTTTTTATACACCTAAAATTTTTTTATGCCATTAGCGGGTGTGATATAGAGACAAGGGTACATCATGTTTTAGCTATTTGGTGAGTGTTGACATAGAATGAGTGTACTATGGCATAATCGAGCTTCCTTTGGGGTCTGGAGTAGGGACCATCGGTCGTGGTGTTAGATGCCATCATCCAAGATGAGGATAGTAATTGCGGGTACACCAGGTAGGTAGATTAAATAGAGTTTTATTTCGCTTTTGAGATAAATGGGTTAGATCGTGATTTCTTGGATGAGTTGGTCCAAAACACCCGTTTAGGTTTAAAACTCATTTATCAGAATATGGTTTTGTTAATACTTGAGGTAGATCAGAATTTTCTGTTTAAATTAAAATGGAGGAGTTATGCAACCATCAGATGGTTAAGGTAGTTGCATAAGGCCGAGTTGGTCGGTTATTCTTAATTTAGTGCCGAGTGAATCACGTTAGAACAGGTGGATAGGGTCTAATCCATGTTACAAGTATTAACTAACCTGTTTGAGTGGGTCACATTGGGTTAGTTCAGATTAGATGGGAACTAGATTAGTTTAGCATAACTAGATTTGACTAAATAAGACCTAATTAATTTTGGATCAGTTTAGGTTGAATGGGGTCTAGGCATGCTGACCAGATTAATCTAGATAAGATCTACTTAGTTTATTTTAGAATAGATTATGTCGGTCACACCATTATGAGATAAGCAAAGTGGTGGAGATGAGTATGCTTATTAGAACAAGATGAATCTCTAAGATCATG
This sequence comes from Zea luxurians, assembly GCA_029449295.1. NCBI lineage: Eukaryota > Viridiplantae > Streptophyta > Magnoliopsida > Poales > Poaceae > Zea > Zea luxurians. Next base: position 14,927,771 of record JAOPSE010000071.1, read on the forward strand.
GTAGAATCTTTTGAGATTAGTTAGATCTATTAGGATAAGATGAGAATCCTTTCGAGGTAAGTTGAATCTATTAAGATAAGAGAGAGTCTTTTAGGATAAGATGGATCATTTAAGATAAGAGAGTCTTTAAGATGAGAGGGATCTCTATGAAATAGATACATTTTAATGGAGGATAATCTAAGTTGTTTTGTTATCTCATGAATTCTATTTATGTTTATATGTATATGCAGATGTAATTGTGGACATTACTCCACGACTTATCACACTCAATCAAAGATCCAAATCAAACAAGTATCGTAAGAACAAGCACTCAAGCGTATAGATAACTATAAATTTTTTTTTGTTCCTAAGGGTAGGTCTCCTATTCCTAAAGTCACTTTAGGCACGGATTTTAAAGTGTGAAATCCACTCTTGCCTTTAGAAGGAACAGGTAAGAATAATAAGAGTAAAGCGGAAATAGATAAGAAAAGATTAAGATAAGTTTTGAAAAGAATTAGAGTAACAAGGTAAGGTTAATCAGAGTAGAACAGTAGAAGGTGGGACATGATCAAGAAAAGTATAGAAAGAATCAGAGTAAGGTAAGTAGGTAAGGGTTTGTCCATTTCTCTCTAGGTTTCGTCCTACAGTCAACATTTCCTCTGATACCACTTCTGTAACACCCGGGCTTTAAAGGGCAAAGCCGGGTGCATCTCATACATGCGCCAAAGAAGACAACATATATAATCACAGAGTGTATAGAGATAAATGTCACAATAATCAGAGTACTTATTACATAGTGGAAGACTTACAAAAATAAAAGATAAATATAACAGGATCTAAAATCCATCCTTGGCGTCAGAAAGTCGACTGGGAGACGCCACATAGATCAAATCAAACTCCTCGATGTGGCTCCACTTGAACCACCTATTCTTCTCCTATGGGGGGGTGTGAGACAGCAAGGGTGAGCTCACACATGTTCATCGCTCAACAAGTTGTGGGGAATAATGTGGCATGAACTCACCAAAGGTGGCAGTTCATGTGATGTGTAAGGCTGATCAACAAAATAAAGGTTGAAGCTGAGCATTGCTTTTATAAGTTGGTCAAAGTTTTATTAGCAGTTACTAAGTGTAAGTAAATACCAAACCATAATAAGTAATAAAACAAAATTAATAAATAATCACATGCAAATGCACATGACAAATTGAATTTAAGTTCCATATTTAATCATGTGAGGGTCCGAGCCGCTCATGACCGTGAGCACGGCTAGTATACCTGTTTTACACTCTGCAGAGGTTGCGCATCTTTACCCACAAGCCGTGTTACCCATCTACCAAGGGGTCATGAATCCCATACACCTCTACCAAGGAAGCGAGGCAGGGTAACACTACGAGGCCTTTACAAAGTTCCACTAGCTTCAGAAAACCCGCTATAGTTTACAGGAAGCTCCAGTGCAGGAATTCCTCGCCTGACCGCCATCGCAGCAAAATCAACCCAAGGAACTCCCTACACTGACCACTCCCCTACTGCCCTTGCCCCTTTCGGGTAAGGTAGTCATCCACTAGCTTTCCTAGTTAATCAGCTAAGGGCGTCCCATCAAACCCTTGTGGTAGCACTGTTTTCTCGAGTGGTCGCTCCATGTTCTAATTAACATAATGATCTTACCATGAACATAAATAACATAATAGAATAATTGGAACATGGATGTAAGGAAATATTATCCCAAAAACCATATAAAGCAATAGCATAGCTACCCAATTGATTCACGAATAAACAAGGTAAAAAGGATAACCAGTCTAGGGTGACCTATTGGGTCCCATTAAAATTAACCTATGCATTGATAAGTGATAATAAAGAAACATTATTGGGTAACAAAAGTAGATCAAGGGCACAACTTGCCTGGCACTTGAGATTCCAGTTATCAGGGTGATTCTTCGGATCCTCGTGACCGCACAGCTAGTCGTAGCAATACAAGCAGACATAGTATAGACAAAATTAATATTACACCAAACAAAAGGATAAACTGTGTAATAATAATCTATGTGTTGCTACGGGATCGTGGGAATGAGAACCACTAAAATCGGAGTTACGGTTAAGGAGTTATGATTTTATAGGGGATTTATGTGATTAAAATATTAAACTATATTATATTATAAATTGGTTAATATAAATCATATAAGAGGTTGTTCTATAAATAATTATCTCAATTTTAATCCAAGTTATGAATTTACCATAAATCATATCTAGTAGACTATAATGATAAGCAGTTTATCCAGACTAACCATCATTAGTTAAATACAAATCTAATTATAAAATAATGATACATAGTATAATAAATGTTGTTACTGCGTAGTAAATACTTGTACTAAACTAACACAACTTGAACGGATCAAATCGGAATCATCGATTTTAAGTTATGAATTTCTAATAATTTTTATGTGTTTTGTACAAGATTAAATAAGATACAAATTTTAATATGAATTTTATGTGAAAACAGTGGTACTAGATGATAAACCATAACATTACAAAATTATAGAAACTGGAATGGACTAAAAAGGAGTTGAAATGAATTTAATATGACTTAAACAAGTTTTTTGGATTTATTTTTGTATTACAAACCAATTTCTATAATTACTTTTCTAAATTTTCTGATCTCTGGATTGGGCGCCAAATACAGGGAAAGCCAAGGGCTACTGCACAAATGTTTCTAAGACCCAGCAAACAGATCAATGGACTGTGGGTTTTATTTACTAAAACTATGGGGGTTCATATGCAAAAGATCTGGACGAAGGGGTATCTGTTGATATGGGCCGTCAGATCGACTACGGAGCGTCCTCATTAGATCGGCCTATCCGCCAACCGGTATCCAGCCGCAACCACAAGATGTGAGATCAACGACCCAGGTTTTAAGTAGCTGAGATCGATCCACATACGTCGGATCAAGATCGCACGTACCAGATCTGATCCCCATCTGCTGCAAACTGGTACGTCACGAGATTTATTGGATTCGAATCCAACGGTGCTTGACACATTACGCGGAGATCTAATCTTGCCCCTATATCTAGATCCAACGGCGCACGCGACTCTCCCCAATTCTGTCACCGATAGACGGCGGCGCCCAAGCCTCACGGCAGAATGCCCGCCGGAGTACCACCGGATTCCAAGCTTGGACCTCAAATCTCCTAATCCTGACGTCCTATGCACTGTCACGGGTACAACAAAAAGGATGGACGGCTCACCGAGGCTAGAGGTTGTCGCAGGGAGGCTACCCACAGCGGATCGGCGGGGGAGAACAGCTACGACGAGAAATCACCAGCTCCCCGGCGATGGTTTTTGCCCAGCAAAGATTCCTACGCGTGCGGTGAAGACTCCTGGAGTAACGGCTCCACTCACTGCGGTCAGAGATCCCGCCGAGAACCCAATCCACGGTGGCGCTAGAAGGCCCCTCACACCCGACCCGACGCGGTGATGATTATGGCGTCAGGCGACGCGGTGATTATGGCAACTGGGCACACGCGAGCGAGGACTAGAAGGGAGGAGGTCGCGAGGTCCTGGTTGGTTAAATAGGGGCGAAGTCTGAGCGGAAGAGGCGGAGGCGGCAAGCCGGCCTTGCCGGGGATCTCGGCGCACGCCCAGGGTTTGTTACGGCAAGTGAATTGGACCCGGTAGGAGGGCCCCTCCGGGCCACGGCGCGGAGCGCGGACGAATCGCGCAAGTGCAACAGGTGCACGACCTTCTACAGACGCCAGCGCGGATTCCGTGTAAGCGAGGAGCGCGCGGCGAAGAACGCGGGATTCGGTTTAGGGGAGGAGGATGATTCTGACAAGGCAGGGCCCACCCGACAGCGTCACGGTGGCGAGTCCAGGTGTATGCGGGGGAGTGACAGACATGTGGGGCCGCGGTCAGCGTTCCAGCGCGCGGCAGGGCTGAAGACCTAAAGTGGGGATGTGGGGTTGACAGTTGGGTCCCATTTGTCAGTTTCGTGTAGGAACACAGGGGAGGTGGCGTGGGTTACTGGGCCGCTGGGAGGACAATCGGCCCAGTCGCCAAAGTGGAGTTTTCTTTTAATTATTTCTGTTCTTCTTTCTTTTTTTATTTCCAATTGATTTCACTTTTGAATTTGAGTTTGAATTTCCTATCTCAAACAAAATGCACAATCAGAATCCAGCATGATACAATATTCACTTTATAGATATATTTATATACATGTTTTATTCATTCATTTATTATTCTACATAAGCAACTGATTTTTAATATGTAGCACACATGTAATTATTTTAAGAACAATAGTTTATATTGTATGATCTCTTATTAGAGAAAATGTTCTAACATTAATACTACTAGGAATGTAAACCTTACTATTTATGTTGATTTTTTTATTCTTTTCCTTATTATTTATTCATGGGAGGAATAAATAGTTCCATTAAATCTCTTTTCCTATTTTCTATTTTATTTTCATTTATACTTTGAGGTCCCAAGTTTGAATTATGACTCTTTATAAAAATGTTTCACCACATATTCATAAGTATAAAATGCCTATAGTGCATCATTTAATGAAATGAATAGTCATTTAGTTGAATTGAAAACCTTTCTATTACTTCTTTTCTAAAATAATTCTTGGTTTTCAAAATTCAGTCCTCAATTTGCAACCCTCAAGTATAATTTAATATATCAGAATTTACTATTTCATTTCTTCATATATTTATTGTATTATTATTAATTTTTTTCTTATACAGATTTTGGGCCTTACACAATAACTCTCATTCCAACCAGGTCAAGTGAATAGAATTCATCATCCTCAATTTCTGGTCTATCTCGAGCTTTCACTAGTACAGCTGAACCAACTATTTTCCTAGCCTAAAAAGAGAAGGGCAAATGGATTACATCAGAAAACGAAGAGTAAAGTTGGGTAGTTTGAGCGGAATTACTCTTACAGTCAAGCCAGTCATAGAATTAGGCCCTGTTTGGAAGCAACCTAGTTTTTAAGAGACCGCTTTTATCTTTTACCTAGGAGAGTCTAGCTTCTTGGTTTTTAAGAAACTAAGAATATAATTTCTGTAAACTGAGTTCTAAACTGATATGTTTGGAAGCACCTCAATTTCTATAAAGCAGTTTCTTAAAAATTGTGTGCTTCCAAATAGGGCCTTAGACAGCCAGCTGTTACCATCTGTGACTGTACATCTCATATGCAGACGGAGAGGAACAGAAACAGTACAACAAAGAATTTTACATTAAGTAAAGGATTCAAATCAAACTGTCCACTAAATAACTGCTCATTCTAGAAACTAAGCAAGACTGCGTACTACACTACCACTTAGACTAGTTGAGGGATAAGATTAACTGGCAAAATGCAAATGACTGCAGGGGAATGCAAAGCAGGCAGACCTCGTCCAGGTTGTTGACACCATCAAAGCTGACGATCCAACTCTTCTTCTCTATGTGCGCCCTTCCCCGAACAAGCTCGAATTCCCTAAGCGGTCAGTGGCGCTGTTTTGCTGTCAGGTCGGTCAGTGGAGCGGTGAAGTGACTGCGGTCACTTCGGCCCTGTCGACTGAAGAGCGCGCGTCAGGATAAGATGTCCGGCAATCCTTGCATTAAATGCTCCTGCGATATGGTCGGTTGGTGTGGCGATTTGGCCAAGGTTGCTTCTCCATGAAGCCTACCCGAGCTGAGCCTCGGGCGAGTCGACGGTGCGTCCGTTGCTTGAGGGGACCCTCGGACGAGGCGTGAATCTTCCGGGGTCGGCTGTCTTTGCCCGAGGTCGGGCTCGGGCGAGGCGGGATCGTGTCCCCTGAGCGGAGCCTTGGCCTGAATCGTGCCCATCAGGCCTTCGCAGCTTTGTGCTGATGGGGTTTACCAGCTGAGATTAGGAGTCTTGGGGGTACCCCTAATTATGGTCCCCGACAGTAGCCCCCGAGCCTCAAAGGGAGTGTTGGCACTCGCATGGAGGCTTTTGTCGCACTTTTTTGCAAGGGGACCGGCCTTTCTCGGTTGCATTTCGTTCTGGTGGGTGCGCGCGAGCGCACCCGTCGGGTGTAGCCCCCGAGGCCTCGGAGGAGTGTTTTGACTCCTTCGAGGTCTTAGTGCCTTTCGTGATGGCTCGGCCGGTTTGGTTGTTCCCTCATGCGAACTGGTCGTTTTCCGGGTGCTTAGTCGGGTCCCAAGTTCTCGGGCTGGTATGTTGACGCTGTCAAGGTTTGGCCGGAGCCGGGTTTGCGAGAGCAGCCCCCGAGCCCCCGCACAGAGCGAGAGGACGGTTAAGGACAGACTCGGCTTTTTTCATACGCCCCTGCATCGCCTTTCCGCAAGGAGGAGGGGGGAAAGCGCCATGTTGCCCTCGGAGGGCGCCGAACATGGTGTCTCCAGTGAGTTGCTAGCAGGTGATCCAAGTGGACGCCCGTGCCCCATTCGTTAGGGGTCGGCTAGTGGTCCGGAGGCGCGCTCCAAAAGTACCTGTGGGTGATTCGCCGGACCCGGTCCCCTTTTGACGGCGTCCGAGGGCTCGATGCCTCCCTCTGGTGGGATTCCGTTACAAAATCGTTCTCGCTGGTCTCGGAAATGTCCTAGGGTACCTCGAGAGCGTAGCCCGAGCCTTGGTTGTGTATCGAACGTACCCAGAGTCATCCCTCGCTCTGCGTGCTCTGAGGCGGCTGTCGAACCCTTCGGGGGCCAGCCTACGAACCCCTGATCAGTAGTGGGCGCGGAGCCCGAGTGGCCTGAGGCGGCCGTTGAACCCTTCCGAGGGGCCAGCCTTCGAACCTCTGACCAGTAGTGGGCGTGGAGCCCGAGTGCTCTGAGGCGGCTGTTGAACCCTTCCGAGGGGCCAGCCTTCGAACCTCTGATCAGTAGGGGGGCTCGGGGCCTGCTTCCTTTGCGGAGAAGGATCCCTTTCGGAGTATCCCCTTTCTCGGTCCCAGTGGCAAGAGAGAGAAAGAGGAGGAGGAAAAGGATACGAAATCGAACGACGTGGCACACCTTTTTTGACGCGGTCATTATGGCAGAGGTGAAGCGTCGCCTGCTTCGCCTGCCAAGGGTGTCGCCTGTCCTGCCGCAGAGTTAATGCGACGGGACGAGTGGTTCGCGGGGCAGCCGTTGTGCGTGCTCGAGCCGTTCGAGGAACGAAACACGGGTGTGTCGTCTTCACGCCGTGGGAGAGGGCTCTCTCGCTGCCCAGGAGGGGACGTGAGCCTGCAGACGACTTGACCGTTGCTTCTGCCCGCTTGCTGCCGCCATTACTGCCGGCCCATTTCTGGCCGTATCGACTATCACACCTTCTCCCGCGACTGATTGACCCGTGACCGATGTGCTTGGTTGGCACTGTTGGGTCAAGCGCGGGGTTGCCTCGAGTCGCGGCACCGGTTCCGCAGTCGAGAAGGCGCAGTACTGGCGCAGGTGGCGGTGCAGCTTCTCGCACGTAGTAACCGGCGCGCCGTTTACATGACGTGTGGGCCTGGGCCTCCATGCTGGACGCGTCGAAGTCGAAAGGGTGCGCCCCCTTGGTGCGGTTGCATGCCTCCTGCATGGCGGTCCACCCTATCACCCGCTGGTCCGGGCGATAGTGCAGGAATGCTTGTAACCGCTGGGCTGTTACGCGTACCGCGCGCGGCGGTTTGGCCTCTTCCGTCCTGGGCCAGCTTGCATGACGCGTGGGACCCAGCCCCCGTGTCGTAGGGGGAGGACCTTGGAGCATGTTGGAGAAGACTCAGTCTACGCCGGCTGAGGACGCAAGTGGGGAGAGTCGCCTTTAAAAGGAGGGTGGCCCCTTGGATGACAACCATGTCTTCGCACTCCCTTCATGCATCGCATCCTTCCACCTCCCGAGCCCCCGAATGGGGAGCACTCGCGTCGCTTTCGTCTCGCTATCGTTGGAGGAACGCAACTTCGCGGAACTTGGTACCTTTCAGCCATCGTTCGGCTTCAAGGATTTTCATCAGGCAGCCCGGCTGCATCCCCTCACAAGTGGTCACCCAAGACGGTGACCACCAGTTCGATGGTGGGGAGAAGCGAGCCAGGCTGCAGCCTCTGTCCCTCCCTCGGCTTCAAGGATGTTCATCATCAGTGCTGGGGAGGGGAGTGCGCCGAGTTGGGGCCTGTCTCCGCGCAGGCAGCGGCCCACTCCTTCCCTCAGTGATCGGGGGAAGGTTGTTCGCCGTTTGTGGCGCTGGCAACTGCCGCGTGCCCGGCTCCCCGGCCTGAGCGGCTCCGGCGCTACTTCCGGTGCCACCTCCCACCGAGGCAGCCGGAAGAGGTTTCTCTGCCGACGGGATAGTCGGTGCCACCCGCGGACTGACCTCCGACTCTACAGTCTTCTGCTTGTCCTCGCCCCTCGAGTGGGGGCGTGGGCGAGGGCCTTATCGCAGTAGCGTCTGCTCTGAGGTCATCACTGCTGCTGTTCGGCCGCCCGGAGCGGAGGTCATTGTCGCTGCTACCGGAGCGGGCATCGGCGTGCCACCTGGGGTCTTGTCGCCCCGCAGGCCCTCCAATGTGGGGGGTTGTTCGTACCTGCGGGGGCGGAACCGGAGTTCCGTTTGTAATGGCACCTTGAGTGCCAGTGTTTGTTCATTGTGGCTGTCAGGGCCTGAACATGTAGGTATTTTTGGGTATAATACCATGTATTTTCCTCATTTTCGATCACTAGAACTCGTCTGTCGGCTAGCCGAACCGCTTAACCAAATGTGAGTTGCTCTGTGCGGAAGGTGACGAGTGAGGTATCCGTATCCCAGAGGCGTAGGAATCCCTCGGCTCGGTCGGCCTTCCCGCCCAAGGCTTCACTTGCTTAGTCAAAGAAACCCTCGGCCGCTCTGTGGTGAGCCAGGGCCAAGGGCAGCGGTGTCAGCGTGGATAGAGGCGGAGTTGGCTCGAAAAAGGAAGCTTCGTCGGTCGGGGCTTGGCCGGGTCGTCCACTGGCGGGGCCAACGCCGGAGTCGAGTTGTCGAGGCCACGAGCCAGGCTGGTGTCCTCGGGGGACAGCTGGCTGAGGCTTCGAGGCGGCTGGCCGAGCCGTCTGCTTGGGCTGGGTTCCTGGAGGAGACCCTGGCCTGGGTGTGGTGCTGACGCGGAGGGGGTTCCCCCCTTCTAGCCCCCGAGGGAGGGTCGGGCTTTGCCGAGGCAAGGCTGACCCTTCCTTGATGGTTAGACTTTATATGTAAACGAGGTGTATGAACGACTTGAAAACATTTCAAGGGTAGAAACGACGTAGCTGTCGGATGTTCCAAGCGTTCTTGTAGACCTCGCCTTGACTGTTGGCCAGCTTGTACGTCCCGGGCTACAAAACCTTGGCGATGACGAACGACCCTTCCCAGGGAGGCGTGAGCTTGTGCCGCCCTCGGGCGTCTTGTCGTAGTCGAAGCACCAAGTCGCCCACCTGGAGGTCTCGGGACCGAACCCCTCGGGCGTGGTAGCGTCGCAGGGACTGCTGATACCGCGCCAAGTGTAGTAAGGCCACGTCCCGAGCCTCTTCCAGCTGGTCCAGTGAGTCCTCTTGGTTGGTCTGGTTGCGTCGGCCGTCGTACGCCCTCGTCCTCGGGGAACCGTATTCTAAGTCTGTGGGCAAGATGGCCTCGGCCCCGTAGACTAGTAAGAACGGTGTGAATCCCGTGGCTCGGCTTGGCATTGTCCTCAAGCTCCAGACCACCAAGGGGAGTTCCTTCATCCGTCGCCTGCCGAACATGTGGAGGTCGTTGTAGATCCTCGGCTTGAGTCCCTGCAGAATCATGCCGTTGGCACGTTCTACCTGCCCATTCGTCATGGGGTGTGCCACGGCAGCCCAGTCCACCTGGATGTGGTGGTCTTCACAGAAGTCCAGGAACTTTCTACCGATGAACTGGGTGCCATTGTCGGTGATGATGGAGTTTGGGACCCCGAAGCGATGGATGATGTTGGTGAAGAATGCCACCACCTGTTCGGACCTGATGCTGTTTAGGGGTCGGACCTCGATCCACTTGGAGAATTTGTCGATGGCAACCAGTAGGTGCGTGTAGCCCCCGGGTGCATTCTGCAAGGGACCGACGAGGTCCAGACCCCACACAGCAAACGGCCAGGTGATGGGTATTGTTTGCAGAGCCTGAGCGGGTAGGTGCGTCTGCCTTGCGTAGAATTGACACCCTTAGAAGGTGCGGACAATTCTAGTGGCGTCGGCCACCGCGGTCGGCCAGTAGAAACCTTGTCGGAAAGCGTTTCCAACAAGGGCTCGAGGCGCTGCGTGATGATCACAAGCCCCCGAGTGTATTTCTTGTAAGAGCTCCTGGCCTTCGGCGATGGATATGCATCGCTGGAAGATGCCGGAGGGGCTGCGGTGGTAGAGCTCCTTCCCGTCACCCAGCAAGACGAATGACTTGGCGCGCCGCGCCAGTCGCCGAGCTTCGGCTCTGTCGAGGGGTAGCTCTCCTCGGTGAAGATATTGCAGGTATGGGGTCTGCCAGTTTCGATTAGGCATGACCCCATTCCGCTCTTCCTCGATGCGTAGAGCCTCACCCTCGGGGGTTGAGGGTGCCTCGGGCTGAGCCGAGGGCGCCTCTGGCTGAGCCGAGGGCGCCTCGGGCAGGGTCGAGACCTTCTCGGGCTCGAGCGTGTCGTCGGTCTTGACTGAGGGTTGATGTAGGTCCCGGGAGAAGACGTTCGGGGGAACCGTTGTTCGCGCCGAAGCTATCTTCGCCAGCTCGTCCGCAGTCTCGTTGTACCGCCGGGCGACGTGGTTGACCTCGAGCCCGTTGAACTTGTCCTCCAGGCGCCGAACCTCGTCACAGTAGGCTTCCATCTTCGGGTCGCGGCAATGGGAGTTCTTCATGACTTGGTCGATGACAAGCTACGAGTCACCGCGAGCATCGAGGCGTCGGACCCCTAGCTCGATGGCGATGCGCAACCTGTTGACCAGAGCCTCGTACTCAGCCACGTTGTTGGACGCCGGGAAATGGAGGCGCAGCACGTAGCGGAGGTGCTTCCCGAGGGGCGAGATGAAGAGCAGGCCCGCGCCTACCCCTGTTTTCATCAGCGACCCGTCGAAAAACATGGTCTAGAGTTCCGGTTGGATCGGAGCTGCTGGGAGCTGGGTGTCGACCCATTCAGCCACAAAGTCCGCCAAGACTTGGGACTTGATGGCCTTTCGAGGGGCGAATGAGATTGTCTCACCCATGATTTCCACCGCCCACTTTGCAATCCTACCCGAGGCCTCTCGGCACTGGATGATCTCCCCCAGGGGGAAGGATGACACCACAGTCACCAGATGAGACTCGAAGTAGTGTCGCAACTTCCGCTACGTCAGAATCACCGCATACAGCAGCTTCTGAATTTGTGGGTAGCGGATCTTGGTCTCGAACAGCACCTCACTGATGAAGTAAACCGGCCTCTGGACGGGCAATGCATGCCCTTCTTCTCGTCTTTCGACCACGATCGCGGCGCTGACCACCTGAGTGGTAGCGGCGACGTAGATCAAGAGGGCTTCTCCGGCAGCGGGAGGCACCAGGATGGGTGCGTTCGTAACGAGCGCCTTCAGGTTCCCGAGGGCTTCCTCGGCCTCGGGGGTCCAAGTGAAGCACTCAGTCTTTCTTAAGAGGCGGTACAGAGGTAGGCCTCTTTCGCCGAGCGCGAGATGAAGCGGCTCAGAGCCACAAGGCATCCCATGACCCTCTGTATGCCTTTCAAGTCCTTGATGGGCCCCATGTCGGTGATGGCCGCGATTTTCTCCGGGTTGGCCTCGATGCCCCGCTCGGAGACGATGAACCCCAAGAGCATGCCTTCGGGGACTCCGAAGACGCACTTCTCGGGATTGAGTTTTACGCCTTCTTGACTACGATGTCATCGACATAAGCCTCGACCGTTCGACCAATGTGCTCTCCGAACACGTGGTTCATGCACCTTTGGTATGTCGCAGCCGCATTCCTCAAACCGAATGGCATAGTAACATAGCAGTACATGCCAAAGGGTGTGATGAAAGAAGTCGCGAGCTGGTCGGACTCTTTCATCTTGATTTGGTGATACCCTGAGTAGGCATCGAGGAAAGACAGGGTTTCGCACCTAGCAGTGGAATCCACGATTTGATCGATGCGAGGAAGAGGGTAGGGAACCTTCGGACATGCTTTGTTTAGACCAGTGTAGTCTACACACATCCGCCATTTCCCTCCTTTCTTTCTCACAAGCACAGGGTTGGCAAGCCATTCGGGATGGAATACCTCTTTGATGAACCCCGCGGCCATCAGCTTGTGGATCTCCTCGCCTATGGCTCTGCGCTTTTCTTCGTCGAATCGGCGCAGAGGCTGCTTCACGGGTCGGGCTCTAGCTCGGATATCCAGCGAGTGCTCGGCGACATCCCTCGGTATGCCAGGCATGTCCGAGGGACTCCACGCAAAGACTTCGGCGTTCACGCGGAGAAAGTCGACGAGCACTGCTTCCTATTTGGGGTCGAGCTCGGAGCCGATCCGAATCTGTTTGGAGGCGTCGTTGCTGGGGTCGAGAGGGACGGTCTTAACCGTCTCTGCTGGCTCGAAGTTGCCGGCGTGGCGCTTCGCATCTGGCGCCTCTTTGGAGAGGCCCTCCAGGTCGGTGATGAGGGCCTCAAATTCGGTGAGGGCCTCGGCGTACTCCACGCACTCCACATCGCATTCGTACGCGTGTCGGTACGTGGGGCCGATGGTGATGACCCCGTTGGGGCCCAGCATTTTGAGCTTGAGGTAGGTGTAGTTGGGGACGGCCATGAACTTGGCGTAGCATGGCCTCCCTAGTACTGCGTGGTAGGTTCCTCGGAACCCGACCACCTCGAACGTGAGGGTTTCCCTTCGGAAGTTGGAGGGAGTCCCGAAGCAGACAGGAAGATCGAGTTGTCCGAGGGGTTGGACGCGTTTCCCGGGGATGATCCCATGAAAAGGCGCCGCCCCTGTCCGGATCGAGGATAGATCGATCTGCAGGAGCCCGAGGGTCTCGGCGTAGATGATGTTGAGGCTGCTGCCTCCGTCCATGAGGACCTTGGTGAGCCTAACGTTGCCAATGACGGGGTTGACAACGAGCGGATATTTCCCCGGGCTCGGCACACGGTCGGGGTGGTCGCCCTAGTCGAAGGTGATGGGCTTGTCGGACCAATCTAGGTAGACTGGCGCCGCCACCTTTACCGAGTAGACCTCCCGACGCTCTTGCTTGCGGTGCCGAGCCGAGGCGTTCGCCACTTGCCCACCGTAGATCATGAAGCAGTCGTGGACCTCGGGGAACTCCTCTGCCTTGTGATCCTCCTTGTCGTTGTTGTGGGCCCTGCCACCTTCCGCCGGTGGTTCGGCCTTGTGAAAGTGGCACCGAAGCATGACGCACTCCTCAAGGGTGTGGTTGACGGGCCCCTGATGATAGGGGCACGACTCCTTGAGCATCTTATCGAAGAGATTGGCGCCTCCAGGAGGTTTCTGAGGGTTCTTGTACTCAGCGGCGGCGACAAGGTCCGCGTCGGTGGCGTCGCGTTTCGCTTGCGATTTCTTCTTGTTCTTCTTCTTGGTGCCGCGCTGAGTGGACGCCTCGGGGACGTCTTCCGGCTGGCGGCCCCGGGGCTGCTTGTCCTTTCGGAAGATGGCCTCAACCGCCTCCTAGCCAGAGGCGAACTTGGTGGCGATGTCCATCAGCTCGCTCGCCCTGGTGGGGGTCTTGCGACCCAGCTTGCTCACCAGGTCGCGGCAGGAGGTGCCGGCGAGGAACGCGCCGATGACGTCCGAGTCGGTGACGTTGGGCAGCTCGGTGCGCTGCTTCGAGAATCGCCGGTTGTAGTCTCGGAGAGACTCTCCCGGCTGCTGGCGGCAGCTTCGGAGATCCCAGGAGTTCCCAGGGCGCACGTACGTGCCCTGGAAGTTGCCGGCGAAGGCTTGGACCAGGTCGTCCCAGTTGGAGATCTGCCCCAGAGGCAGATGATCCAGCCAGGCTCGAGCGGTGTCGGAGAGGAACAGGGCGAGGTTGCGGATGATGAGGTTGTCATCGTCCGTTCCACCCAGCTGGCAGGCCAGTCGGTAGTCCGCGAGCCACAGTTTCGGTCTCGTCTCCCCCGAGTACTTTGTGATGGTAGTCGGGGTTCGAAATCGGGTCGAGAACGGCGCCCGTCGTATGGCCCAGCTGAAAGCCTGCGGACCGGGTGGCTCGGACGAGGGGCTCCGATCCTCCCCACTGTCGTAGCGTCCCCCACGCCTGGGGTGGTAGCCTCGGCGCACCCTCTCGTCGAGGTGGGCTCGACGGTCGCGGTGGTGGTGCTCGTTGCCGAGGCGACCCGGGGCCGCAGGCGCCGTGTTGCGCGTGCGCCCGGTGTGGACCGAGGCTTCCCGCACGAATCGGGAAGTCGTGGTGCGATGCTCCGAGGGGTACCCCTACCTTCGGGAGGCAGAGCTTTCGGCCCGTCAGACCGCGGCATCCTCCAGGAGATTCTTGAGCTCTCGCTGGATACGCCGCCCTTCGGTGGCCGATGGTTCCGGCATCGCGCGGAGTAGTATTGCTGCTGCAGCCAAGTTCTGGCCGACCCCACTGGAAGCCGGTGGCGGCCTTGCCCTGACGTCGTCGGCAATGCGGTGCTGGATGCCCTGGGGTAGATGACGCGCTTCTCCGGCCGGAGCTTGGTCTGCCTGTTCCTGCCAGATGTTCCGCCGGAACTGTTCAAGTGTTCCTGCTCCCTTGTCGAGCCTGGCCTGCATCTCGTGGATTTGCTCGAGCTGTGCGTCCTGACCCCCCGCATGGACTGGGACCACAGCTAGCTCCTGAAGGATGTCAACGCGAGGCGCAGACCTAGGGGGATCGCCGTTTTCCGGCATACCAAGATGGTTGCCTTCGCCGGGACCCCCTAGATCGACGTGGAAACATTCACGACTTGGGCCGCAGTCCTCGTCGCCGAAGCTGCGGCTACCATCGGAACAATCGGAGAGGCAGTAGTCGCATGCGGTCATGAAGTCCCGCATGGCACTGGGGTTACCGAGCCCGAAGAAATCCCAACGAAAGTCGGGCTCGTCATCTTCCTCGGAACCCGAGGGTCCGTAGGTCGAGACGGCCGTCAGTCTGTCCCAGGGTGACCGCATATGGTACCCCGGAGGGTTGGTACATGCCTCTATGAAGGCTTCCACCGAAGCGAGGTCGCTTGGTGGGTCGAAGCTGAATCCAAAAGGCACGAGATGGGAATCGGTCGATACCTCTTGGTCGACGGGCGGTGACAAAGTCACGTCAGGGGCGGACTGCACCGCTGTCTCAGGTACGAGGGCGACGCCTAGCAAGTCCTTCGCGAGCGTGCTGGCGTCGTTCATCTGCTTGGGGTTGGCGTGTTGCGGGGAAACGGCGCTCGTCTTCGTCTCAGACGCAAGGTCGAAGCCCGACGTGTCCCCCGCTGGGGCGCCGGCGTCGTCGACTTGCTTGACAGCCGACGAGGTGCCGCCTCCTGCTTGGCCATGGTTGCCCCGCCTCCTCCTCCGTCGGTGGGGGAGGTGATGGGACAAACCCGGATGTTGTTCTTCCACCATGTGGCGAAGACGTCGTTGATTCCGCCGCCGGTGGGCGGGCTGACGGCCGCCATTGTCGCTGTCGCGCGACGGAGGAAGGAGTATCATGTCGTAGCTGCCGTCGAGGGACATGAACTCAAGACTCCCGAAACGGAGCATCGTCCCGGGTTGGAAAGGTTGCTGGAGACTACCCATCTGGAGCTTGACGGGAAGCTGTTCGTCAACACGCAGCAGGCCCCTACCTAGCGCGCCAACTGTCGGCGTTTCGACCCCGGGGAGTCCCTGGACCGACGAGTAAATTGTCGCTGCGTATCCTAGCCCAGATGGGTCGGCGCGAGATGGGACACAAAGGGGGGTGAACAGTGAGGGGAAACCGCGGCCTTCGTGTTGTCCTGCGCCCAGGGCGGCTGGATGCGCTTGCGGTAGGGGGTTACAAGCGTTCGCGTGGGAGAGAGAGAGAGAGAGAGAGAGAGAGAGCCTTATGCGTCGGCCCGTTCTCCCGCGTGGCCCACCTCCTCGTACGAGAGCCCTAGACCTTCCTTTTATAGGCGTAAGGAGAGGGCCCAGGTGTACAATGGGGGGTGTAGCAATGTGCTAACGTGTCTAGCAGAGAGGAGCTAGTGCCCTATGTACATGTCGTCGTGGCTGTCGAAGAGGTGTTGCTGCCCTGTTCAAGTGATGTCGTGGCCACCGGAGGAGAGCTAGAGCCCGACGGAAGTACAGCTGTCGGGGCTGTCGGATCCTTGCTGACGTCTCCTTGCTGACGTAAGGGGCTGGGAGCTGCCGCCGTCGTGGAGCGTGCGGGGTGTCATCATTACTTGTTTACTGGGGCGAGCCAGATGGGACGCCGGTCTTGTTCCCCGTAGCCTGAGCTAGCTAGGGGCAGGGTAATGATGGCCCCTTGGCGACGTGGCCGGTCCGGGCCCAAGTTTGGGCGCGGTGGCGATTCCTCCGAGGTCGAGGTTGAGCCCGAGCCCTGGGGTCGGGCGAGGCGGAGTCCATTGTCTTCCGGAGCCGAGGCTGAGTCCGAGCCCTGGGGTCGGGCGAGGCGGAGTTCGTCGTCTTCCGGAGCCGAGGCTGAGTCCGAGCCCTGGGGTCGGGCGAGGCGGAGTTCGTCATCTTCCGGAGCCGAGGCTGAGTCCAAGCCCTGGGGTCGGGCGAGGCGAAGTCCATCTTCCAAGGTCGAGACGGGGGCCGAACCCTAGGGTCGGGCGAGGCAGAGCTTCCTATGTCGCCCGAGGCTGGACTTAGCCGCTGTCGACCTCACTCTAGCGAGTGGCACGGCAGTCGGAGCAGGGCAGGCGACACTGTTTTCCTGTCAGGTTGGTCAGTGGAGCGGCGAAGTGACTGCGGTCACTTCGGCCCTGTCGACTGAAGAGCGCGCGTCAGGATAAGATGTCAGGCGATCCTTGCATTAAATGCTCCTGCGATATGGTCGGTTGGTGTGGCTATTTGGCCAAGGTTGCTTCTCCGCGAAGCCTACCCGAGCAGAGCCTCGGGCGAGTCGACGGTGCGTCCGTTGCTTGAGGGGACCCTCGGGCGAGGCGTGAATCTTCCGGGGTCGGCTGTCTTTGCCCGAGGTCGGGCTCGGGCGAGGCGAGATCGTGTCCCCTGAGCGGAGCCTTGGCCTGAATCGCGCCCATCAGGCCTTCGCAGCTTTGTGCTGATGGGGTTTACCAGATGAGAGGAGTCTTGGGGGTACCCCTAATTATAGTCCCCGACAAATATGCATAGAGAAAACATTCAGAAATCAGAACAAACAGAATAGCTATTGAGCAAAACCCAGAAATAATGAGAAATGAAAAAAAATTGTAGAAAAGAACAAATACTTTGAAGCAGCACACATTGCTCAAAAGGATACCGGAAGGGACATGCCTACATGGCAGAAGTCAGTTCTTGCTTAGTGACCAAAAAACAAATAATTTTGTAACTTCCACAGTTGACTTTCTTACCATATATATGAGCTACATATGCAGCATAACAAAGTTCTATAATCAAATGCACTAATGATGATAATGATAAGGGTCACAAACCAGCAGTCTACATAGTGGTGGAAAGATACCAAAGGTATGCAAATAAAAGAAACGAAAACCTTGTCTAAAATGCAAACACATTAAGGCTATGTAGCATGATCATATCAAGAACACATTGAAGATTGTAGCATGTGTTTGGTTTGGGGACTAGAGGGAATGGAATTGTCCTATCCCTGTTTTGGATCCCAACCTATGTTCTGGATTACCCCAAGACGCCAAGAAAGACAATGGTGTCGAAAAGGATCTACCCCATCCGCTCATTTTCAGAAGGCAGGGAGAACCCGAATCTAAGGGTTCTGCTAGGAGACAGACCCATCCCTCGTCACCCCTCAACCAAACACATGCTGCAAGTGTGGCAGTGTACAACAATATATCTGAATTCAAATGTAAATCAGTAACTGATGACAAACCATTTGGAACTGAGCTGCCAAATAAATGCATAAAAGGGATCACAAGAACAAATTGATCAGTTGTTTCGAAGGAAGTTGTATATATACCAGTATTCTGCATAGTTAGGAATAAATATCAGGAAGGTTGTTTGACCACCACATTAGATAAGATGCGAAGCCCTTATGAAACAGGTAATTATCCTGAACCCCACAATAAAAATTTGATGCTCCAAATGCAGTCTGTAACAACCATTGTCACCATTGCTGCTGTAACAACCAAATAGATTTTTTAGTCTCCTAACTCCAAATGCATCTTGCAGCTCCAAGCATGTGTGAGAAGCATGCATCGTTTTAACTTACCTTTGCATCTGTCCTTGAAGTGAATACCGACCAAAAGACTGTAATCCATGATCCTCTCCGCCTCCAGTAATTCGCAGTCTTTGTCCACTTGCCTGCAAGGAGATACAAGCCATTAGCTACTACACGGAATTCTTGGGCTTCTTTCAATTCAGCTGTGATTTTGAAACAATTTTTGGCATAATTCTCATTCTTAAAGCAACAAGCATGAATCATATATATCCAGTAGTACAGTAACTTGATGTCCACCTGCAGAATTCCTCAAACCAGGTCCCTGGTAGCCGGAAGATGAAATTAAGATCGAGATCCTTCAACATTGTGTGCTCGTTGATCTGATCGATGGGTTTGTCAGTCATGCGACCATGCGAGGACCCTTTCAGGTCGAAGCGCCTGTGGATCGCGTAGCTGGAGCAGAAAAAGTTCCCCATTATAACAAATCGGACCTGTAATAGTCCAACCTGTCGAAATTGAAAAAGCTCCATATACTAGTACAAGCAGGTAGGATGACATCTATTGTTGGTTTGGATATACAAGGTTGGTTCTAATGATGACTAGCTGCAATCACAGCTAGAAACTCAAAAACATGAGACATGACCATGCCATCGAAATTATCAGAGAACATAATCTTACATTTACTCTCTCTACTCTGTGCATTTCATCCTCGAGGAGCAAAGCTGCGCAGCTGAAGTCCAATGAATACAGTCAACTGGGCTGAACAAAAACGAGAGCTTATCAGAACATCAGAAAAGGTAGTCAAAATACATGACTTGAAACCAAAAGAAATGTTTGTTTGGCCCACGTTATACCAAATTTTCAGTAGGGATACTAGGATCATTGGTAAATTAACGAAAAAAGATAAACATTTTCCCCATCCTCACCAACTGTCAATAGCTTCTTGAATCAGTTATGTGCTGCCTGATTGGTCGTAAACTCTTGCCCGTCCGAAATCATCCTCGATTTGGAAGACCTTAGAACACATGTTAGCACAGTTCTTGCACCCTGCAGAGGGATGCAGAGGGATGTGGGTAGGACACAATTAAGAGCTCACCGAACTGAATCCAAATAAAATTTCTATTCACGACAAACTCATCGGTACCTATGCAGCTAAACTCGTCAACAAACACGTGAAATCAGTTATATACAGCTAAGCTCCCCAGCTGTGGTTTACATCAAACAGCCAACGAAGAACTGTGCAGAACCCAATGCAGTAGCAGTGAAAACGAGCTAATGTTTGAACCGCTGGGGGTGGCGAGCAGGGGCGGCGGCGCGACTCGCTGTCGGTGCCGAGCCGGGGCGGTGGCGCGACGGCGCGAGCCGGGGCGGTGGTGCCGAGCCGGGGAGGTGGCACGGCGGCGGCGTGGCCCGCTGTCGGTGCTGAGCCGGGGCGGCGGCACGGCGGCGCGAGCCGGGGCGGTGGTGCCGAGCCGGGGAGGTGGCACGGCGGCGGCGCGGCCCGCTTTCGGTGCTGAGCTGGGGCGGCGGCGCGGCCTGCCGACGGTGGGGCAGAGGCGGCGCGGCCTGGCGCTGGTAAGAGAGTGAAGCGTGTGGGCGGGAATGAGACAGGTGAGAGAGAGAGCCGCGCGTGGGATTTGGATTTTAGGTTTTCAGGATTAAGTTCGACGGTGTACACATGCCCGACGAATTTAACTTAAGAACGTGGGTACCCACATTCCTAACTCGTTAAGTTCGACGGTTTTAGTCAGGACCCACGAACTTAACTTAAGAACGTCGGTACCCATGTTTTTAACATAACCCATGAACTTAACTCAAGTAAGAACGTCGGTACCCACGTTCTTACTTTTATCCACGAACATTTATCAGTTTCTTGTAGTGTGAGGTTATAAACACCACTTGTTGTGAAACAAATCGATTATTTCCTCGTCAATTGCTTGAGAAGACTCCATATAACACATAGAGGGCCTTGCTTGGCTCTGTAGAAGGGGCCCTCCATGCCGGGGAACTAGGCTCTAGGGCCGGCCTCTCATTCTTTGAGACTGTCCTGGTCTCGAGCACCCTTTATACCAGGGGACTAGGTCCCGAGGGCCACTGAACATCCAAGACTCTCTTGGTTTTCTAGGATCCTTGCAATCTCTGGAATTATTATGGTATTTCAGACTCCTTCGCGCTAGAAATTAAGCTCATTGCTCGACCTAAGCAATCGTTAGTTCAGAAGCCTTCTTTTTGGGACATAAGTTGCAACTCACATAACAGTATTGTGCTTGTAACAGAAGTGTTTCAGGTTCAAGTGGCATTCATTTGCTTCCTTTAGTTTTGTTGTTAAAATCTCAAGAGGAACTCCAGGTATTCAGCAAACGAATATATGTAATCAGAGTATCTTTTTCTTGGAGACAGACCATGCATTTCCAAGGATGTAGCAAATTTGTAGGAAAGTAAATGATATGTATATTTAGTGGTCCATATGTAGCAACATGCCCTCATGAAAAAAAAACTGCCTTCGAAAATGGCATGTATATTTAACCTTTTGCTTGTTTTCTACTCTTTGGAATTCGATCACGAACCCGAACAAAAGGATTACATATACTAGAATTCGGAAATTTAGTGGTGCATGCTCTCTCATGCAAATATATATATATATATATGCATGCATGCATGCAGCCAACTTAATTAGCTTGCTGCTGCAGGTCCATAGCCCGCCACGCCGGATGAATCGAAGGAAATTCAAAGTCTAGTAGAATTGGACGTTGGAAGTGTAGACGGCATCGGGTCTCCAGTTCGCCGGGATGATGTCTTTGGCGATGACCTTCTTGCCGGACTCGCTGGTGAGGCGGATGGAGAAGGGGCCCTTGAGCGCCTTGGCAGTGTCCATCCTCCAGATGGCGCCCCAAGAGAGCTTCATGGGCTTCCACTCAGCCGACAACTTGTCCTGGATTTCCATCAGCACGATGTCGCCGTCGTCCGCCACAAACTTCACCAGCACGGCCAGGTAGTTGGGGTTGCAGCCCTTCTCGATGTGGAACACGATCTTCTGCCCGGCGGGGTACTTGCACCGCACCCTGCAGGAGAGGAGGTTCATTCAACATGCATTATCTTCTGCCCTGTCCAGCAAGATATATGATGCATGAATTACTATGTACCTTCTGAACTCGACGTCCATGATGCCACAGTGGCGAAGCTTGTCGTTGAGCCCGGGCTTTGCCAGGGAGCCGAAGGCCTTGCCGCTCAAGTCGAAGTGGTAGGGAGCGATAGGCTCGTAGTTCATGTCAGTGATGTACACCGTGACTGGATTGCCCGAGCACTCAGGTTTTTCCTTGCATCTCACCTGAACAGTAAATTAATTAAGCAGTTAGCTAGATATGTCCATGCATGCAAACTAATTAAGGCATGCTTATATATGCACCTCGTAGCATGAGCCGCAGCCCTTGCCGTCCTTGAAGATGGGGACGTTGCCGCACGCCGTCATGCCGCTGTAGGGTGGCAGATTCACGTTCTTGATCCCGCACGCACCGCCTGCGCGCCATTTTAATCGCATCACATTACATGAAGGAGCGACCTATAGGAGGAGTATAAACATGTATCCCGCTCGTACCGTTGTCAGGAGCGCCGGCGCCGTTGGGCTGACCGTACCAGGTGGCCCTGGCGGTGAGCCACTTGCCGTTGTAGTTGGTGGTGATGTTGGGGCCAGGTGGCACCTTCGGGGGCCCGCATGACCCGCCGACGACGAGCGCTGCAAGGATGGCGCCCACGGCCACGATGTTATTAGCGAGGGATCCCATCGTCGTGCTCAATTGTGTTATTCGAAATGTTGCTCTGTGTGTGGTTGATAGACGATGGTGCTAGGATGGCTACTTATAGGGAGGATGGGTGGCTCAGCAGAGAGGTCGCCGGTGACGCATGCAGCGGCCGGCCGTTAGAGTCTAACGGATGACGATGCGACACGTGGGCTTCACGTAGGCCGCTGCATGCTCTAGGGCTGCCCGGTCTTATCGGTGGTTTATTTCACCATGATCAGGCCTAATCCGCACAAGACCACTGTGACGATCGAACATAATATTTGTCAGTACATTAATACAACTCCTTAGCTAGACTGTGAGCCCCTAAAGCCTAAAAGGCCAAACTTAGGATCAATACACACTATAGAAGAAGAACATGCATGCCTCCCGATCTGTCCTTTAATAATTTTAGTTCTAGTTTCCTAATTGTTGATGCTTTTTCGAACCAAATACTAACTAACCTTAAAGCATGTGTGCATCGTGGAAGATCTTAAAGACTTCTCTATGAGCTTGGCAAACCGTCCATTTTAGATCACCAGACTAGACCGTCCATGATGTCCCACAGAGCTTCGGGAAAAAAAACCTAAATCTCGCATCCCAGGAGACACTACTAGAGACGACTTCTTTGTCAAGTCCAAAAGGCAGCAAAGAGCCCTCAGTGAACCAAACGTCGGCAACGGTCTCTTTGCCGAGTACTTTATATCGGGCACTCAGTAAAGTCTTTACCGAGTGCCAACTGGTACATGACAAAGAAAATACATCGTGACGATGATAGAGCCTTTGTTGAGTGTCTGAGTCCCTCGCTTAGTGGCACTCGGCAAAAAAAGCTTCCGTGAGGCCTAGTCGTAGTTCCAATGTTGAGTGCTTGGGATGCCACTCGATAAAGGAGCCTAGTTTGCCGAGTGTCTTGGCCATAGCACTTGGTAAAGCAAGTTTCCTAATGTCTATGTATGTTTTTCTGCCGAGTTCTATGACCATTGCACTCAGCAAAGGCACCCTTTGCTGAGTGCAATGCTCGTCAAAGTGATCAGGGACCCCTTTTTATTTGTTTTCAATATTCCGTCCAAACAAACATAAAATATTATCATGAACATCGATGCCTAGGTGTCCTTCACATGAAATCATAGAACTTCATGTAGACGGGCTAGGTTTCTACACATAGCGCGTGACAACTTTCATGAAACAAACTCAAATTTTTATTAGAGTCTCTACATATGATATCATGACATGTTGATAAGTTTCATGATTTTCTGACTTTGTTTGTGTTTTACACAATTTTAAAACAACTAGATCACAAGTTTGCGGTCATGTTTTGTGAGAATGGTGTTCGAAAATTCCGGCACGTTCATGAAATAGACCGTAACTTGTGCTAAATAACATGAATGTCATTTTTGCATTCACTGTTTTCCATTTTTTCGAGTGACTTGTAGTTCAAATCTGAATTATCCAAAGAAATTCAATTAAGCAAACTAAATCTGATAGTTATAGCAAACAGTTTTATAATTATGCCAAAATTGAACATATAGGTCCATATATTGTAGAAACACACCACAAAAAGTTTGGGGAAAAAGAAAAAACAAATATACTTTATCGAGTGTCAAGGAAAGACACTCGGCAAAACATAGGTTTGTCGAGTGTTTGCTCGGTGACACTCGGCAAAGAAGATATTTTGCCATGTGTCACCGCCTGACACTCGGCGAAGTTAACAGCCATCAACTATAGACGGTTGTTGATGGTCCTTTGCCGAGGGTCGCATTTTGCCAAGGGTTTGACACTCAGCAAAGCCATCTTTGCCGAGTGTCTTTTTACGCCGAGTGTTTCGCCCTCGGTAAACAAGGTCTTTGCCGAGAGTCTTATTTCACCGAGAGTGGCACTCGGCGAAGAATGCTTTATCGAGTGCCCGATAAAATGCACTCGGCAAAGAGCCAGATTTTAGTAGTGCTAGTAGCTAGATTTCACCATGATGATTGTGAGCTAATCCGTGAGTGAGAAACAAAATGCATAATACTTAGTCCATGATTCACTCATGTGATACTACATCAAACATTTGCTTATCATAGATTAATTAGAATAATTTGTATCATTTTTAGTCTTCACCTATGCAATTAGTTTTGTAGTTATACTATATTTGATACTCATAATTGATAATACAACGTACACATGCACTAAACTTTAGTAAAAAAACCCAAACACCCCATTAGTCAATGAGCGCAACTCAAAGAATTTAGGCTACGGTTAGCTGATCGTGCATCAACAAATATGGTCGTGCAAAACATTGTTTTGCATTGTAGACGATATTGTATGTCGAGAGGAAATTAAAATGAGAAATATAGATGATTAAGATGCTGGAGATAGTCTAAGGAGTCATTTGGTACTTTTGCTTTCGGGAGAGTCTCCATTTGTTATATGCTTATGGATGGAGATCCTTACTTGATAGGTCAAAAGAGATAGCAACTTAATTTTTGGGATGGAAAGATATCATAGTATGAAGTGGTACGTTGCATGCTTTAATAAATTAATTTTAAATATCTCACTCAATTTTTATAAAACTAGATAGCTAATTTATGTAGATGTCACCATATAACATCTAAACAAAATTAGCTATCTAATTGTGCAAAAAATTGAATGATATATTTCTAGTTGACCCTTTTGTTGTTAGTATGATTGTTATGTCAAGAGATGAGCAAATAGGAAGACCAACCAATTTGCTTGTCCACCAAAAGCCCGTGGAGAAATTTTCCATGTAGTTCGGCCCAAGAAACATACAATACCGATGATAGGAGAATCGCTAAGAGGACTAAACTCTAATTTAGCAAGTTGTTAAATATATATCAGGAACAAAAATAACCTTAGTCTACAACAGTTTTCAATTTTTAGGTTATTAAATATTTTTTTACATATGAACTCAGTTGAAGATAAAGTTTGTATAAAGAATTATAGAGCTTGATCTACAACTTTGTAGTACATCATTGAAATAATCTCTAAATTTATATTAAATAACAAACTATAGATCACATGTGTAACTTCAATACTCCATAGCTTATTAATAGACTATATATTACATATGTTGGACTATCTTATGCCATTTTAAAGCTATCTTGTGTTTTATTAGAGTATTGTGTGACCTAAATCTTGTCATTGTTAGACTATTATATGATCTTATGTTGTTATATTGTCATATTAATCTATGGTCTATGCAATGCTCGTGTGTAACTGTCTTATGTACAAACTGGATTATAGTGAATGATAAGCAATTCATGTATTATTAGATAAGTATCTGATATCCACATGTATTCAGCTAAATAATATCTATATTTGCAATTTATTTGTTTGAATAAATATATGATCTCTTTATCCGTATTTGTAATTGTTTCTAACTATTTATATCATTTGTTTGAACATAATATTTGTTTGAATAATATATTTGGTTTCTAGGGACTAATTATTAGTCCCTCAATTTTATTCCATTTTAGTCCCTAAATTACTAAATATAGAAACTAAAACTCTATTTTAGTTTCTCTATTTAACAATTTATGAACTAAAATGGAATAAAATGGAGGGACTAATGTTTAGTCCCTACAAACCAAACACCCCCTAAACTACATTATAAGATATAACTTACTATCCACACGTTTTCATCAAGTCGTTAACCCATTCAATGTCGCCCCCATCCAATCATTGGGAGGTTTCCCATTATCCCATCTGCCTTGGGCCAGAGGTTCTTCATGCCCTCCACTGAGATCCCTTCACTGAGCCGCTCCTCTCCCGAGCGAGGACATCCTAGCGACTCCCCTCTCCCGTGTGAGGCCCTTCTCCAACGCGAGCTTGTGACTTGGTTAAATTCATCAACAACGACCACATAGGAAAAAGGTGACATGTAGGTTCTATGTGTTATTCTCGACAAATTACAAGGATGACTTTGGAAGATTCATGTTAGCTTATTTTTGGGCCAAACACTAAGAATTCCTAGACCCCACTCATGTCGCGGAGAATGAGATCTTGGGGAACCTCTCTGAGATGGTAGATAAGATATAAGACAAATAACACTACCTCTATGATAGAGCCTTTGCCGAGTGTCTGAGTCCCTCGCTCAGTGGCACTCAGTAAAGAAAGCTTTTGTGAGGCCCAATCGCAATACTGTAGCACCCCCAAAATTCAAATCTTGAAATTTTCTCAAACTTGCTCTAAATTCAAAATGAATTTTAAATTTTGTTTCAAATGTTTGTTTGCGAGTTGATCTCAACAAATAAAATATAGTGGTCTATATTCTCTTTAAAATATCCTACAAATATTTCCCAAGGGATTCCCTCAAATTCTTTCTAGAAATACTGCTCAAATATTCCACCGAAATTTCTCCAAATATTTTCCTCGTGAGAAATACCTTTAGAATCATTTTTAAAGTCTCTACAAATATTTTCTTAATAATTTACCTCATGCTCATACGTATACATACGCCTCCGGTGTCATACAGTGAGCACTACAAGCTAATTTCACTTATACATTACTAATACATGATTATCTCCCACTAATCCTCGCATTCTCCCCCTAATCTCCCTACATTGCCTATAAATAGAGGGGCAAGGGCCTCCCCTCATGCCACTTCAAGCCATTTCATGGCAACTCACTTCCCCTCCTCACTCCCACTCCCACACAAGCACAACACAAGCACAAGGATCGTTCGGTCATTCGTTCGTCCAAATGTTCATAGTTTGTTCGTTCGTCCGATCGTTCATCCAATCATTCATAGTTCGTATGTCCGATCGTTCGTTCATCCAAATAATCTTTGTTCAGCCGTTATGCTGCCGAAATTCCTATCATTCGTTCGTTCGATCATTCGATCGTTCGTCCGTTCATTCATAGTCCCTATCCATCGTTCATCGTTCGTTCAAACAAACTATTCATCGTTCGTTCATACGGACTATTCACCGTTCATCGGATCGTTCATAGTCACTATTCAGCATTCATCGTTCGTTCATATAAACTATTTATCGTTCATCTTTTGTTCATATGAACTATTCATCGTTCATCGTTTGTTCATCATTCATTCATACAGACTATTCACCGTTCATCAGATCGTTCATAATCACTATTCATCGTTCATCCTGCTATTCCTCGTTACAATTCATCGATCATCCGATCACCCAAATATTAAACTACTCATCTGATCATGTTGTCCAGCTCATCTAAGACCTGCCAAACCAATATTTCAGTCATACGGACTCTAGTGACTGTGATTTTCCTTCTAGTAAGAACTTCCTGTCTGGTCACCTAGACCAGATTGCTCCAAGTTGAGCACGCTTAACTTTGAGGTTCTTTCGAACCAGGCTTCCAAAAAGAAAGGTGAACCATATTTGTATGGATATGTCGTCAATCCTATAAAACCTGACCCAAGATACCATAGCCCACCCAGCCTAAAATATCATAGTATTCTAGCTATCTCGGTTCCACCTTACTGTTGTCCCAGTTGACACAATAAGTAGGAATAGTTGCCACCAACATAAACCTCTACCCAAGAATAGCCGAGAAATAATTTCTGGCACTCCGCTCAAAAATACATTTGATTTTCCAAATATCTCTAAATATTCAAATTCTAGAATAATCTAGGAATATTCCTTTTCCCTTTTCTTTTTATTCCTATGACTATAAAATCTGAAACTCCTCCATTCAAACTCAAATTCTAATAATTCTTATTTCTAAATTCTTATCAAATTATTCCCTATCCAACCATGTCATCCCTTAAGCATGGTTCATATTCCAGAAAACTCCAAAAATACTATTGTCACATATTCTACCTATAATTTCCCTAATCAAATTGATTCAAACAATTCCTTCGCCACTATTCTCATAAATAGTGAACCCTACCGTACTAAACCACATGTACCCAGCTATAAATACACCTAGTTACCCTCTCCACACCCTCAACACCCTAAGCCAAGGCAAACCCCCACCCACTCAGTTACCTCGCTCTGCCACTACACTTCTAGTATTGGTTCACCTCCAATACACCCTTCGGGTAAGCATCCCTACTCCATCAACACAAACTGTAGTCAAAACTATATTCACCCATCCAGCACCATTCCTGGCCACTATAATAAGTATTTGTTGATATACTTGCTGGTTTGTATGTTTGCTTGTTCATGTTGCATAGTTATCGGAGTGTTCGTGTCGTCTCGTGAAGGCCAGTTCTGCAAGTATACGCTAGACGATGGAGCCAGAAGCCAGTTCCGCAAGCTCTCACCCCTTCGCCGGTTAAAGCACGGCAAGCTCACTGGATTCCTTTGATGTATAAATTACCTATGTTTTCAAACACAACCTCAGCCTGTTATTTTATGCATTATATGATTTTGCTGCTAAGAGACATGTTAATATGGCCACCCTGCCTTAGAACTTTGCTGCAATTCATCTTTATACTCCTTAACTTTTTTGTTACAAATGATTTGAGAAAAGGTGTGAATTTTCGAAAGGAAATGTTTTTCAAAATGGGTATGATGAAGGGTTATCACCCTTATCACCTTTGAGTGGGATGATCACGGACTCCTCGGTTTTGGGAGGGCCTTAAGGTGATGGCTCAGCCGGGTTAGGTGTGAGCATGAAGGATTGTCCTTCTCGTATAAGGACCGGTTTGTCATTCTTCACTGCCTATACTCTTATCAAATACAACCACTCGAGACTGTATGGGTAGTCGCTTGATCCGAACTTGCACGGTCTGCACCCTAGGGTTATGGTGGCTGGGGAGCACCGGGAGGACAAGGAGGGGGAATGTTTTGTCCTGGTTTGGGCACGGAGGTGTCCTTGTTCCTTTCAGTATAACCGCCATGGTAAAGTCGTGCAAGGGAAGAGAGAGTTTCGGCATTCGGATCTCACGACACTGAGATTGTAGAAACCAGACTAGTGGGTAAAGTGTACACCTCTGCGTAGAGTTCAAAACCTATTCGAATAGTCCACGTCCACGGATATAGATGAGTAATGGCTTGGTATGACAATTAGTGTTTTGTTTTCCAAAAATGCTTTTGAAAAGTGGTTTTTAAAAGGTCTGGCAGTTGAGCCGTGAGCTATGGTGGATGGGAAGTCGAGTAGCAGTTTTTAAAATGAAAACTGGTGGGATACAACCGAGATTCCTAGATGTTTTAGTCCAGGGGATTTTGTTGAAAAACTTTCTCCTCCTTTGGGAAAGGATGTGCTTTGAAAAAGATAAAATGTTTTATAAAATAGCCCTGCATCAAAAATTGCTCTTTCTGCAAAAATATCCTGAGCTCCACATACTCCATGCATTATATCTGATTTCCCCATTCCATGGGTGAAGGTGGGCTGTTGAGTACGTAAGTACTCACTCTTTCTTATTTGTTTTTTCCATAGAAGGAGATCACTAATCGGGTAAGAGTTACGCCTGTTGCCAACCATGCCTATGGTTGTGGGACCGCCGATTTGCTTCGTTGCATATATCAGGCTGCTTCAGCCCAACTCGGATGATATGTCCCGAGTTATGGACCAACTCTTAAAGTTGATCACCATCTTTATAGGTTTGTCTCGTTTAAGCAGATCTGGAACCATTTGATGTATAAATGTGTTTACTATCCTCCTAGGACTAGTAATTGTATCATATTTGAGTCCTAGAGGATTGGGACGATTCAAATACCTATGTCAAGTGCTTGGGCTAGCACTCGACAAAGGAGCCTAGTTTGTCGAGTGTCTTGGCCATAGCACCTGGTAAAGCAAGTTTCTCGATGTCTAGGTATGCTTTTTTTGCCGAGTGCTATGACCATTGCACTCAGCAAAGGCACCCATTGCCAAGTGCAATGCTCGATAAAGTGATCAAATACCCTCTTTATTTGTTTTTAATATTTCATCCAAACAAACATGAGAAATTATCATAAACATGTCGATCTCCATGTGTCCTTCACATGAAATCATAGAACTTCATTGTAGACCGGCTAGGTTTCTACACATAGTGCGTGATAACTTTAACGAAACAATCTCAAATTTTTATCAGAGTCTCTACATGTGATATCAAGACATGTCAACAAGTTTCATGATTTTTTGACTTTGCTTGTGTTTTATACAATTTTAAAACAACTGGTTTGCAAGTTCGTGGTCATGTTTTGTGAGAATGGTGTTCGAAAATTCCGGTCTGTTCAGAAATAGACCGTAACTTGCCCTAAATAACATGAATATCATTTTTGCATTCACTGTTTTCCATATTTTGAGTGACTTGCTGTTCAAATTTGAATTATCCAAAGAAATTCAATTAAACGAGCTAAATCTGATAGTTATAGCAAACACTTTTATAACTGTGCCAAAATTGAACATATAGGTCTATATACTGTAGAAACACACCATAAAAAGTTTGGGGAAAAATAAAAAAATCAAATATACTTTGCCGAGTGTCAAGGAAAGACACTCGGCAGAATATAGGTTTGCTGAGTGTTTTCTAGGTGACACTCGGCAAAGAAGATATTTTGTTGAGTGTCAACGCCTGACACTCGGCGAAGTTAACGGCCACCAACTATAGGTGGCTGCTGATGGCACTTTGCCGAGGGTCCCATTTTGTCGAGGGTTTGACAATCGACAAAGCCGTCTTTGCCGAGTGTGCGGACACAAGGTTGACTTGTTCCTTAAGGTTCGGGTTGATGATGAGTTATTGTCAATGGGTAGCACTCTGGGATAGTCAGTGGACTGACCAGAGTGTGAGATTATGCTTATGCAACCATGTAGGTCGACTTGTGGTGTGAAGGTGTGGAGCACAGGGACGGTGGTCGACAGTTGAGGTGAAGGTCATGCGGGTAGTTTAGGAAGTGATAATAACCTTCTATAAATAGAGTGGAGGGGTGGTTAGTTTAGTATCTCTTGGCTGCCATTTATTTAGAGCACTCATTCTAGAGCTTCTAGTTTTCTCTCTAAGTAGACACCAATTGAGCCGAGGGATCCGCAGCGATTTTGTACTTTGACTGTGTTCTTGATCTTCAAGCTTCAAATCTTAGTTCGTACCCTTGCTGGAATTTCTGAAGTCTTGTGTTTTTTGTTTCTCCCTTTCCCTTATCTTGTGGTTATGTGGAGAACCTTTGAGTTCTTTTGATATGGATGTTGTTGGGTATTGATTTGTGGAGAGATAGACTCTTTGGATCATTGCATACGCCCTCACGATGCAGTTCTTGGTCGTGATCTGAGTTGAGTTCTCTTTGAGTTCGTTTTGAGAAAACCCCATCCATCTTAGGATTTCTGATCTACGATTTGATCTCCTGGTTGTTCGGGTTCATACTTCACCAAAGAACTTTTTACACCCCGCACAAACTGTCTGTCAAATTTGAGACGTTCTAGGCATTTTTGCTTGCTCGGCACTACCGCCCGTGTGCATGGCACTGCTGGACCTCTAGCACTGTCGGACCTAAGGCCGACACTTCCGCTCTGACTTTCTAGTAATTATGACTCTGATAATTTCCAGGAAGTTAGGTTTGCAGTTCTTAGGGTTTTTGGTGCAAACAAATGACACTGATTTGTGTTTCACTCTGATCTGTTGTTCTGAGTCCCTAGAGGGTCTTTCGGGTTGATCTTTCGGACTTAAGTCACGTACTCGTAGAACAAGAATTTTTAGTGGCACCCATTCACCCCCCCCCCTCTGGTCGCCTCATTGGTCCTATAGAATGTCTTTCTACGTCGAGTGCTTCACCCTCGGTAAACAAGGTCTGTGCAGAGAGTCTTATTTCGCCGAGAGTGGCACTCGGTAAAGAATGTTTTATTGAGTGCCTGATAAGATGCACTCATCAAAGATCTAGATTTCGGTAGTGCTAGTAGCTAGATTTCACCATGATGATCGCCAGCTAACCAGTGAGTGAGAAATAAAATGCATATTACTTAGTCCATGATTCACTCATGTGATACTACATCAAACATTTGCTTATCAGTGATTAATTAGAATAATTTGTATCACCTTTTAGTCTTTACCTGTGTAATTATTTTCTAATATACTATAATTGATACTCATAATTGATAATCCAATGTAAACATGCACTAAACTTTTGTAAAAAAACCCCCCAAACACCCTATTAGTCAATGAGCGCAACTCGAAGAATTTAGGCTATGGTTAGCTGATCGTGCATCAACGAATATGGTCGTGCAAAACACGGTTTTACATTATGGATGATACTGTTTGTTGAGAGGAGTTTAAAATGAGAAATGTAGATGATTAAGCTACTACAGATAGTCTGAGTCATTTGGTACTTTTACTTTCAGGAGAGTCTCCATCTGTTCTATGCTTGTGGATGGAGATCCTTACTTCATAGCTCAAAAGAGATAGCAACTTATTTTTGGGACGGAAAGAGATCTTAGTATCAAGTGGTATGTTGCATGCTTTAATAAATTAATTTTAAATATGTAACTCAACTTTTCTAAAATTAGATAGCTAATTTATTTAGATGTCACCATATAACATCTAAATAAATTAGCTATCTAATTGCGCAAAAAGTTGAATGACATATTTCTAGTTGACCCTTTTTTTGCTAGTATGCTTGTCCACAAAAGCCCGTGGAGAAATTTTCCATGCAGTTCAGCCCAAGAAACATACAGTACCGATGATAGGAGAATCGCTAACAGGCCCAAACTCTAATTTAACAAGTTGTTAAACATATATTAGGAACAAAAATAACCTTAGTCTATAATAATTTTCAATTTTTCAGTTATTAAATATTTTTAATATATGCTAAATCGATGGTAAATTCATCATTTTTGTAGTTTAAATCATTTAAAAGTGCATCACTTGTGCGCGAATGCTTTAATGGCAAACAAAGAGATTATCATGGTGTGATTGATGAGCAAAATAGGCTATTGGGAGTGCGAAACAACTTCACAAGTTTAGGAACTAAATAGGGATATTTAGTAAGTTAGTATATTTAGGGACCTTATTTAAGAAACTGTTGGAGCATGATTTTTTGTTACTAAGGCTATCCGTAGTGGAAGTTACTCCACATCATTATTAAGGTTGTTGGAGCATGATCGGAGACCCCTTTTCATTTGTTTTTAATATTTCATCCAAACAAACATAAGATATTATCATAAACATCACAGATATCACGGAATTATCACATATGTATCTCCAATGCCACATATCTCACAAACATCACAAATCTCACAAGTTTCTTCACAAGCATCACAAAAGTCACTTGTATCACAAAATAGTTCAAAAACTCACAAGTAGACTAACAAATAAGTTCACAAACATCAATGATTGTCAAAAAATGTCTCGCTAATAAATTGTGAAAAGCATCAGCGAGTTAGCCAGTTTGATTGGTTGGACGAAGCATGAGAGCCATTTCATGGCGCCAATTGATTCTGCCCAGGGAAGAGATTGGGTATGTCAGACAAGATAAATATATATCATACATGACTAAAAATTTTATACTCATGGGAATAGAAAATTGACGACGTGGAGCAGGAGTGAACAGTGCAGGTGGTAGAGCTACACCCATTGAAGCCCAAGAGTCTGCATGTACTAAAACATCTCTACCATCCTCTGTTGATCAACTAAGCGAGTCACCCGCTCGGTCGCTATCCTTGCCTCCAACTCCATATGTTGCCTCCTCTCTTCTTTTAGCTGAGTCTATAATATTTCACCCCAATGTTACAATAATGCAAAGAAAAGATATATAATAATCAATGAACGATGAATAAAAAGGAATAACCTGGAGTTCTTGTATCTGATACTATGAGGTGTCCTGTTGTGGTCGTATGGCTGAGCTCATGATTGTTCTCCTTACTCAAACCTGAGATAGAGTTGGAGTGGAGGACGCGTTGATTGCACCATCGGCAATCCAGTACCACCTATGCATCTTGCCTCCTCCGATCCTCATGAGGACTTCTCCGTCGATGTCCTCGGTCATCTGATCATATTCTAGCCCATGGACCTGCTTTGCCATCGCGATGTACTCACTGAGCCGACTGTGGACGGTGACATTGTTGTACGCCTTGGGCCCATCCTCTAGATTGTAGTTGACGTTGGACATTGCCTTGCCCTTTGCCATGTGGCAGTGGTGTGGGCACGACGCGAGGACGGCGGCGCTGGTGGGCGTGGGGATGACAACGTGAGAGCGACGTGAGGACGAAAATAGCTCTAGCAACAATGGCGCATGAGGTGGAGTGTAGAGTGAGGAGGATGGGCCCGACCGATTATTTGGTTAATATAGAACCGCTTTGCTGAGTGTCCAAGATCTGGCACTCGGTAATTTTTTTATTTCTCAAAAAACACTTTGTTTTGTGCTCTAGATCTAGCACTCAGCAAATAATTTGTTTACTTTTAAAAACACATTATTGAGTGCCCCCTGACAGGCACTTGACAAAGAAGGCTATTGCCGAGTACCTTTTCTTGACACTCGGCAAAGTTTATTTGATATTTTTTTTTGCCCTACAAACTTTTTCTATTATATTTCTACAGTATCTGGACCTACATATGGAATTTTAGCACATTTCTTAAAGTTTTTGCTATATCTATTAAATTTAGTTCATTTAATTGAATTTTATTGGATAATTCAAATTTGAACTGCAAGTCACTCGAATAGTAGAAAACGATGAATGCAAAAATGATATTCATGTTATTGAGCACAAGTTGTGGCCTTATTTAAGATATATCAGAAATTTCGAACATTATGTTCACAAAACATGACCAAAAACTTGTGATCTAACTGCTTTTAATTTAAATTGTATAAAACACAAACAAAGTCAGAAAATCATGAAACTTGTCCAGATGTCATGATATCATATGTAGAGGATGTGATAAAAATTAACAATGTTTCGTGAAAGTTGTCACGTACTATACGTACAAACCTAGTCGACTTTCACATGAAATCATGAAACATCTACGGAGATTTGTGGGTATGTACACATCATTAAATCATGATATTCATCGATAGCTAAATCATTTGGCATATCGATCGTAATAGCATTTAGACATCTCTACATGTAAGTAAATGTGGCAACAACACTATAGATTTCTAGTTGGGCTGGGCGTTCGGTTTTTTCTAAACTTTGGTTCCATTTTACAAAACTTTGGTTTTTCAGACATTAGAAACCGACCGGTTTTCTAGAAAATGAAAAACCGAGAAGTTCGGTTTCGGTTTTTTACTTCGGTTTTTCGGTAAAAACCGAATACCAAAATTATACTTAAGACAATACATACAACAAGTTTACATGATAGATTACACATAATTTTAAAAAGTATAAATTATATAGGTACAAATATTTAGAGATACATCATACATCACATACAAATAAGTGAATAACAATTTAATTGTATCATACATTTAGTTCATATAATCGAATAATCAAATTTGAGAATTGATAAAATTTGGTATTCTGTTTTTTGGTATTTCGGTTCGGTATACCGTGAAAACCGATTACGATACCAAAAACCGAACTTCTTAGATACAAAAACCGAAACCGAACCGAACTACTGAAAAACCAGAAATTTTGGTTCGGTTCGGTTCGGTACAGTTCTGTTTTCGATTTATGGTAAAAAAGTGCCCACCCCCATTTCTAGTGGCATGATATTGGACAAATGCTCATATATAACAATAGCAAAAAAATGTAGCAGTAATTAATAAAGCAATAGCCATAAACTATCAAGGTAGTTATATTTTTTAAAAAATGATAGTCATAACGAATAAGAGTATAACTTCTATACTGCATTGCACTAGGGCATACATCTACTAAACCCTAAATCCCAAATTAAAGTATGGTTTCGTCAAGACATCATCAACAACTGTTAATTTCTGAAATTCGCCTAGAGGGGGGTGAATAGGCGAACCCTAAAATTTATAACTTTAAACCCAAACTTGATCCCTCGATTTGTGGTTAGAACAAGATGAACAATTATCGGATTATAAAACTAAGTCCTTTGCTTGCAGAAGTATTGCTTTC
The DNA here is from genome assembly GCA_029449295.1 of Zea luxurians. Lineage (NCBI taxonomy): Eukaryota > Viridiplantae > Streptophyta > Magnoliopsida > Poales > Poaceae > Zea > Zea luxurians. The sequence goes on from JAOPSE010000071.1 coordinate 14,963,596, forward strand.
AAAGAATGCGGAATTAACATAAAGAAACACAACTAAAATGTTTATGGAGAATAATGCAAGAGGGCTTAGATAACAATAGGAAAATCGCAAGTTCTTTCTTGCAAGGTGTTGCTTCTATATATGAGTATTTAACTCAAAGCAACACAAAGCAATATCAACAAAGAATAGTGCAAGAGAACTTAGAGAGGGAGAAGATAAACAAATCACAAGCAATAAACACAAGTGACACAGGTGATTTGTTTTACCGAGGTTCGGTTCACTAAGAACCTAATCCACGTTGAGGAGTCCACTAAGGACAGATCTTTTTCAACCCTTTCCCTCTCTCTAACGGTCACCAAGACCGACGAGTGTTCCTTCTTCTTTGTCAATAAAAGTCTAAAGTCTCCACAAGGCCAACCACAAAGATAAGGGGCTCTTGCTAGCTTTACAATGAATGGGAGTCAAAACTCCACGCTCAAATGATCACAAGAGGTAGCACACACTTTCTCTCAATGATTCTCACAAGGCACTATCGCTAACCATACACGAGTAGCTCTTTCTTGCTTGATCTCTATTTTGTGGAACTTGTTAGGGTTTGATGTGTATAGAAGTGTTGCTCTAGTAGATAGAAGTGAATACCCAACTCTTGAGTATGGTGTAGATCAATGAATACCATGAATGGGCTGGTTGGGGTGGCTTTTGTAGCCCTCAACCACCCATATAGCCGTTGTGGCGCATCTGCCAGAAACTGCACTGGCGAACGGTATGTGGCTAGGGCCCGGACGGTCCACGGCTAGGGCTCGGATGGTCCGCGGCCCTCCAATGGTCGGTTCTGACATCTCAACTGATACGCCTGACAGACCAACGGCTAGATCAATGGTTGTCTTTCCTTGGTGACAATACGTAGACGGTCTGCCCTTGGTCCCGGACGGTTCGCGCTAGCTCTAAAAATCCTTTTGCTCAACTTGTCACCTTCGAGCTAAACCAGATCTTACATGCACGCAGTCCATGAATTATAGATGAATAGTTCGTGTTGTATAGCTAGACGGTCCACGATTTATAGTTCCTAGCCAAAGTCATAGTGGTGTCATGGACGGTCCGCTAGAAGGGGTCGGACGGTCCGAACTTGGCAATTTTAGAACTTGAGTTTCGGACTCATCTTTGATCTTTGAACAATCATCTCCAAGTTGCTTTGGCTAAACATGAGAGAGATCCTATTACTTATACAAACATCTCAAGTGGCTTTTCATCTAGTCTAAGTCATGGATCATGGACATTTCAATTCTTTAACTCATATTTTTTTCTTTTGCTCAAACTAGCTCCAAAATAGTGATATGTTGATTTCGAGCTTTCCAACCTCTCTAGAAGTGTTGAATAGGTTCCTTGGGGTATATAGAACTTATCCAAAGAGTAGAAATATTGGTAGTTCATCTATTCTATGTTTACCCCTATTTGGTTGGATCTGAGCTAATTGTGACTTAGAAACTAAACTGTTGATCTTATGAATTTGTGAATCAAAGACTAGGCAAACTAGTTAGTCTGAATGGTTGTGAAGGTCCTCAAGCACCAAAATATAAGAAATGGTCTAAGGCCATTTCCCTTTCGATTTTTCTCCTATCCTAATCTTGCATCCAAACATGAATAAGAGTATAACTTGTACACTGCGATCCTATCTTAATTTTGCATTCAAACATGAATAAGAGTATAACTTCTATACTATGATCCTATCTTAATTTTGCATTCAAACATGAATAAGAGTATAGCTTTTACACTTTGCTCCTATGTTAATCTTGCATTCAAACATGAATAAGAGTATTGAAAGTCGCCTAGAGGGGGGTGAATAGGCGAAACCTAAAAATTACAAACTTTGAACACACACTAGACTCGGGGTTAGTGTTAGCAATAAATTAGAGTGCGGAAGATAGTTCCTCTTGCTATGAGTTGTTCAATCAATGCGGATAACTTTGAGAGCAAACTCAAAATAATGTGAGCAAGAGAACTTTAGAGAGTGAGGAGAGGGAAGAAACAAATCGAGTGAAGATTAACACAAGTGAACACGCCGATTTGTTTATCGAGGATCGGTTCCAAAGAACCTAGTCCCTATTGAGGAGGCCACAAAGGCCGGGTCTATTCCAACCCTTTCCCTCTCTTAATCAGTCACACAGACTGGTTGAGTGCTTCTCCTTAATCACTTGGGTCACTAAGACACCGCAAGGATCACCACACAAATAGGTGTCTCTTGCAAGCTATACAAAGCACTTGAGAAATTTAGAGTGAGAAGAAGAGAGTAATCCAAGCAACAAGCGCAACCCAAGAAACACAAAACTCCCTCTCTCAAGTCACTAAGCAATTGAGTTGATTTTGAGGCTTGGAGAGGATTTGATCTTTTGATTGTGTCTTGGAGTGTATACTTTTGCTCTAGTATTGAATGTGAAGTTCTGAAAATTTGGATGGCTTGAATGGTGGTGATTGGGGGTATTTATAGCCTCCAACCACTTCCTAGCCGTTGGCTGACTTTGCTATCCACGGGCACACCGGACACGGTATTGTTCACTGTCTGATGCATGCCACATCAGCAAATCGTTGGGGTTTGGAGCGGTTGACCGTTGAAGTCCTTTGTCCTCTTGCGGCACCGGACAGTCTGGTGGCACACCGGACAGTCCGGTGCGTTCTGACTTCGTAGCTCTGACTTCTGACTTCTGCATTGTGCACTGTTCACTGTTCACCACGGTCGACCGTTGGACGAAGTTGACCTTTGCTCTGTTTGCTCACCAGACAGTCCGGTGGCACACCGGATAGTCCGGTGATTTTTAGTGGAGTGGCTCTAAGAAAAACTAAGAGCGTCCAGTTCATGGGGTGCCTCGGCCTGGGCACCGGACAGTGTCCGGTGCGCCACTGGCAGCACCAATTTATGTTTTGCTCCAATCTTTGTAGAGTTCCCCAACTCACTTTCTTTGTTGGTTTATATTGAACTTTATGCACATGAGATAAATGACAACTAGGCAAACTATTTAGTCCATGTGGTTTGTGATGGACGTCAAACACCAAAATCGATTATAGAAAATGTATAAGCCCATTTCCCTTTCAATCTCCCCCTTTTTGGTGATTGATGCCAACACAAACCAAAGCAAATATAAAGTGTAGGAATCTAACTAGTTTACAATTTTAACAGATGTGCATAAGTTACTTTGAATTAAACCAATTTAAAGTATTTCTAAGCATATATGGTTGTTTTCTTCTAGTTTAACATTTTGGACCACATTTGCACCACTTAGCTTGTTTTTGCAAATCTTTTTGGTAAGTCTTTTGAAATTCTTATGCAAATAGCCAATGGTATAGGAATATGATTTCTAAAAGCATTTTCAAGTTTTGAAAATTCTCCCACTGTTTCAAATGCTTTTCGTTTGGCTAAATAAAGGCTCCCCTGAAGAAGATCTCCTCTTAGCTATCAAGAGGGTTTTTGTAATTTAAATAATTTCTCCCCCTTTGTGAAATAGTTTTGAAAAACAGGGTGGTGGTGCGGTCCTTTTGCTTTGGGCTTAAATGAATTTCTTCCCCTTTGGCATTAAGCGCCAAAAACAAAGAATTCGAGGCCTTTTATAGTTCTCCTTTGAAAAGGATATGAATGAAATTTTATGAGTAAGGCAAAGGATATATGATACCGACAGAGTCGTAGTGGAAGCCTTCCCTTTACTGATTACTCTATTTCCCTTTCAATCTAAGACTAAGCATAGAAATATACTTGAAAACACATTAGTCTTAGCTTCAGCACAAGAAAAATAAGAAATGTGCATTTGTACCCAATGAAAGAGACATGATCAAAGGTATATAAATGAGCAATGTGTGCAAGATTTTAACCAAAGTTTCGAGAATCTAGGATATTGAGTTCATTCCTAAGCTTGTTAAAAGTCTTTTCATCTAGAGGCTTGGTGTAGATATCAGCTAATTGTTTGTGGGTGCTAACATAAGAAATTTCGATATCCCTCTTTTGTTGGTGATCTCTCAAAAAGTGATATCGGATGTATATGTGCTTAGTGCGGCTGTGTTCAACGGGATTATTGTGAATCATCTAGGCCCCTAAGTGGTGTTTTGGTAATTAATGACAACTAATTGTGGATTAACAGTTCTTGGAGTGATAAGATTGTAGGACTGAACCACAGGATACAGTAAAGTCCTTGAGGACTCATAACAATTGATTGTGGATTAAGTGAAGACAAAGATAAAACATAGGTTTTTGCTTTTGCCGGTAAGCAGGTGTTTAGAGAAGAAACTGATCAGATTAATAGGAAAGACAGTCATACTATTAAGAGGGATCAATGAACTTGAATGGTGTATAACTTAGTGCCTCGTAGAGCATAAACGGTAACATGTGCATGAGGACTAAAAGCGCTACGGGTTTCAAAATTAGAATTCTTTTGAACTAGCGCAAAATATTTTTTTCTCTATGGACGGCTACGGCTACGGGTTTCAAAATTAGAATTAAGGCTAGAAATATTTATATCTCTTGTCGTTTTGATTAAATTTGTCTAGTGTATTTTATTTTAGTCAAAACTGTCTATTCACCCCCTCTAGCTGGTGTCCTAGATCCTACAAGTGGTATCAGAGCCAAGGACTCCATTGATTGTGGATTTTATCATTCCGGAGTTAGACAAAATGGCTAGTAACAACAATGTGCACATTGGGAAGCCGCGCGCATTTTGATGGGAACAATTATGACTATTGGAAAATAAGAATGTCAATGCATCTTAAAGCTATGGGGGAAAGATTTGGCCTATTGTTAGAGATGAATTTCTTGTATTAAAGGAAGATGAACCGTCTCTCAATGATCATGAGAATATTCTAACAAATGATCAAACAATGAATGTATTCTATGATGCATTAGACATAAATGAGTTCAACCGCATCAAAAATCTCACAACTGCTCATGAGATTTGGACAAAGCTAATGGAAATTCATGAAGGAACCACAATTGTCAAGAGTGCAAAGTTGTATGTATGCAAAGGAAAGTTTGAACAATTTCTCATGAAGGAAGATGAATGTGTGTCTGACATGTTTAATCGCTTAAATGAGATAGTGAACGAGCTCAAGGGACTTGGTTTTAATGTGTCGGATGTGGATTGCACTCACAAGTTCCTTAGATCTCTTCCAGAAAAATATGACACTATTGTGACCATGTTAGTAAGGAGTGGTTTGACCACTACCTCTCCAACCGAAGTATTAGGAGAAATTCTTACTCAAGACATATTCAAGAAATCTCAAGCCGAAGCTATGAGTTTGGCTAAAAAGGTGATAGGGGAATCAATAGCTCTCAAAGCTAAAGTTTCAAAGGCAATTAAAAATGAAGAAAGTGAAGATGAAGGAAATGGAAGTGAAAGCGATGAGGAATTTGCTCTCTTTGTGAAGAAATTCAACGGGTTCACGAGGAAAAAGGAGGGTTAACCTAGAAGGGGACAAACATCAAAAAGAAATGTCTTCAATGATAGAAAATGTTTTGAGTGTGGGGAACCCGGTCACATTGCCATGAATTGTCCAAGAAAGAAGAACAAAGGTAAGGATGGAGATGATAAGAAGATAAAGAAGTTCTATCACAAGAAGAGGGATGGCAAAGCCTATCTAGTCAAATGGGATTCGGATGCAAGCTCGGATGATGATGATGATTCTTCATCTAAACTAAATGCTGGAATTGCAATCAAGGAGGCTCCCTCACTTTTCTCATCTCCTCATTGTCTTATGGCAAAAGGAGATGCTAAGGTAAAAATTATAACCGATTTAAATGACATTGATGATATTGATGATGATGATGGATATTCATATGATGATCTTGTTATAATGTTGGGTGAGGCCGATGACTACATGCACAAATAAAAAGAAAAATTTAGGACCTTGAAGGAACTATACAAAAACCTTCAAGTGTCTTTTGAGGAGCTCAAGACATCCCACAACAATCTAAAAGAAAGTTGTGAAAGCCTTGTGGAATCTCAAAACTCACCTCTTGTGCATGAAGTTGTGGTGGTCACCAAAGATATTGGAATCACTTGTGATTTATTTGATAGCTCTACAAGTGATTCGCAACCTACTAGTTTTATTTGTGACAAATGTAAAATTTCTTTTTAGAATGATGATATTAGTTGTGATGAATCAAACATCATTATTGAAAATGAAGTTTTGATAGGAAGAGTAAATGTTCTAACTCATGATTTAGAAAAGGCATATGGTGGAAAAGCTAAACTTGATTTTATCTTGGGAAGTCAACGTTGCTCCCTTAATCATGAGAGTCTTGAGTATCTTCCTAAGAAAGGAAAGAATGCATTTGTTAAGCAAAAGACCATGTTTGTGAAAGAATGTGACAAAGTGTGTCACAAATGCCACAAGAAGGGACATGTCAAGAAAAATTGTCCTAAATTCAAAAATGTATCCTTACCATGTTTTGAGCATTGCTATGTCCTTTCACATAATGCAAAAGGTGTACATGCTAAGTTTGTTTGCACTTCAATTGTTGGTACCGAAAATAAAGAAATTTGGGTGCCAAAATCCTTGGTCACTAACATCCGAGGACCTAAACAAATTTAGGTACCTAAAAGAGATTGATTTCCTTTTGTAGGTAAATTACGAGGTGGGAGGAAATCATTGGGTGTTGGATAGTGGTTGTACTCAACATATGACCGGTGATATGAGAAAGTTCACCGAAATGAATGAGGAAGGTTGCTCAACCTATGATAGCATCACTTTTAGAGACAATCGCAAAGGAAAGGTTAAAGGTTTGGGTAAAATTGCTATTTCAAATGATCATTCCATTTCAAATGTATTCTTAGTTGAATCACTTAACTTTAATTTGCTATCCATAGCTCAGCTATGTGATTTAGGTTTTAGTTGTAACTTTACCATTGATTATGTCTGTTGGGGGCCTTCGGCTTCCGAAGGTCCTCAAAAACATGATTTAACAATGTTTCTGGAAGTATAATGCATGAACAGGTATCTTCAGACTTGAGTTAAAGCCACAGTGTGAAGAAGCATGAAAGGAGTACGAAGGATGGCGTAGAGTCGAAGCTGTGCGCAGAAGAGCTTCGGCATGATAACAGAAAAGGAAACCGACTTAAAGATGAAAAGGCTATTCAGACCTCGGCGGATTAATATAGAGTTATTAGCAAATGTAAAGGACATGGGTGTAATTTTACATGGACTGCGTCCCATGCCTATAAATAGATGAATAGTGCTCCTGTACTGTTCATGCTGACTGGGTATTTGCTTTCGCGCCACGCTTGTCTTTTTACCTTCTTTCAGGCCGAAGGTACACTTGTAATTTGTTATCATTTCTATTTTCCCATAGTGATAAAATAGAAATGAGCTAATAATAACATATGACTGTTTATATTATCTTTTATGTTTTATATGATTCTTTCTTCACCATTATATGTTGCTTCGATGAAGGTATGTCCTTCACAACCTTCGTCCGAAGATCATTATATCCCAAGGGAAATAATGCTTCGAAGGACGAAGGACTGTAGCGTTTAACATTTTATGTGTTGTCTTGTTCTTAACTTATAGCATTTGAGAACAAGTCCCCAACATTGGCGCCCACCTCCGGTGAACCCTTTTCGACCACCTTCGGCAAGCATCGACCTTCGTCATGCCGCCAAAGAAAGCTTCAGCGACAGGGGTTGCCGCTCTGCAGTCGCTGGACCTGAACTAGGACACCCTTTCTCTTCGAGAAGCTCAAAGCCAGAAGAGGAAGGCCACCAGTCCAACGCCCTAGGAGGACAACTTGGACCAAGAGATCAGGAATATAGAGATGCTCCATCATCAAGTGCAAAGGAAGAAGGAAAAGATGGCTCGGCTAGCTGACCTACAAAGGCAGATAGACGAAGCCACTGAAGAAGTTCGTCACCTTGCTCAAGATGAGCAAAACCGAAGGCCCCAGCACAGAGAGCTTCATCAAGAGGGCTTCTTCAACGAGGATGACTGGTATGAGGATTTCCATCATGGAAATTTTGCTTTTGATGATGCTTCTCCTCTGTCAGCAGAACTACAGGCTACACCTTAGCCCCCGTCTTACAAGCCACCCCAGCTCCCCATGTATGACAGACACTCAGATACGAAGCAGTTTCTGATGAGCTACGAAGCGACCATATCTTCGTATGGTGGTAATACTGCAGTCATGGCGAAGTCTTTCGTCATGGCAGTCAAGAATGTTGCACAAACCTGGTACTCCTCTCAAACAATCACATCATGGCAGAAGCTGAAGGACATGCTGATCACCAGTTTCCAAGGGTTTCAGACGAAGCCGGTCACCGCTCAAGCTTTGTTCCAGTGCACCCAAGATCACGAAGAATACCTTCAGGTGTATGTTCGAAGGTTCTTACGTCTGAGGGCACAGGCGCCAACGGTGCCCAATGAAATTGTCATTGAGGCCATGATCAAGGGGCTTCGGCTAGGACCTACGGCCCAATACTTCGCCAGGAAACCCCCTCAGACTCTGGAGAAGCTGCTCCAAAAGATGGATGAATACATTCGCGATGATAATGACTTTAGTTAGAGAAGGGAGGAAGCTTACAGGTTCTCTGAAATGACCAGGGGCTTCGGAGGGAGAATCCACCCAAGGCACGTCAGGTCGATCCACTCCGCTCAGAATGACGATAGAGGAAGTCAACAACAGAGGCCGCAATATTCTTCCCAAGCTTCGGGACAGCAACAAAGCTATCCTCGGCCTTCAGCTCCAAGGGGAAGAGGCGCCAGGGGCTTCGGTGGAAGGTTTGGGGATCAGCCCAGGAAAATTTATTGTCTATTCTGCGGTGAGGACAAGGGCCATACTACAAGGATGTGCCATGTCACCATCCAGAAACAGAAGGAGATAGCAAAAGCTGCAGCCCAACAGAACCAGCTGAAGCAAGTTATGCATACTGCTTCATATCATTCACCGTACATCCCAGAGTATGTGGGTAACCATCCTGCACCTTCTGTTGCTTCGGCAAGTCAACCTCAGGCATCTTGGCAATAGCCTCCACCTCCACCAATGCAACGAGGCCAGCAGCCAGAAGGGAGCCAGCACACTCACCAGCAACGAGACTTCAGAGAGGAGTCCGAAGCTCGCACAGTCAACAGCACTGTGCTAGAATCGAAGCACATCTACTAGAAGATATCCTACCTCTGCAATAGTTTTTTGCATTCACCATCATTTTCTTTTTAATAAAGGGCAATCATTGAAAGCACAGTTTCTTTTGTTGTTTTTAGATTCTTGTAATAGCTTCGTTATTGTCATGATATAATATACCTTCTTCACAGACTCACGGAGCCCAAAAGTTGCCGAAGCATGAAAATCCGTTCCTAAAAGAACTTGTGGCTACAAAAAACATCTCCGAAGCTACAAAAAGTCGTTCTACGGAACGCAGCGTAAGCTTGCCGAAGCTACAAAAAGTCGTTCCTAAGGGAGCGTAGCGTAAGTTTTTTGCTCAAAAGTCGTTCCAAAGGGAATGCAGAGCTTACAACAAAAAATAAACACTAATTCCACCGAAATATAAGGCGAAGCGCGAAAAGTCAATGTGAATACCGCCGAAATAGAAGGCGAAGAAGTTCAAAAGATGTCCCTAAGGGGATGCAGAACTTACAGCGAAAAGTCAACGCTGATACACCGAAAAATAAGCGGTGAAGCCGAAAAATAAACGACAAAGTGATTGTGTATACCACTGAGGGAATGTGTGTGTATCTTCGGCACGAATATCATTTGCATAGCATAACATCATCACATCATTCGCATAACATAACATCATACATCATATCGCATCAATGGCACAAGAAGGGGATATAATATTGATCTTCGGAGATTGCTTCGAAGAAGTTGTGCCAAGGCACAAAATGTTTTGAAGAAGTGCAGCTTCATCAATTTTTAATGTGGAAAGAAATCTATTGCTCACGAAGCCTAATGTTTTTATGGAACATGGATTTTCTTCATGAAGCATGAAAAGAAGGGAAGATGTTTTTTGCCGAAGGCTCAAAAATGGTATGTACGTAAAGTTTCATGCATCGTAAAGAATTAAGTCACAAATAGCTTATATATTACATTCAAGACTACAAGAGGTTACACACTTTGTTCAGCAAATATTACATTCCAAATGTTTTTACAATAACAGCTATTCTTATTTTAAAACTGCTTCTGCAGTTTTGTTTAACAGTTGAGCAGCAGCTTCGTCCAAAATAGCTTTGGCCATTTTAATGATCTCATCTTCTTTCTTTGCTTCTGGGTCGACCATTGGCTCGAAGAGCTCCGGGGAAGGAGATAGTTCAACTGCAGTAGAAAACGTAAATAAGTTCGAAGTCTCAAAATTAGAAAATAAAGTTAAAAGTTATTAAACAATACCTATCCGCCTCTCGATTTCCGCAGCTTTCTCAGCTGCCTTTGTTGCTTCTTTTGCATCGTGAGAATCTTTCTCGCTCTTTTTTATTATCTCGTGGGCCATCCCTTGGCCACCATTCTCCCAGATGTCAGTGAAGAATTTTCCGCCAACCAAGCTTGCTTCGGCCGAGGGGTCTTTGGTATCTTCAATGGACAAACTAGCTTCGGCTTGGGCCAAGGCTTTCACATGCTCGCAACCGGACTTCTCCAAAATAGCCGCAATCCCTCTGGCACCTGAGAAGGCGCAGACATCCCCAAGACCGCTCGAAATTTCCTCAAAAGCTTCAGCCTCATTGCTGATCTAATCAATCGGGCCCTCAGGATCGCCTCTTACGAAGTTATCCTCGCTAGAGTATGCGCCAACTTTGGCGAAGCTAGTTTTTATTTTATCTACACATTCTATAGAATTTTCATAACATTTCTCTTTCGAAGAGCGAAGTTCTACAGCTGTCTTCTCCCAATAATTTCTCCAATAGTTACTGGCGTCTCGGTCAGCTTCGGCGATAGCGCATTTCAAATTCGCCTCGGTCAGCTGTTTCTAAAGATCTTCAATCTCGCATTTCTGGGCTTCAGATAGGGCTTTGGAGGTAGCTTCGCCTTCTTTTATCTTATTCACTAATGAGTTTAATATTTTATCTTTTTCAATACCTTCGTTCCTTAGTTCAATTACTTCGGAACGAAGGTTGCTCAAAGCTATAGCACATCCTTCGTCTTCGGCACTTTTTTGCGCCCTGAGGGCGTTGCTAACAATAAGGCCCTACAAAAGGAGTGCGGTATTAAGTATAAGCAAATGGAAAATTTTGTTTTTAAGTACAAGAAGCTAATCCTCTCACCTTTAAGCTATTGTATGCTAAGCTGTCGGCCAGTTCAACTTTTGATAGCACCGAGAGCCCTTCTTCTAGTATCGGGAATCCGAAGCTCCTGCTCATCTACTGGTAGACAGAAATCTCTTTGTTGTCCGGAAGACAATACAAGAAGTCTTCTTCTCCGCTGCCGTTGAATATCATCTAATTTGGCTGATGGCGCCTTCGGCATTGCGGTCGGCTCTTCAGTTTTCTGTGTAATCACAGGTTCTTTGGCTTCGGCCGCCGAAGATGTTTCACCACCAAATTCGGGCACTATGGCCAGTTCGATGAAGCACGGTCGGTGAGTAAGGACTTTCACCTTTTTGCTCTTCGACGCGGGCTCGCTTGGAGCAGCTGAAGCATCGTCTTTCCTGGAAGTTGCATTCTTCCTTTTTTGCCCCCGCGTCGGGTAGCGGTAGTCAGGGTACATGAACCCAATAGCATCAAAAACACTATTTAGTCTCTTCTTTTTCCGGCCTCCGAAGGCCGTAGATAGCACATTGTCTTCCGCTTTGGAGTACAGCCCAAGCAGATCATCACTTGTAGCTTCGACGCTTTTCAGCCAGTCATCATCTGGCTCGATAAACTGGTCTCTAAACCTGAAGGTATATTTTAGTCGAACCAAACCACCTTCGTGGGGATTGCTGATGGATTCTTTTGGCATCTCCCAGTTGGCTACCAATGGCCATATCCTGTAGGCCATGTGCTCTTGAACTAAGTCTCTTGTCCCGATAAAAGAGCAGACTAAGCCGAAGGCCTTGCGACATTCTTCGGCCGCTTCGTCAATTTCTACCTTTGGTTTTCGGAGGCCAAAGCGTTGCCAGATAGGGCGCATGATAATCTCCTTAATATCGTCTCATGCCTTTAATTCATTTTTCACGTAGAACCATTCTTTCATCCAATCTCCAGGCCATCTTTTCTGAAAGGTTGGCACGCGGCAGCTTGACCTAGAGCGAGCAACGAAGCTATAGCAGCCAAAATTGTTATGATACTGCTCTTTACCCCAGGGTTTTGTCTCATATAATAGTTCGTGCATACTGTAGAAACTTTTTGCATTTGGCTCCAAGCCTTGACTCCTTACAGCCCATACGAAGATCCCCATTCTTATGATCGCTTCGGGCGTAATTTGATGAAGGTAAACCTGGTACGTCTTCAGAACTTCTACCACAAAACTGCTTAGGGGGAACCGAAGTCCAGCCTTGAAGAAGCTTCGAAAGATCACGACTTCGTTCTCTTCGGGAGTACGAGAAGTCTTGTCTCCGTTGTCAGCCCTCACAATAGACACATTTCGAAAATACCTTCCCCTCATATTGTCGAGATGACTCTGTTTAATAGTTGATTTTCCGAAAACTGTATGACTTGGTCGCCAGGGTCGATCTTCGGAGTCTTTGCCACCACTTCCCACATCATAACTGTCACTTTCACCAGTGTCTTCAGATAAACCTTCCAAAATCTCCCTTGTAATCTTCTCTGTATTTGTCTTCGCTATTGATTCAAGAAAGCCAAGATTCTTCTCCTCAGAAAGGCTCAGCTTCGTTTCAGCAACAGCTTTTTTATCTTGAGACATCTTCGGAAATGCTGAAAAAGTACTCTCAGGGCCGAAGCTTAAAAAAATTTTAAAAGTCAAGCAAATGTTGGTGCGCAAGAGTTAGAAATTGAGTAAGAAAGGGCAGATGGCAAGAAAGCATGCCAAATGAGCTCGTGGTGCGTTCTTATTTATACGCCTAGTGCGTTGAAAACTGAAAGGACCCGCTTGTCAGTGACTGTTGCTATTCTAGCAAAGGGAAGGTGTTTTTTTCGGACCTTCGGCTTAGGGCCTTCGTCCATATCGCAATCTGAATTTATCATTCTAACAAATTAATATTGCGAGGGGCTACTGTTGGGGGGCCTTCGGCTTCCGAAGGTCCTCAAAAACATGATTTAACAATGTTTCTGGAAGTATAATGCATGAACAGGTATCTTTGGACTTGAGTTAAAGCCACAATGTGAAGAAGCACGAAAGGAGTACGAAGGATGGCGCAGATCCAAAGCTATGCGCAGAAGAGCTTCGGCATGATAATAGAAAAGGAAACCGACTTAAAGATGAAAAGGCTATTTAGACCTCGGCGGATTAATATAGAGTTATTAGCAAATGAAAAGGACATGGGTGTAATTTTACATGGGCTGTGTCCCGTGCCTATAAATAGATGAACAGTGCTCCCGTACTGTTCATGCTGACTGGGTATTTGCTTTCGCGCCACGCTTGTATTTTTACCTTCTTTCAGGCTGAAGGTACACTTGTAATTTGTTATCATTTCTATTTTACCATAGTGATAAAATAGAAATGAGCTAATAATAACATATGACTGTTTATATTATCTTTTATGTTTTATATGATTCTTTCTTCACCATTATATGTTGCTTCGATGAAGGTATGTCCTTCACAACCTTCGTCCGAAGATCATTATATCCCAAGGGAAATAATGCTTCGAAGGACGAAGGACTGTAGCGTTTAACATTTTCTGTGTTGCCTTGTTCTTAACTTATAGCATTTGAGAACAAGTCCCCAACAATGTCCTCATCTCAAGTGTTGATGGTAGCAATCTAATATTCAAAGGTTTTAGACATGAAAATCTTTATCTTGTTGATTTTTCATCTAATGAGACAAAACTTACAAGTTGTCTATTATTGATGTAAATCAAGAACAAGGCAACACAATTGTTAATGGTTAAAAACCTTCGACCTTCGAAACATTATTTCCTCTCGGATATAATGATCTTTAGATGAAGGTTATGAAGGACATACCTTCATCATTTTATCATATAAACGTAAACACAAATAAAAGAGTAGAGGAACACAGAAAAATGGAGATAATAATTGTCATATATCAATAATTTATTTATTATTATCTTCATTGAACACGAATAAGCACTAACAATATTCATATTACAATGGTACCTTCGGCTTTCCAGAAGGTAGAAGAGCGGGAGTGACGCGAGAGCGATTACAATCCAGCGTGAACAGTACGGTGCTACGGTTCATCTATTTATAGGCACAGGACATAGCTCGGATAAAATTACGTTCATGCCCTTGGCATTTACTTGTGACTGTAATACAAATTGTCACAGACTAAGTGGTCCTTTCCCCTTTTAAGTCGGTGTCGTCCTTCGTCTTCATCACCATATTAAGCTGAAGCTCTCTAGCAATAGCTTCGGTGCTTATTTCTATCACCTTTGGGTTGCTCCTTTACACCAAGTACACTTTCGCCATTAGAGAAGGTCTTTTATCCCGAGGCCGAAGTTGTAACAATCCATATCATACTGAAAACATATGGTAGTCACGTCTTTGAGGACCTTCGGAAGAGGAAGGCCCCCAACAGTAGCCCCTCGCAGTATTAATTTGCTTCCTTGTAACAAATTTAGACTGCGATCTGGACGAAGGCCTTTACCGAAGGTTCGAAAAAACACCTTCCCTTCGCTAGAATAGCGAACGACATTGACATGCTGGACCCACCTAGCCGTTGGGCGCTATGCATATAAATATGAGCTCGTATTGAAAGCATTTCTTATGCTATTTCAGTTGCGTACACTGTACTCGCTATTTTAAACTCTCTTGTTTTGTTGTGAACTTGAGCTTCGGCATTTCAACAAGTTTTGATCAAATGGCTGGTGAGAAGAAGTCTATTGACCCGGCTTTGTCCGAGTTTTACGAAGCTATGCAGAGGACCAATGCAGAAAAGATCGCACATGAGACATTAGCTGGAATATATGAGGTTTCCGGTGATAGTGAAAACTTCGGTGCAGAAAGTGAAAATGAGGGTGCCGAAGATCGGCCCTGGAGGCCAAGTCACGTTGTCTTTAGAAAGTCAACAATCAAGCAAGGACAGATTCATGCCATGAGGGGAAGGTACTTTCGTGACATTTCTATTGTGTGGGCTGGAGGGGAGAATAATGTCCCTCTGCCCGAAGCTGACGAGGTAGTTGTCTATAGAAGTTTTATGAAAGCGAGCATTCAGTTCCCTTTGGATAGCATGCTAGTCGAAGTGTTGAAAACCTTCAAAGTCTACCTTCACCAGCTTACCCCTAAAGCCATCATCAAGATAGGGGTTTACATTTGGGCCATGAAGAGCCAAGGACAAGAACCAAATGCGAAAAACTTCTGTAACATGCATGAATTGTCTTATGAGACGAAGGCCACTGGTAAAGAACAATACCACAACAACTTTGGTTGTTATGGCTTCGTAACCCATTCTGAAGTAAGCAACCTGGTTCCAACTTTTCGCAAGAGATGGCTGGGAGCCTAGATGCAAGAATGGTTTTATGTGAAGAACGATCTGGTTGAGAGGGAAGACATCAAGGGGATTATCCAACGCCCTATATGGTCTCACTTCGGCATTAGGAGACCATCCCTTGCTTTTGGAAACAACATATAAGTGTGCCAAGTTGCTTATAACACGGTATGCACTTACATAGGCACCAGGGATTTAGTCCAGGAACATATTGCCTTCAAGGTGTGGCCACTCGGGAGTGGGTGGAAGATGCCGAAGGAAGCTGCTGCTGGGTCTAGCCAAGGTGGCAAGGTTTACTTAAAGTATACATTCAAATACAGAAGCCAATTTGATGAGCCCAACGATGACTGGTTAGATGCCATTGACGCAACCAGCGATGAGTTGCTTGGCGCCTACTCAAAGGCCAAAGATGATGCCATGACAGCGGCCTTCGGAGGCTGAGGCAAGAAAAGGTTGAATAGGGTTTTTGAAGTTATTGGTTTCATGTACCTAGATTACAACTATCCTTCGCGGAAACAAGGAAGGAAAAAAGAAGAGTTGTTGCTTCGGCGATTTCTACTACGCCGAAGCCAAAAAACATTAAAGTTCTGACACATTAGCCCAGGCACATTGAAACGGCCGAAGTGCCGAAACTTGCTGAAGGGCCTTCTTCTACCGCTGAGTCAAGTGACCCTGCTACTGCTGAAGCTAGGGTGGAATCGGCCGAAGAGCCAATCCCGAAGACAGCAGCGGAGCAGCCAAAAACTTTGAGTTCATTGCAAGAGGCGGAACTGCCAAAGGTTCAACATTTTGCCTCAGTAACTCCGAGGAGAAGGAGAATGGCCAGTGTATTGGATGTTGTTATGGAATCCACAAAGATACTAAATCCTGCCTCTGTAGAAGCACCTAGCATGGGAGACAAAAGTACAAAGGAATCTGCCGAAGCTGCTATGAAGCAGGTTGAAACTGAAGCTGGGCTCTCAGCTCTTGCCGAAGCAGGGCCTGCGGAGATTGCTGAAAACAAGACTGAATCAAGACCTTCGGGTGCCGAGAAAGTGTCGTTACCGTTAGAAAAAGAGAGGGCTACCGAAGGATCTAAATTCTCTACTCCTGATGTGTCTTCTAAGGAAATAGAATTTATGGTGTGTCACGCTGCAGGGAAAAGACTAACAGAGGAGCAGATTGCCGAAGATAGGCAATATGCCAAGGATCTAAAGTATCCCCCAGAATCCTTGGTATACAGCAGCACTAACGAATATGACTTTCTATATTGCCTACCAGACAACAAGGAGATATCTGTTTGTCGAGAAATGGCAAAGAATATGGGATTCCCAAAGCTAGAGCTTGGCTTATCTGCGATGTCGAAGGATGAACTTGCAGATAGCCTTGCTTATAATAGCTTAAAGGTATATACACTTTTGCTCGTAAAATAAGATATGTTTATTGGTTTTCTTACTGTTTTTATGTTCTCACATATATATTTCTATTATTAGGGCTTAATTCTTAGTAAAGCTTTAAGGGCCCAAAAAGAAGTCGATGATGAAAGCTGTCAAATTGCACTTGGGAACCTTCGGTCAGAGGTCATCACACTGAGGAATGAAGCCTTTGAAAAGATAAGATTCTGCTTTCCTTAGTAGATAGACTAAAAGATAGCAAAGACAGGCTTACTGCACAAGCCGAAATTCACAAAGCCGAAGTTGAGGATCTAAAGCAAAAACTTGCCGAAGTGAAAATTTTGAAGTCACGAAGACAAAGCAAGAGATAAGTGAATGGACAAGTTCAAGGATAAAAAAATGTTAAAGAGCTTTGTGATTCTAGGGAAAGGTGTTATGAAAAATCCTTGGACTACGCGAAGAGGCTAAAGGATAGCTTTGCGTAGGTGGGGGCGTATTCCTCAGAACAGAAATTTATTCGTGGCGACCCCAAAGGGGTTATCCCATGGATAGGTGAAGAAGTCGAAGCTTTTGATGAGATCCTTAGCGATCGCAGAGATTTTTGTGCTCTTTTCGGTGCCCGAGGAATTGCGGCAATCTTAGAAAAGGCTTGGTGTGAACATGTCAAGGCCATGGCTCGACCGGAATTTATTCTTTCTGCTGACGATACTAAGGATCCTTCTGTGGAGGCTTCTACCCTGGGCGGTAAATTCTACTCCGATGTGTGGATGAAGGGTGGTCGTGAGATGGCTGATGAAGCCATTAAAAAGAATGAGAAAGAATGTCACGAAGCCCGTGAGGAGGCTAAGCGAGCTGAGGAAGCTGTCGAACGCGCCATGATTATAGGTGCTTTTTATTTGAAACATTTTACCTAATTGTTCGTTTTTTACCTTCGTAACTCACCATCATATATTTATTACAGCTGGCCTCTCTCCCCCACCGGAGCCATACAACACCGAAGCTGATCCGGTTATGAAAGAAGCTTTAGATGTTATGCAAATTGCTAACGAAGTTGTTGACGAAGTTGTCGACAAACTTTTACATGAAGCCGCCGAGAGGATACTGAAGGAAGACTGAGTTCTTGTGTACTAAGAAATGTAATATTTGTATATGAGTCGAACATGTGGCGGAACTGCCCGAATTATTACAACTTAAGTGCCTGAGTCCCACCTTAGAGGCTAGACCACACTTAAATAGGAATAACACGTCAGTCCCTCGGATCTAGTCCGACGAGGCCACTAACAGGATCAAGTACCACGTACTCACTCGATGGTGAGGCACAGAGCAAATACAATAAAACATAAAACCATACATTAAGGAGTATTAAATTTATTACAACATCATCGGAGTTTAGCAAAAGCAGTGATCATTGTTCGGAATGCAGCGGAATAAAACTAACGATAGATAAACGGAGGATTAGGGAAGCCTGTCCCATCACTCCTCATGCTCCTCCTCTGCCGAGGCAGGGTCCCACTCGACTGTCCAACCCGGTGGCAAGGTGGACGGCCAAGTCACCCCAGCAACCATGTCCTCCAGAGAACCTGTAAAATTATGCCACAAGCAAGGCTGAGTATACTAATACTCAGCTAGACTTACCCGGTGTGAGGAGTCTACTCCTCTACCTCTAGACATGTAGTTATTTGGCTGAGGGGTTTGCTTTGCCAAAAGCACTAGCTGAGTCTAAAATCAAATCTTAGCTTTTCAAGTTTTAGTGTGACTCTCTTAAGACTAAATGTGTACCTAGCTAATCATACATGGTATCAAACATTTAGCAATCAACATCTTTTGCCAAGTCAACCTATTTCCACTTGTTACTCAATGCAGTACAATGGATCAAGCAGTCTCATTAGCTGCGAGAAGCAGACGATTCGAATCGAGTTTTTATCCTTGCAAGGTAAACCTAAACACACGACGTGGTGAGGCACTCCGTCCCCACACACATCAATCGTCCCATCGATTCCCCGTCAACAGATCAGGGCTCACCGCCTTAGCGTACAATGCCTCACTGACCCCGACTGTCGTCGTGTAGTGACCGCACTTGTACCCACCATAACCGGAATGGGAGACCACGTCTCAGGTCGCGTGAGGGGTAAAGTCTACTACCAGGTTCACTCAGGTACTAGGCTTACCGATTTACCATATTTCTCGGCATGTGTTTAGTACGTTCAAACGCTTGACACAGATATCCACACGTTAATCCTTATTCCAATTTCCGTCTTATAGACCATGCGTCCCCATGGACCCGTGTCCACAGACCATCATCATTCTTTATCAAAGTGGATACAACCAATTCCTGACCTCGCGCGAGTGCTAGAAAAATCACTCGACTTCTACCGAGATCCCTAATTAGAAAAGCAGCTACTCGACCTAGCATACTAGTATCCATCACAAAGGAAATCCTGAGTTCATGCAACTAGGGTTTCAGTCAACTCCTACACTTAAGTGCACAGTACAAACCTACAAACATTAAGTGTAGTAAAATAGCATATATAAACGGTTATGCATAAAATCGGGGCTTGCCTTCCAAAGCTGGGGCAGGCAGATCCTCGATGGTAGGCTCTGGTGCTGGATCCTGGGCTACCTCTTGAGCAACTCCTTGCTCCGGCACGAGGATGTATTCCCCGTCGGTGAGATTACAGTCTATCGAATGCAATGCATAAGATATATGCATAAAAATGATATGAACAATTGTAAAGGTTATGCATAGAAAAACAGTATTAAATTTAGTGTTTCTCTCTAGGGTTCCTTTTTGGATATACTTAAGGGTTTTGTATTTTCATTTATTTCCCCCAAAGTTCCCCTTTCTCTTTCTACTGCTCCTTATCAAGCAGTTTTGAACCATCATGGTTAGTTAACATTTTTCAAAAATGTCATAAAAATCACAGTGGGTAAGTATTGACAATTGTGGGTTCTTCTAAAAATTTGAGGTGGAGATTAATTCAGATGCTTCTTGTGCA
The DNA here is from genome assembly GCA_029449295.1 of Zea luxurians. Classification (NCBI taxonomy): domain Eukaryota; kingdom Viridiplantae; phylum Streptophyta; class Magnoliopsida; order Poales; family Poaceae; genus Zea; species Zea luxurians. The sequence continues at coordinate 14,983,443 of JAOPSE010000071.1, forward strand.
AAATTAACAAAAGTAAGGGTAAAAGGGCACTTTACACTATAGCTCTAATTTAGGTGAGGTCTCTGTACTAAATTATATTTTTACCAAGATTCATAGGTGATAATATGCCTTTGTATTAAAAATCACAGAAAAAGACCTACTGGATATTTAGTTGTGATTTTCTAAAGTTTAATGCCAAAAAGGTACTTACAACTAACTTGTTATTTGAAAAATATCAAACAACAAAACTCATATTTTTTCTACATTCATAATAACAAAATATTAGATATCCCAAGGTTGGGGGTGGTTTCTCCCCAGGATTATTTTTCTAGGATTTTTCTAAGTTTTCCTTGTTTTCATAAAATAAAAGGCAGTGCATTTCTTTTGTACTAATCAAGGGTCTGACAAAATTTTCCAGTGAACTATGTAAAGTAAGTGAGCTAGCAAAAATGTGGTTGCCCCTTGTTCTTATTTTAAATCCCCTTTCCTATTTTTCATAACTTTGAGCCTAAATGAGTTTAAATGGGAAACCCTTCTTTAATTTGGTGGACTGAGGGGTGTACCATTTTTAAACAGAGTATGGAGTGGTTAAGTACTTCCCTGATTTTTCTTAACCCTAGTCTAACAGTGTAACTATTTTTCCCTATTTTATTTAGCTTTTGGTCAGATAACTATTTAAATCAAAACTTTAAAATCTTCTGCAACACTTAAAGGTTTTGTATTTTTCCTAAGTAGTTCACATTATTTAGAACCTAGCAAAATTGGTTTGACTAAATTTGGCCAAATAAAACTGAAGTTATGAATTTTACAAGTTCTGCTTGTATTTAAATGAGAATTGTTTAAAAGGTTTCTGAAAAACCAGTTTACACCGAGGACCCTGGGTTTCTCTCAAAACAATCCTCTAACTTATACCCCTGCACAACTATTCATTTGAGTCGCTGACACTTCAAAAACCCCCCTGACTTCTTTTCCTTCTTCCCTGAGGTCCCTCCCCCCTTTTGAATAGTACCCGCAAAGAGAAAAAGGGCGGCGCGGCTTATCGTCGACGAGGGAGGTCCAGCGAAGGGTGGGGTTGGCTTCGGGAGGTCCTTGCGGTCACGACGAGGTACGACTCGACGACGGTGATGGCCGGAATCGACCGGTCCACATGCGCAGGCGGGCGAGCTCGTCGGCGGCGAGTGCTCCGGCCTATCCACGGTGGTATAGGTCAATCCAAGGGCATGGGAAGTTTCACGGGGCGCTAATGAGTCTACCAATGCAAGGAATCGAAGAATAACTCACCGTGGAGCTTGGTCTACGTTCGCCGGTCGTCGGGTGAAGTCCGGTGACCTTGATCCGGTGTCTCCGGTGAGGCAGAGCTCGATTCCTCGCTCTAGGAGCTTCACCGAGGCACAATGAGTCTCTCTCGAGGGTCGGACGGGGCTAGGAATGGCTCGGTTGGCCGGTCTACGGTGGCGGGTGCTCGGGCGGCCGCTTGCACGCCGTGTGCGGGGCAAACGTCGGTGATCTTGTGCTCCGGCGAGGTCGAGAGCGCGCGGGGGAGTACGGTCGAAGCCTTGGCTTGCTTTATAGGCACGGGCCTGGCTTGGCGCGACGCGGGGCGCGCGGGTTCGGGCGCCGGGCATGCCCTGGCGAGTTCAGTGCGCGTCGAACACGTGGAGGTGTTCTTCTGCCCATGTTCAAAAGCTTGTCGTGATCGCAAACGTGCGAATCTTGGCAAAAATCCAGCGCAGACCTCTTCCTGGCACCTATGGCTATCTCTTGTATGTGAGTTCCAAGGGAAGATAAGCCCTAGGTTAGAAGATTTGCGGACGCCAAATCTGGTGTGTCTCACTGTCCACCCCGAGACAAAAGTGATGTCAAACCATGTCAAATGGTTTTGGCTCGGGTTCAAATTTTTCCAGTGGGTTCCTTAGGTAGTTTGACACCTTTTTGGTATTCAGACCAAGTGGTTTTGGCGCCATTTACTAAGTGAACACGCCTGATCTTTAGATTAGGGTTAAAATTTAACTTAGAGAAGATTAGAGAGCTCTAGTGTGCTCTCTACTTAATGAGTGGATTTGGGGTATTTTGAGGGGCCTTTTTGTAATGTTTTCCCTCTGCATTTTATAAACTTTAGTGTGTACTTAAACTTTGGTTAAGATTTGAAACAAGGATTTGCCATTTGATTAGCTTACCCATCAATCCCTTGCTTGGAAGTTTAGTGCCTTTAGGGGTCTAGGGTTTAACCACCTTTGCCCAAAATGACAATTGCTCAAAATGTTTGGGTAAAACTTTGGTCACTAATATACCTTGGTTAATCCATGGTCTCCAAGGTCTTGGGGTCTCCCTCTCCCCACTTAAGCACATGTGATAACAAGTCATTAGTGCAAGTATGAAGCCAGTGCATTGGTAACACCTGAGGTGTTACAGCACATCAAATATTTGTTTGTATACTAATGTAATATATTTCTTTGCGATGCATAAAATTTGTGTACGTACCGTTTTTTAGTCTTCGGCGAAAAAAACACCTTCCCTTCTTTTCATGTTTCGTGAAGAAAAATTATTGCCTCTATTGATTGAATACTTTGTACTTTGCCACGACTGTTGTATAATAGCATTGCTGACGAAGGTTTCCCTGTTGTGTAAAATTGGGTCTGCCGAAGGTATTCCTTGTGCTTTAGCACATTGTTTTAGAATTCATTGGATATTTTCGCAAGAGCATTTTTCCTTTCTCACAACTTATTGATGCAATATGATGTATGATGTAAAGCTATGCGAAATGATGTGATGATGTGATGCAAAATGATGTTTATGTCAAAAATAAGCGCACACACGAAAACACATCCAGACTCTGCATTCCCTTAGGAATGACTTTGGAGTCTCTTCGCCTTTTACGTAGGAGGAATTTTAGCTCTGCATCCCCTTAGGAATGACTTTGGAGCTTCTTCACCTCTGATTTAGGTGGTATTTAAGCTCTGCATCCCCTTAGGAACGACTTTGGAGCTTCTACACCTTTGATTTAGGTGGTATTTTGGCTCTGCATTCCCTTAGGAACGACTTTTGAGCTTCGGAACTTACTCTGCGCGCCCTTAGGAACGACTTTGTAGCTTCGGAACTTACTCTGCGCTCTCTTAGGAACGACTTTGTAGCTTTGGAACTTACTTTGCGCTCCCTTAGGAACGACTTTGTAGCTTCGGAACTTACTCTGCCATACTTGATGATGTCACGACAATATTATTACATCAAGCTAAAAATTTATCCCTCTTGTATTATTTTTCCAAGAAGATATAAAAGGCAGACAAAATTAAGATACATCAAATCATCATATTCCTTGGCTGGGGCACTGTAGTCCTTTTAGTAAATATGCTTCGACTCAGGCACAGTGTCATTGACTATGCAAGCTTCGGACTCCTCCCGAAGCTCACGCTGTTGCTGAATATGATTGTGCCCTTCTGGCTATTGATTATGGATCAGTGGTGGTGGTGGTGGCAACTGGGGCCAAGAAGCTGGGGAATGGCTTGCCAAAGCAATGGTAGCCGTAGGTTGTTGATTACCTACGTATTCTAGGATGTATGGGGAGTAACACGAAGCAATGTGAAGGACTTGCTTCGGCTGACTCTATCGCGCCTCAACTTCGGCAATTTCCTTCTGCTTCTGAATTGTAATCAGGCATGTTCTTGTTGTGTGGCCATTGTCCTCTCCACAAAAAAAGATAGTACAGTTTTCTGGGTTGATTGCCAAATCGTCCTCCACCGAAGCTTCTTCCTTCCCTGCCCCTCGGAGCCGGTGGTCTGAAAGAAGTGTGTTGCATGCTTGAAGACTGAGAAATGTGATGGCTATGCTGAGGATTGCTGGCCCTTTCATCATTGGCATTGGAGTTGTGAATTGATCGGACATGCCTAGGATGAAGTCTCCCTCCGAAGCCCCTAGTCATCTCGGAAAACCTGTAGGCTTCCTCCCTTCTTTAGCGAAAATCATTATCAGCCCGGATGTACTCTTCTATCTTCTGAAGAAGCTTCTCCAGGGTTTGTGGAGGTTTCCTAGCAAAATATTGAGCTGTAGGACCTGGCCTAAGTCCCTTGATCATGGCCTCAATGACGATTTCATTGGGCACTGTGGGTGCTTGTGCTCTTAGACGCAAGAACCTTCGGACATACGCCTAAAGGTATTCCTCCTGGTCTTGTGTGCATTGAAACAATGCCTAAGCGATGACTGGCTTTGTCTGAATACCTTGGAAACTAGTGATCAGCATGTCCTTGAGCTTCTGCCATGATGTAATTGTTCCTGGCCGAAGGGAGGAGTACCATGTTTGAGCTACACTTCTGACTGCCATGACGAAGGACTTCACCATGACCGCAGTATTGCCCCCATATGAGGATATGGTTGCTTCGTAGCTCATCAGGAATTGCTTCGGGTCTGAATGCTCATCATACATGGGGAGCTGAGGTGGCTTATATGATGGTGGCCATGGGGTAGCCTGTAGCTCTGCAGCTAGAGGAGAAGCATCATCAAAAGAAAAGTTACCATGATGAAAGTCATCGTACCATTCATCATCATTGATTGGGCTCTCCTGACGGAGCTCCCTATACTGAGGTCTTCGGTCCTGGTCATCTTAAGTAAGATGACACATTTCCTCAGTAGCTTCGTCGATCTTCTTCTGAAGATCGGCGAGCCAAAGCATCTTTTCTTTCTTCCTCTACACCTGCTAATGAATGGCTTCCAGATCCATGATCTTCTGGTCTAGCTCCTCCTCCTAAGGTGTTGGGCTGGTAGCTTTTCTCTTCTGACTTCTACCTTCTCGTAGGGAGAGTGTCTCTTGGTTTGTGTCCAGTTGCTGTAGGGCAGCCCCTGGCACCGTTGTTCCCTTCGGCGGCATCCCGAAGGTTGATGCTTTGCTGAAGGTTCTGGAAGTGAGTTCACCAGAGGTGGGGGCCTTCCTCTTCCGAAGGTCCTCAAAAACGTGACTAACTATATGTTTTCAGTATGATATGGATTATTACAGGGGAGCTTCGGCTTCGGGATAAAAGACCTTCTCTAATGGCGAAAGTGTACGTGGTGTAAAGGAGCAACCCGAAGTTGATAGAAATAAGCGCCGCAGATATTGCCAGAGAGCTTCGTCTTAATATGGTGACGAAGACCAAGGACGACACTAACTTAAAAGGGGAAAGGACCACTTAGTCCGTGACAATTTGTATTACAGTCACGAGTAAATTCCAAGGGCATGAATGTAATTTTATCCGAGTTGTGTCCTGTGCCTATAAATAGATGAATAGTAGCACCGTACTGTTCACGCTGGATTGTAATCGCTCTCGCGTCAATCCTGCTCTTCTACCTTCTGGCAAGCCAAAGGTACCATTATAATACGAATATTGTTAATGCTTATTCATGTTTAATGAAGATAATAATAAATAAATTATTGATATATGACAATTATTATCTCCATTTTTGTGTTCCTTTACTCTTTTATTTGTGTTCACGTTTATATGATAAAATGATGAAGGTATGTCCTTCATGACCTTCGTCTAAAGATCATTATATCCAAGAGGAAATAATGCTTCGAAGGACGAAGGTCTTTAACCATTAACAATTGTGTTGCCTTGTTCTTGATTTATAGCTTTTGAGAATAAGTTACCAATATTAGCGCCCACCTCCGATGAACTCACTTCCAGAACCTTCAGCAAAGCATCAACCTTCGAGATGCTGCCGAAGAGAACAACGGTACCAGGGGCTGCCCTACAGCAATTGGACACAAACCAAGAGACGCTCTCCCTGTGAGAAGCTAGAAGTCAGAAGAGAAAAGCTACCAGCCCAACACCTCAGGAGGAGGAGCTGGACCAGGAGATCAGGGACCTGAAAGCCATTCATCAGCAGGTGCAGAGGAAGAAAGAAAATATGCTTCAACTCGCCGATCTTCAGAAGAAGATTGACGAAGCTGTTGAGGAAATGCGTCATCTTACTCAAGATGACCAGGACCGAAGACATCAGCACAGGGAGCTCCGTCAGGAGAGCCCAATCAATTATGATGAATGGTACGATGACTTTCATTGTGGTAACTTTTCTTTTGATGATGCTTCTTTTCTAGCTGCAGAGCTACAGGCTACCCCGTGGCCACCATCATACAAGCCACCTCAGCTCCCCATGTATGATGGGCATTCAGACCCGAAGCAATTCCTGATGAGCTACGAAGCAACCATATTCTCATATGGGGGCAATACTGCGGTCATCACGAAGTCCTTCGTCATGGCAGTCAGAAGTGTAGCTCAAACATGGTACTCCTCCCTTCGGTCAGGAACAATTACATCATGGCAGAAGCTCAAGGACATGTTGATCACTAGTTTCCAAGGTATTCAGACAAAGCCAGTCACCGCTCAGGTATTGTTTCAATGCACACAAGACCAGGAGGAATACCTTCAGGCGTATGTCCGAAGCTTCTTGCATCTAAGAGCACAAGCACCCACAGTTCCTAATGAAATCGTCATTGAGGCCATGATCAAGGGACTTAGGCCAGGTCCTACAGCTCAATATTTTGCTAGGAAACCTCCACAAACCCTGGAGAACCTTCATCAGAAGATGGATGAGTACATCCGGTCCGATAATGATTTTCGCCAAAGAAGGGAGGAAGCCTACAGGTTTTCCGAGATGACCAGGGGCTTCGGAGGGAGACTTCATCCTAGGCATGTCCGATCAATTCACAACTCCAATGCCAATGATGAAAGGGCCAGCAATCCTCAGCATAGCCATTATAGTTCTCAGTCTTCAAGCATGCAACACACTTCTTTCAGACCACCGGCTCCGAGGGGCAGAGGAGGAAGAAGCTTCGGTGGAGGACGATTTGGCAATCAACCCAGAAAATTATACTGTCTTTTTGTGGTGAGGACAAGGGCCACACAACAAGAACATGCCAGATTACAATTTAGAAGCAGAAGGAAATTGCCGAAGCTGAGGCGCGGCAGAGTCAGCCGAAGCAAGTCCTTCACACTGCTTTGTGTTACTCCCCATACATCCCAGAATACGTAGGTAATGAACATCATACGGCTTCTGTTGCTTCGGCAAGCCATTCCCCAGCTTCTTGGCCCTAGTTGCCACCACCACCACCACTGATCCACAATCAACAGCCAGAAGGGCACAATCATATTCAGCAACAGCGCGAGCTTCGGGAGGAGACCGAAGCTCGCACAGTCAACGGCACTGTGCCTGAGTCAAAGCATATTTACTAAAAGGACTACAGTGCCCCAGCCAAGGAATATGATGATTTGATGTATCTTAATTCTTTCTGCCTTTTATATCTTCTTGAAAAAACAATACAGTAGGGATAAATTTTTAGCTTGATGTAATAATATTGTCGTAACATCATCAAGTATGGCAGAGTAAGTTCCGAAGCTACAAAGTCGTTCCTAAGGGAGCGCAGAGTAAGTTACGAAGCTACAAAGTCGTTCCTAAGGGAGCACAGAGTATGTTCCGAAGCTACAAGTCGTTCCTAAGGGAGCGCAGAGTAAGTTCCAAAGCTCAAACGTTGTTCCTAAGGGAATGCTGAGCCAAAATACCACCTAAATCAAAGGTGAAGAAGCTCCAAATCCTAAGGGGATGCAGAGCTTAAATACCACCTAAATCAGAGGTGAAGAAGCTCCAAAGTCGTTCCTAAGGGGATGCAGAGCTTAGCTCCAAAGTCATTCCTAAGGGGATGCAGAGCTAAAATTCCACCTACGTAAAAGGTGAAGAGACTTCAAAGTCGTTCCTAAGGAAATGCAAAGTCTGGATGTGTTTTCGTGTCTGCGCTTATTTTTGACATAAACATCATTTTGCATCATATCATCACATAATTCCGCATAGCATTACATCATACATCATATTACATCAATAAGTTGTGCGAAAGGAAAAATGCTCCTCCAAAAATATCCGATGAATTCTGAAACAATGTGCTGAAGCACAAGGAATACCTTCGGCAGAAACAATTTTACACAACAGGGAAACCTTCGTCGGCAATGCTATTATACAACAGTCGTGGCAAAGTACGAAGTATTCAATCAATAGAGGCGACAATTTTTCTTCGCGAAACATGAAAAGAAGGGAAGGTGTTTTTTCGCTAAGGCTCAAAAACGGTACGTACACAAATTTCATGCATCGCAAAGAAATATATTACATTAGTATACATACAAATATTTGATGTTCGACTCATATACAAATATTACATTTCTTAGTACACAAGAACTCAGTCTTCCTTCAGTATCCTCTCGGCGGCTTCATGTAAAAGTTTGTCGACAACTTCGTCAACAACTTCGTTAGCAATTTGCATAACATCTAAAGCTTCTTTCATAACCGGATCAGCTTCAGGGTTGTATGGCTCCGGTGGGGGAGAGAGGCTAGCTGTAATAAATATATGATGGTGAGTTACGAAGGTAAAAACAAACAATAAGGCAAAAAGTTTCAGATAAAAAGCACCTATAATCAAGGCGCGTTTGACAGCTTCCTCAGCTCGCTTAGCCTCCTCACGGGCGTCATGAGATTCTTTCTCATTCTTTTTAACGGCTTCGTCAGCCATCTCACGACCACCCTTCGTCGACACATCGGAGTAGAATTTACCGCCCAGGGTAGAAGCCTCCACCGAAGGATCCTTAGTATCGTCAGCAGAAAGAATAAATTCCGGCCGGGCCACGGCCTTGACATGTTCACACCTAGCCTTTTCTAAAATTGCCGCAATTCCTCAGGCGCCGGAAAAAGCACAAAAATCTCTGCGATTGCTAAGGATCTCATCAAAAGCTTCGACTTCTTCACCTATCCATTGTATAACCCCTACGGGGTCACCGCGAATAAATTTCTGTTCTGAGGAATACGCCCTCACCTTCGCAAAGCTATCTTTTAGCCTCTTCGCGCAGTCCAAGGATTTTTCATAACACCTTTCCCTAGAATCACGAAGCTCTTCAACATTCTTTTTTAGCCTTGAACTTGTCCATTCACTTATCTCTTGCTTTGCCTTCGCGACTTCAAATTTTTCATTCACTTCAGCAAGTTTTTTCTTTAGATCCTCAACTTCGGCTTTGTGAATTTCGGCTTGTGCAGTAAGCCTAACTTCGCTGTCTTTTAGTCTATCTACTAAGGAAAATAGAATCTTATCTTTTTCAAAGGCTTCATTGCTCAGTGTGATGACCTCTGACCGAAGGTTCCCAAGTGCAATTTGACAGCTTCCGTTATCGGCTTCTTTTTGATCCCTTAAAGCTTTATTAAGAATTAAGCCCTAATAACATAAATATATATGTGAGAACATAAAAACAGTAAGAAAACCAATAAACATATCTTATTTTACGAGCAAAAGTGTATATACCTTTAAGCTATTATAAGCAAGGTTGTCTGCAAGTTCATCCTTCGACATCGCAGATAAGCCAAGCTCTAGCTTCGGGAATCACATAGTCTTTGCCATTTCTCGGCAAACAAATATCTCCTTGTTGTCTGGTAGGCAATATAGAAAGTCATCTTCATCAGTGCCGCTGTATACCAAGGATCCTGGGGGATACCTCAGATCCTTGGCATATTGCCTAGCTTCGGCAATCTGCTCCTCTGTCAGTCTTTTCCTTGCAGCGTGACGCACCATAAATTCTAATTACTCAGAAGACGCATCAGGAGTAGAGAATTTAGATCCTTCGGCAGCCCACTCTTTTTCTAACGGTAACGGCACTTTCGCGGCACCCGAAGGTCTCGATTCAGTCGTCTTTTCAGCAATCTCCGCGGGCCCTGCTTCGGCGAGAGCTGAGAGCCCATCTTCGGTTTCAACCTGCATCATAGTAGCTTCGGTAGATTCCTTTGTACTTTTGTCTCCCATGCTAGGTGCTTCTGCATAGGCAGGAGTTTGTATCTCTGTGGATTCCATAACAGCATCCGATACACTGGCCATTCTCCTTCTCCTCAGAGTTACTGAGGCAAAATTTTGAACCTTTGGCAATTCTGCCTCTTGCAATGAACTCAAAGTTTTTGGCTGCTCCGCTGCTGTCTTCGGGATTGGCTCTTCGGGAGATTCCACCCTGGCTTCAGCAGTAGCGGGGTCGCTTGACTCAGCGGCAGAAGAAGGCCCTTCAGCAAGTTTCGGCACTTCGACCGTTTCAATGTGACTGGGCCGATGTGTCAGAACTTTAATCTTCTTAAGGCTTCACTAGGTTGGCTATGGCATAGAAGACTTGGTCATATTGGTATGAGACAATTGAATCAATTATCCAAGCATGATTTAGTTCGAGGGTTGAAGGATGTGAAATTTGAAAAGAACAAATTGTGTAGTTCATATCAAGTCGGGAAGTGTTGGGATTATGCTTCGTCGCCGAAGGTCTTGAAGGGAGAAACAGCTTCGGCTGAAGCTGTCCGCATGTGATGACCGAAGGTTCCTCTTCATGAAGCTTCGGAATTACAAACCGACTTAAGAGTAGAATGACCTTTTAGTCCATAAATGTTTGAGTCGTTGTTGTAATTCCTTATGAGGGGCATGGTTGTAATTCCTCCCAGGCTATGTCCCGTGCCTATAAATAGTGAACAGTATTCCTTTACTGTTCACGCATTCCTGTAATTGCAATCGCATCATTCGGGAATCAATCTTTGTCAAGACAGAGGTATAATTGTATCCAGTGTTGTAATGCATTAAATCAATATAGTATGAAAGTAATGTTACTCGTTTATAATTTATTTACCTTTGACATTTCATATTTTATATTACTTTATACGATTTATTAGAATTCAATTACGAAGATTCAACCTTCGTAATCGTATTGACTCTAACCTTCGTCCAAAGTTCATTAGTCCTTAAGGGAATAATGTTTCGTTGGACGAAGGACATTAACATTTAACATTTTATGTTGTCTTGTTCTTAATTCGTAACAGTTGAGAACAAGTCCCCAACATTGGCGCCCACCTCCAGTCCAACTCACTTCCACTTATTGAGCTGATGGCTTCGTTCAACGATCAAGTTGGAGCTGCTTCGGCCCCGAAGCTGGTGCTCCCGATAACAGGTGGTTCATGCTCAGAGCCAGCCAACAAAAAGCAGAGGAAAGAAGCACAGAGAAGGGTACAGCATGTTGGGGTGCAAGGACCCTTCATCAAGTCAAGATGGTCCCACATTCCAATTACCTTCTCCCAAGAGGATCTTCAACTCAAGGATTACCCACACAATGATGCTATGGTTATCTCTTGTGTGATCAAAGGATTCCTGGTCCATAATGTCTTGGTTGACACAGGCAGCGCAGCTGATATCATATTTGCCAAAGCTTTCAGACAAATGCAAGAGCCCGAAGACAAGATCCATGATGCTACGCACCCTCTCTGTGGCTTCGGAGGAAGACAAATTGTAGCACTGGGCAAGATCACCATGCCAGTGACCTTCGGTTTCATCAACAACACCAGAACTGAGCAAGTTGTGTTTGATATTGTTGACATGGAATACCCTTACAATGCAATTATTGGTCGTGGCACCCTCAATGCTTTCGAAGCAATTCTTCATCCTGCTTATCTTTGCATGAAAATACCTTCAGATCAAGGACCCATTGCTATTCATGGAAGTCAGGAAGCTGCCAGAAGGGCCGAAGGAAACTGGACTGACTCAAAAGCAATCCATAATATAGATGGAGCTGAAGCTTGTGAACAGTACAAATTCAGAAGGGAGAAAGCGGCTTCGGCAGATCAGTCAAAGCCCATGCTCTTATGTGAGGACATAGCAGAGCAGAAAGTGCTGTTGGGCTCCCAATTATCCGAAGAACAGGAGAAAACCTTGATAAGGTTTTTGTTCAACAACAAAGATGTCTTTGCATGGTCAGCTAATGATCTTTGCGGAGTTAACAGGGATGTTATTGAACATTCGCTCAATGTTGATCCATCCTTCAGACCCAGAAAGCAGAGGCTTCGGAAAATGTCTGATGACAAGGCCGAAGGAGCTCGGAATGAAGTCAAAAGACTCCTCAGTGCAGGAGTTATCAGAGAAGTAAAGTACCCAGAATGGCTAGCTAACACTGTTATGGTAAAAAAGGCCAATGGCAAATGGCGAATGTGTATCGATTTTACAGATCTCAACAAGGCCTGTCCGAAGGACGAATTCCCATTGCCAAGGATAGACTCCTTAGTTGATGCAGCAGCTTCGTCAGAGCTTATGAGTCTTTTAGACTATTATTCAGGCTATCATCAAATTTGGATGAAGAAGGAGGATGAGCCGAAGACCAGTTTCATAACCCCTAGTGGAACATATTGTTACCTTCGGATGCCTGAGGGGCTCAAGAACGCTGGAGGAAGTTTCAGCAGAATGACTTCGAAGGTTCTTCAGTCTCAGATAGGCAGAAATGTGCTAACTTATGTTGATGATATCATTGTAAAAAGCACGAAACAAGAAAATCACATTGCTGATTTGCAGGAGACCTTCGCCAATTTTAGACAAGCTGGTCTAAAGCTGAATCCAGAAAAATGTGTCTTCGGAGTAAAGAAGGGGAAATTTCTTGGATGCTTGGTTTCAACAAAGGGAATTGAAGCTAATCCAAGTAAAATTGAAGCTATACTTCGAATGGAGCCACCAAATACAAAAAAAGGGGGCCCAAAGATTGATGGGGAGGCTGGCATCTCTCAATAGATTCATATCCAGATCAGCAGAGAGAAATTTACCATTCTTTGAAGTGCTGAAATCAGCCAAAGTCTTTCAATGGGGACCAAGCTAACAAAAAGCCTTCGAGGAACTGAAGCAATATTTGATGGATCTAACAACATTAACTCCACCAACACCAGGGGCTCCTTTGTTATTATATGTGGCAGCTTCGCACTCAGCGGTAAGTGCAGCACTTGTCCAGGAAAAGCTTGATGGCCAAATCAAGAAGCAGGTCCCAGTATATTTTGTATCTGAAGTTCTTAGTGTATCAAAGAAAAACTATACAGAATTTGAGAAGGTGTTATATGCTGTCTTGATGGCATCCAGGAAGCTTCGGCATTACTTTCAAGCATATAATATTGTTGTTCCTTCTTCGCAACCGTTGAAGGATATTATGCGAAATAGAGAAGCTACTGGACGGATTGGAAAATGGGCTGCGGAGCTCAATGAATTTTGCATTGATTGTGTGCATAGATCTTCGATCCAGTCTCAAGCATTGGCAGATTTCATTGCCGACTGGACGCCAGGGGCTCAGGATGAAGAAACAAATAAAGATGCCGAAGTGTGGACAGTGTTTTGCGATGGGTCGTGGGGAACCTTCGGAGCAGGAGCAGCTGCTGTGTTGGTCTCACCATCCAAAGTTAAAACTTGTTATGCGGCAAGACTCGATTTTAGTTGCACAAACAATATTACTGAGTACGAAGCCTTGCTTTTGGGTCTTCGGAAGTTAAAAGCAATGGGAATCAGAAGGGCCATTCTTAAAACTGATTCCCAGGTTGTTTCCGGTCATATTGACAAGAGTTGTAAGGCTAAAGATCCGAAGCTCGAAAAATATCTAGACACGGTCCGAAGGATTGAAGCCTCCTTCGAAGGATTTTCTGTCAAAAATATTCCTCGAGGAGAGAATGAGCATGCTGATTTGCTAGCTAAGTCAGCGGCATAGGGGTTGCCCTTACCTTCGGATGTGTTCTTCGAAACAATAAAAGCACCTTCAGTGGAGCTTCTTGAAAGAGCAGTCCTCAATATATCTCCTGTTTATAGTGAAGACTGGAGAACTGAGATCATCTCTTACCTTCAGGGTAACTTCCTTTCAGATGACGAAGCTTATAACAGGAGGATAGAGGCAAGAGCTCGTCCATATGTCATGATAAAAGGGGAGTTGTACAAGCATGGAGTTTGTGCTCCATTACTCAAGTGTTTATCCAGAGCCGAAGGCATAGAATTGATGAAAGAAATACATGCAGGCCTGTGTGGATCTCACATTGGATCTAGGCCGTTACTTGGAAAAGTTTTTCGTCAAGGGTTTTACTGGCCGAAGGCAGCTTCGGATGCAGCGGAATTAGTTCAAAAGTGCGAAGGTTGTCAGAAATGTGCAAGAGATCAAAAACAACCTTCGTCTTTAACTCAGCTGATACAACCCACCTGGCCATTGCAAAGGTGGGGCCTTGACTTGTTAGGTCCGTTACCACCGGCCCAAGGAAACTTAAGATATGTTGTAGTAGCCGTGGAATATTTTTCTAAATGGATTGAGGCAAAGCCTTTAGCCACAATAACTTCGGCCACCATTCAAAAGTTTTTCTGGCAGAATATTGTTTGTCATTTCGGAGTACCAAAGGCCATCACTGTAGATAATGGAACACAGTTCGACTCCGAAGATTTCAGACAATTTTGTGATCAAATTGGCACGAAGATCCATTTTGCATCAGTTAGACATCCGGAGTCAAATGGACTTGTTGAAAGAGCCAATGGTATCATAATGACAGGAATAATGAAGTTAATCTTCAATCAACCAAGGGGAAAGTGGCCAGATCAATTAATCAAAGTGGTGTGGAGCCACAATACAACAACATCAAGGTCAACAGGCTTTACTCCATTCAAATTATTGTTTGGTGACGAAGCAATAACTCCGGAGGAAGTTAAAATCGGATCAATAAGAGTAGTAGCTTCGGCAGAATCAGATTTCGAAGCTGATCACTCTGTAGAAAAAGATGCTATAGAAGGGATCAGGCTTCAAGCTGTGGAGAACATCAATAAATATCAAGCCGAAACAATCAAATGGCGTGATAGAAAGGTTCGGCTAAAGAATATTGAGCCAGGACATTTGGTACTTCGGAGAGTGGCAAACCCAGATACAGTAGGCAAGTTGCAGTTGAAATGGGAGGGACCTTTTTTGGTAGCATCTTTGTCAAGACCTGGTTCATACAGATTGAAGGATATGGACGGCAACGACATTCCTAGATCTTGGAATGCGGATGAACTTCGACGATTTTATGTATAACTTGATGTAATTTTTTATATTTTCTATTTTTCTTTTATGGCACCCTTTTCCTTTCTAAAGGGGGAGAAAGGTTTTTAATGGGGCCATCACATGTAATTTCTTTTTTATTTTTACCTCTATAAGAGCAAAATCCCCCAGAGATGTAAATGTAAAAACTGAAAACGCACCATCGAGTGCCGAAAAAGAAAAAAAAGAAACAGAGAAGAAGCTCGAAAGCCGTCCCTAAGGGGATGCGGAGCACGACGAAGCTACTAAAGAAGTCGCTCCAAAGGGGGCGCAGTGTAAGTTTTCTGCTCAGAAGTCGTTCCAAAGGGAATGCAGAGCTTACAGCGAAAAATCAACGCTGATGCCGCCGAAAGTAAAAGGCGAAGAAGCTCCTAAGGGAGGCTTACAGCGAAAAATCAACGCTGATACCGCCGAAAGTAAAAGGCGAAGAAGCTCCTAAGGGAGGCTTACAGCGAAAAATCAACGCCGATACCGCCGAAAGTAAAAGGCGAAGAAGCTCCTAAGGGAGGCTTACAGCGAAAAGTCAACGCTGATATGTGATTAAGGAAATAACGGTTGTGATTGCGGCTTCGGATGTGTGTTTGAACATTCATTTGCACACCACATTACATCATAACATTTGCATTCATAAACATTCATACAGGCATATGTAGGATAACCATCATCATAGCATAAGTGGCTGCTTCGGCAAAAAGGAAAAAACTGTCTTTTGTACTTCGTCGTATACGAAAAGAAGAGCTTCGGCAGAAAGGAAAACCTGTTTTTATGCTTCGCTGTGTACGAAAAGAAGGGAAGGTGTTTTTTCGCCTTAGGCTCAAAAAGATAATTTCGTCCACATCAAAGCACCACATACATTAATGGAAGGGTAAGAGCATATTACAAGGTATAAACAAAATTCATTAAGAACAGTTTACCATATTTACAAAAGTTATTTCAAAAGTTTCTTGAGTTTTTCTACAGTCTATTCCTACTGATCTTCATGGGGCCTCAGCTTCGGCGTCATACTCTTCAAGCATCGGTCTCGGCGGCTTCGTCACCCTACATGAATTAAGTTGTGAGTCAAAACCAAATTTGAAGGAGAAGGTAAACACAAGGTATGATTTCTTACTGGTTCAAGATGACTTCGAGCTTCGTCTCCAGCCTTTTCTCGCCCGCCTTTTGTCCATATCATCTTTACAAATCTATTAGAAATGCTTCGGGCGAGGTCAGGAATGTCATCTAAAATTGATGGTGACAGGGTGAAATTGGGCCTGTTAACAATTTTTCCATGGTCGCAGCCAGCTTTCAGAAAAGCTGCAGCAGTGCCCCGAGAAGCTACCCAGGCACAGAAGTCACCGTGCCCGGCTATAACTTCGTCAAGCTCATCAATTTCACTCTCAATATGTTCGAAGGTATTTTGTAAATCTTCAGGTGATGGAGTGAATTTCTCGCTGCTAGCCCTAACTGAGTGGAAGATCTTTCTCAGTCGCTCAATACATTTATTGCTAAACTCCAAAAATTTGTCTTGAAGGCTTGACAATAATTTTTTCAAATTTGAATTTTGTTGGACGTCGGCTTCAAGTTTCGCATTAAGTTCTTGCTTCTCTTGTTCAAACTGTTCAGATTGGCAGAGAAGCTTCGTATTCAATTCTGCTATTTTAGCTTCGGTTTCTGCCAATAAGCCTTCAGTTGACTGAAGCTCGAAGTCTTTCTTTTCAATAGCAGCTGATTGCTCTTTTATTTTGTTCTCTAAATTTTCAATCATAACCTCGTGTTTTTTGTCTTCCAGATCTTGCTGCATTTTCAAAGCCTTACTCAACAGCATACTCTGCACATAAACAACCTTTGTTAGAAATGTTTTCATTATTAAAAACAATAAAAGTCAAGGGAAAAGTAGTTCACCTTGAAATTGGAATAAAATAAACTACCAACGATATGTTGTCGTCGGTAGCGGCTAATATCTGTTTCTAGCTTCGGAAAACCGATACTCTTTGATAGAGTACCGATAATCTTAGCTCCAGTCTGATCCCGGATACAGCCTAATTTTTCATCGTCAATACCTCCGAAGAGGAGTGCTCCTGGTTTATATCCGCAAGATTTGGCATATTCTTTAAGCTCTTCTATTTCGGTTTTTGACAATTCTTGTCCAACTAAATTTTGAAACATGAAGGTTTTGTCCTCCGAAGTATCGTCAGCTATTTCTTTTCCTTTCCCAGACACTGCGGTCATGGTCTCTTCGGCGGCAGTAGTAGCTTCTTCTGTGGCCATTTCTAGCAGTATTTTGTCGATATGTTCAATCGTAGTTTCCAAGTTCAAATCTTCGGCTGAGGTAGCTTCGGTAGCCGCGATTTCCGAAGGTGCGACTTCAACATTTGATATTTCCTCAGCCGCTGGTATTTTCCGAGCTAAAGCTCTCGGCGGTGTCTTGTCAATGACTTCGGTCACTGCGATGATTCTTTGTCTCTTTGTTGTTTTCTTCGTTTTTTCGGGCTCCTTTTCCTTCTGAAAAAATTTCGTCAGTTGAGGCCCTAATGGACTTAGCTTCACAGGCAGGGATTCAGTCATTACCTTCAAAATCTCTTCCACGTCAGTGGCAGAGCGTGATGCGGGAGTCTCTTCTTCGTCAGATACTTTTCGCTTCAGAGATGATACTTTTCTCTTCTTCAGAATATTCTTCCCTTTTGGCGGTTCTTTCTCATCTTCATTTAAAGCTTCGGCTACCCTTCTCCTTTTCCGGCTTTCGACAATTTTATTCAGTTGTTCGTAGTCAGGGTATTCAAAACCCAAGGCGTCTAGCACTCGATTCAGTCTTCGCTTCGGACGGGTACCGAAGGCCGCAGTCATCAACTGATCTTCTTTTTTGGAGTAATTACCGAGTATCTCATTGCACATTACTTCAATTGTGTCCAGCCACTCTTGGCAAGGCGTTTTAAAGTATTTCTTAAACTTGTAATAGTAAGGTAACCGCACAAGCTCCCCTTTCTTCTTCTCCCCCTCTAGCTTCGGCATTTCCCATTCTTTTAAAGTAGGGAAAACCCTGAAGGCCAAGAACTCTTGAACCAGGTCCCTAGTACTGATATGCTCTGAAATAATTTTAAACTCACCCAGTGCAGCCCAAGTGGGACCTTCTAATGTCATGTGGCATCGCGGTCTTGTTTCTCCGAAGATCAATTCAAGAGGGCTTTGTACCAGCTTCTCTTTGTCTTCGTCAACTTTCACATAAAACCACTCTGACTTCCATCCTGCCGGCCATTTACTTCGGTAGCTAATTACAGGAAAGTTTGTGGTTTTCTGATAGGCAAAATTATAGCAACCAAAGTTATCATGTAATCCATCTTTTCTAGCCTTCGTCTGGTAATGTAGTTCATGAACTCGACAAAAGCTGTCGGCAAACGGCTCAACCGCCTGGCTTCGGAGGGCCCAGATATAAACACTAAGCCTAACGATAGCGTTAGGAGTCAGCTGATGAAAGTAGATCCCAAATTCCTTCAATACATCTGCAATAATCCCATGGAGGGGGAATCTCAACCCAGCCTTTAGAAAACTTTTGAAAATGACTATTTCATCCTTCTCTGGCTTCGGGGTGGTTTCTTCCCCCCCGAAGCGAAGTAGCTTCTTCTGACTCTCGCTGAAATAACCCGACTTCACCATCTTGGAGAGATCAGCCTTAGAGACAGTCGACTTGCCGAAGTCCAAGTGGCTGGGCTTACTTGGCACGGCAATATGATAATCATCTTCGGGATCAGTTTCTTCAATATTTCCTTCTTCCGTTTCGGCAGCAACTTCGGGGATGGGAACAGTTTGTTCTGTCTCGGCGGTATGGATTCCCTCCGAGGTTACCAGTCCGGATCGTTGCATCGCTTCGGAGATGGGAACAGTCTCCGATCTTTCAGTTCCGCCTCCCTCACGCTCAACTCTAGCGGTAGAGCGCACTCTGGCCATCTAATTCTGAATTTTTTGGGAACTAAATATTTTTTCTTCCGAAGCTTTTTCTTCTGACGAGGTAGGCTTCAAACTAAAGCTTCGTTTGATTCCGAGAGTCAAGCTTCGGCTATTGTTAAAAATTTTGGCAGCAAAACAGTGCAAATAGCAATGAATGCTATGGTAACTTCACATCTACCCATCTGTTTATATAGTGATGCAGGTAAGGAGGTGAATCGCCAGGATTTTTACACCAGGCGAACAGCTGCTTGCACCCGCTGCAAGGTGGGACCGCTACGCGCTCGGAAACTAAATCGTTTCTCGACAACGAGCTCAGGGAAGGTGTTTTTCAGACCTTCGGCTTCCCGAAGCCTAAGAGACTTTTTTCACGGATCAAGCTCGTTACGAAAAACGATCTAGCACCGCGAAGGGGCTACTGTTGGGATTATGCTTCGTCGCCGAAGGTCTTGAAGGGAGAAACAGCTTCGGCTGAAGCTGTCCGCATGTGATGACCGAAGGTTCCTCTTCATGAAGCTTCGGAATTACAAACCGACTTAAGAGTAGAATGACCTTTTAGTCCATAAATGTTTGAGTCGTTGTTGTAATTCCTTATGAGGGGCATGGTTGTAATTCCTCCCAGGCTATGTCCCGTGCCTATAAATAGTGAACAGTATTCCTTTACTGTTCACGCATTCCTGTAATTGCAATCGCATCATTCGGGAATCAATCTTTGTCAAGACAGAGGTATAATTGTATCCAGTGTTGTAATGCATTAAATCAATATAGTATGAAAGTAATGTTACTCGTTTATAATTTATTTACCTTTGACATTTCATATTTTATATTACTTTATACGATTTATTAGAATTCAATTACGAAGATTCAACCTTCGTAATCGTATTGACTCTAACCTTCGTCCAAAGTTCATTAGTCCTTAAGGGAATAATGTTTCGTTGGACGAAGGACATTAACATTTAACATTTTATGTTGCCTTGTTCTTAATTCGTAACAGTTGAGAACAAGTCCCCAACAGGAAGCAAGTGGCAAATACTCATCCCTACAAGAGTCAAATGTCTACTCATAGACCATTGGAATTACTTCACATGGATCTTTTTGGACCAACATCCTTCATGAGTATTGGTGGTAATTCTTATTGTCTTGTAATTGTGGATGATTATTCTAGATTTACTTGGGTCTATTTTCTTTGATATAAATCAAATGCATTTGAAACATTTAAGTCATTTGCTATATTGTCCCAAAATCAATTTGATTTTGACATCAAGAAAGTTAGAAGTGATAATGGGTCAGAATTCAAAAATGCTAGAATTGATGAATATTGTGATGACAAGGGCATTAAACATGAATTCTCTTCCAAATACACACTAGAACAAAATGGAATTGTTGAGAGGAAAAATAGGACTCTTATTGATATGGCTAGGTCTATGTTAGCCGAATATAATGTGCTAGACTCCTATTGGGCCGAAGCCATTAATACCGCTTGTCATGCATCAAATAGATTATATTGCCATAAGCTCTTGAAAAAGACTCCCTATGAATTGCTCATTGGAAGAAAGCCAAACATTTCTTATTTTAGGATGTTCGGTTGGAAATGCTATATTTTGAGGAAGGGTAGTCGACTCTCTAAATTTGAGAAAAAATGTGATGAAGGCTTTTTCCTTGGATATTCATCAAATAGCAAGGCATATATAGTTTTCAACAAAACTCATGGGATCATTGAAGAAGCATATGATGTAGAGTTCGATGAAACAAATGGTTCTCAAGATGAAAATGAAAACCTTGATGATGTTGGTGGAGTTCATTTGAGACACGCTATGAAAACTATGGCTACCGGGAAAATAAAGCCAATGGAAGACGATGATGATAGTATGGTTGTCATTCCATCCTCTTCAACCATAAATGAGGAAATTCAACAAAGCCAACATAATGATGAAATTGAGGATGATCATGTTCAAGATATCTCGGGTCATGCAATCCCTCCTCAAGCTACAACTAGTGATTTTCAAATTACTTCAAGAATTTGTCATTCAATCATAAAAGATCACCCACCAAATCAAATTGTGGGTGATATAAGTAAGGTGTTCAAACTCGATCACGTATAGCTTCATTTTGTGAACACTTCTCTTTTGTATCTTTATTGAACCTAACCATGTAGATGAAACTCTACTTAATGTTGATTGAGTGAATGCAATGCATGAGGAATTAAATAACTTTACCCATAATGAAGTTTGAGAGCTTGTTAAAAGACCAAAGAATCACAATGTCATTGGAACCAAATGGGTATTTCGAAACAAGTATAATGAAGATGGTTTGGTGGTAAGAAACAAAGCAAGACTAGTGGCACAAGATTATACACAAGTAGAAGGATTGGATTTTGGTGAGACATTCGCATCCGTGGCAAGATTGGAAGCCATTCGAATTCTTCTTGCCTATGCTTGTGCTCATAATATCAAGCTCTACCAAATGGATGTTAAGAGCACCTTCTTGAATGGTAAGATTAGTGAATTAGTGTATGTGGAACAACCTCCTGGTTTTGAGGATCCCAAAAGACCTAACCACGTGTACAAGCTCTCTAAGGCTCTCTATGGGCTTAAGCAAGCTCCACGCGCTTGGTATGAAAGGCTTAGGGATTTCTTGCTTTCCAAATACTTCAAAATTGGGAAAGTTGACACTACTCTATTCACTAAAAGAATTGGTAAAGATTTATTTATTTGTCAAATTTATGTTGATGATATCATTTTTGGATCAACTAATGAGCTATTCTGTGATGAGTTTGGTAAAATGATGTCAAATGAGTTTGAAATGTCCATGATAGGAGAATTGAGCTTCTTTCTCGGTCTTCAAATCAAACAATTGAAAGATGGAATCTTTGTGAGTCAATCTAAATATTTGAAGGATATGCTCAAAAAGGTTGGATTGGAAAGTGCAAAATCTATCAAGACTCCTATGGCAACAAATGGTCATCTTGATTTAGATGAGGGAGGTACCATTGTTGATCAAAAACTTTTTCGTTCAATAATTGGTAGTTTGCTCTACATTATCGCATATAGGCCCGATGTTATGTTTAGTGTTTGTATGTGTGCTCGTTTTCAAGCATCACCTAGAGAGGTTCACTTAAAGGCCGCTAAAAGAATTCTAAGATATTTAAAGCATATCCCCAATATTGGTCTATGGTATCCCAAGGGTGCTCAATTTGAATTAATTGGTTATTCTGATTCAGACTATGCGGGTTGTAAGGTTGATAGGAAAAGCACATCAGGATGTTGTCAATTTCTTGGAAGGTCTCTTGTTTCATGGTCATCCAAGAAACAAAACTCAGTTGCTCTCTCTACCGCCGAGGCGGAATATATATCGGCCAGAAATTGTTGCGCTCAATTATTATGGATGAAACAAACCTTATTCTATTATGGGATTTCATTCAAAAATATTCCCCTCTTGTGTGACAATGAAAGTGTCGTAAAATTGGCTACAAATCCCGTTCAACACTCAAGAACGAAGCACATTGATATTAGGCATCATTTCTTAAGAGATCATATTGGCAAAGGAGATATCTCTGTTTATTCTATTGGCACAGATGATCAACTGGCGAATATATTTACAAAGCTGCTAGATGAAGCAAGGTTTTGCAAATTAAGGAGTGAAATGAATATAATTGATCACTCGAATGTTGCTTGACTATGAGTACACACGTGTTGCACTTGGTTTGATTGCTAGGATGCTACTTTTGTGATATTTATCTTCTATTTTTGATCATTTATTCTTATTACATAATGGCAATACTATATATGCAATAGACTACACTCACAAGTTTATTATCTATGAACTCATCTATACAAATCATTGGATTGATGAAATGGTCTATTTTTTAAGGTAAGAATCTATGTTGAAACTCGTGTTCAATAACTGCACAAGGTATGGAAAAACTCTCTGTCAGGCCACGGACCGTCTGTCCCCTGACCGCGGACCGTCTGGCGCATCAGCTATTGGACTGTCCGGTGGACAGAGCAGACTGTCTGCGCCCATCAGGTCACGGACCGTCCGGTCTCTTCTGTGGACCGTCCGCGAATGGGCTTTTATGTTACCCGATGCCGCCAGTAGCAATTCCTTCTCCATTTGCCTCACTCTCTCTCACTTTCTACCCTTTTGAAAATCGTTCTCTGTGTTTGCTGTCATTTCGATTTTGAGCGCGGACTATCCGAGAGTCTTTGTGGTGATCAACTATGATGTCTTCCTCTCGGTATTAAAATTCTTCATGCACTTTATTCAATTGTTGTACTTTTTAGGGTTTACATAAATCGGTCTTTGATCTGTTCTTGGATAGATTTTTCATCAAATTGTTCGGTGGAATTTGTTATGATTGTCCAAATGAACTCACTGCAAAAAAAATTGGTTTCTCTCTGTTGAATATCTTTGTCTAATTTTTCGATTCATGTTTGGAGCACATTAGGGGATCCAAAATCGCCCTTGTCCTATCGCGGACCGTCCGCCGGTGCAGCGCGGACCGTCCGGCCCTGAGTGCGCGAACCGTCCGGTACACTAGCGCGGACCGTCCACTATCCGGTAGATTACCCCCATAGATCTTGATGTCATTTTCTTCCAGGTTATTATCTTATTATTGGGATTATTTATATTCTATTTTTCAGTGGACTCGGTAGTATCAAGAAGAAGCTTGCAGGGCGGTTTCTGTCCAAACGTTGTCGTGTAGACGATTCAGACTATAACCCTACCACAGACTCTGAAGCCCAATCATCAGCTGGGGGCAGTGTTTCATTAGATACTGAAGATGCTCCCCACTCTCATCCAGACTACCCCATTGACATTACAGGATGGATATATCCCAAGATGCGTTTTTCAATGGCTAAGTATTCCTCTAGGAGGACTGTGGATCAATTCTCTCTGTCCAGTGACACAAACATCTAGTACTTCCATACTCAGTTGCAGTTTCATGTGTTCTAGGGTACTCTGATGGACATAAAATTTCATAAGCATCAAGTTATTGACTAGGACTATATGCAGGGCCAAACTATTATGGAAGGATTACTCGCTAAATTCTAGGCATGTGGTTTATATGAGTTCATGGGTCAATGAAATGACTACAATGAACTAATTATCAAGCAGTTTCTTGCAACTGCTGAAATCAACATTGAAGATCAGCTCATTGTCTGGATGACTGGGTTTAAGAGATATGTGGCTACATTTGCTGAATTTGCAGTGGCTAATAGTCTGGATTATGCAATTATCTCTCAGGGAGTCGATCTTTATACTGAGGACCAGTTTGAAGATTTTACTCAGTATTATGAACCTGCTAGGCTAGGTATATCTAGGCGGTTTGGCGAGACTCCAGGCCTGCGCCATCATCCTGCAGTCATAAACAAGATTGCTAGAGTCACCATTCTTCCAAAGAGTGGGGACAAAAGCAGGATCCAGGATAAATTCTAGAACATTATTGATCATGTCATGAAAGGGGAGGTTATGGATGTTGTTCTCTTTATGATGTGCCAGTTAAATGATCTGAAGATGGACAAGAACCAGAATCTGGCATATGCTCCATATATTATGGCTTTGATTAAAGCCAAAACCAGATTCAAAGGGCGGTGTGAAACTGCTCACACCCCGTTCAGGCCATTCAAAAATGAAATTGGTTTTCTTACCAGGCCTCTTACATCGTTTCCTAATAATGAGGGAGCTCAGGGAGGTGCTTTTGATGATCAGCCTGAAGCGCATCACGCTCAGAAAAGACCACCATCTCCACCTCCACAACAGCAAGGCCAGTACTGGCAGCCTGCACCTAGCTATTTTGATCCATATTTTCAACAAATGCATCAAGGGATCCAGACTCATATTGATGGTCAGTTTCAAGGCATGATGTCATATGTTGATGACCGATTTGATCACATGCACTCCACATTTGATGGTCAATTATTTGACTTACATGAGCGATTTACAATTGTTGACACTAAGCTGGATGGGGTTCATACACAGTTCAATGATCTTCATTCATATATTCAAACTACTATGCATGATCCTATTATAAGCAGAATGAACAACATGCAATAAAGCTTTTAGGATAATATGGGTGCTTTGTCCAGCCAATTTGAAACTCTGTCTACCAGGGACAACGTTCACTCACTAGATGAAAGACAGCAGCAACATCGGAATGATTTTAGTCAGTTCACTTCAATATTTAACAGCTTCAGCTCTCATTTTTACAACATTTATCCTCGTCCTCCACCGGGTGCGCAGTAATGTCCCCTTTGTGGGAGTTGATGCCAAAGGGGGAGAGAGAAGTGATGATTCAAGGGAGAGCTTGCTAAGAGCTTGCTGCATATTTATGCTATTTATGCTACTTATGCTACATCTGTGTTTAATGCTACTCAGTTATTATGTCGCTTTAAACTTTGTTTGCATTGTTGTGTTTAAGGCTCTATCCGTTTGAATTCTTAATGCTTAATCGAAGTAGTATTTCACTTGCCACTTTCATTTTTCATACTTCTATGTGCCTCGATAACCAAGATTATAGGAAGGTCTCCGCCAAAAACTTTGATATACTATGTGTGTGAATTCGTGATCTGGATATTCTCTATGCACACATATAGGGGGAGTTATTCCTATTCTCTGAGTTTTTCTATGATGACTTATCAACATTTCAGATGAACCTCAAAATCCAGATAAGTCACTCAAAACTCATCTTAAATCTTTCTTATACCCAGAATGTAAGGAAGGTTGGGAAACAAAATCTATTTTTCTCAAAAATATGTGATGTTGTCATCAATTACCAAAAAGGGGGAGATTGTGAATCATCTAGGCCCCTAAGTGATGCTTTGGTAATTAATGACAACTGATTGTGGATTAACAGTTCTTGGAGTGATAAGATTGCAGGACTAAACCACAGGATACAATAAAGTCCTTGGGGACTCATAACAATTGATTGTGGATCAAGTGAAGGCAAAGGTAAAATATAGGTTTTTGCTTTTGATGGTTAGCAGGTGTTTCGAGAAGAAACTGACCAGATTAATAGGATAGACAGTCGTACTATTAAGAGGGGTCAATAAACTTGAATGTTGTATAACTTAATGCCTCGTAGAGCATAAACGGTAACATGTGCATGAGGGCTAACAGCGCTACGGGTTTCAAAATTAGAATTCTTTTGAACTAGCGCAAAATATTTTTTCTCTATGGACGGCGGACCGTCCGCGACTGTGCCAGAGAGGTCAGCTAGTCGTCTGTCTCTGTCCCTTTTTGGCGGACCGTTCGGGTCAGCAGGCCGGACTGTCCGCATAAGATGAATCGAGTTTGGGCAGGGACGGTGTGTTTTTTAGACTTTGTACTACGGACCGTCCGAGGTTTTTAGCCGGACGGTAAGTGGTCCATGTGCGGACCGTCCGGCCATGAATGGCGGACAGTCCGCTCAAATTACTGAGACTAACCAAGCACTCAGTTATTCAAGTTTGTCAGGTTCTAGACCGTCCGGCCCTGATGGGCGGACTGTCTGGCCTTGACTTTTCTGATAGCTCTGACAGGTTTCAAACGGTCGATATAGCCATTACTGGTACGACAGACCGTCCGGTCATGGGGCGCGGACCATCCGCGTGTGCGCAGAAACTATGTAAATTGCACATAACGACTATGTATGTGTTGAGGGCTATAAATAGAAGTGGGGCTCGTGTGTGAGAGCTCTCTTAGCATTCCTAGCACACATTGAACTCATTTATGATCCTCCCACTCAAACACTCACACTAGTTGATTGAGACCGCATTCTAGTGAGTGATTAAGATGCTCTAGTGCATTTGCATTCGTTATGATCTTTTGAGGCACTAGGTGGTACACCGGGCAAGCGTCATCAACTTGTTACTCTTGGAGGTTGCTGCCTCCTAGACGGCTCGGGTTTGTCTCCGTTGAGCTCTCCGTGAAGATTGTGGAGGTGCTGCGGGATTGATTGTAAGGGGTTCACGCCCACCTCACCGGAGCGGCAAAGATGTCACCAGTGAAATCGAGGTATTGAGTGAGTTCTTGTCCACTTGGCTTAAAGATCAAGTCGTGTCTTGGTAGAGGAGCAAGTGAGAGCTTGAATTCCACCTCAACGTGGATTAGGGGTGAACGGCAAATCACCGATACCACGGGATATATCTCGGTGTCTCTCTCTCAACTATTATACATTACTTACAAGCAGTTGGTAACTTGTATATTGTTTATCCTTGTGGCATTAGATTAAATTGCGCATTACATTTTGTTGTTTCATCAAGGCTAGAAATATTTATATCTCTAGTCATTTTGATTAAATTTGTCTAGTGTATTTTATTTTAGTCAAAACCATCTATTCACTCCCCCTCTAGCCGGTGTCCTAGATCCTACAATTATCCGCCATGCGGATTGCACTCTCATTATCACATAGGAGAGGGACTTTACTCAACTTGTAGCCATAGTCCCTAAGAGTTTGCCTCATCCAGAGTAATTGTGCACAACAATGTCACGCAGCAATATACTCGGCTTCAGCAGTGGATAGAGCTACTGAGTTTTATTTCTTTAAAGCCCAAGACACCAGGGATCTTCCTAGAAACTGACAAGTCCCTGATGTGCTCTTCCTGTCAATTTTTACATCCGACATAATCGGCATTGGAATACCCAATTAGATCAAAGATAGATCCCTTGGGGTACCATAGCCTAAATTTAGGAGTATAAACTAAATACCTCATGATTCTTTTCACGGCCCTAAGGTGAACTTCCTTAGGATTTGCTTGAAACCTTGCACACATGCATACTGAAAGCATAATATCCAGTCGTGAAGCACATAAATAGAGTAAAGAACCTATCATCGACCGGTATACCTTTTGATCTATGGATTTACCTTCCGTGTCAAGGTCGAGATGCTCATTTATTCCTATGGGTGTCTTGATGGATTTGGCATTCTTCATTCAAAACTTCTTGAGAATATCTTGAATATACTTAGTTTGGCAGATGAAGGTGCCCTCTTGGAGTTGCTTGATTTGAAATCCAAGAAAATACTTCAACTCCCCCATCATAGACATCTCAAATTTCTGTATCATAATCCTACTGAACTCTTCATAAGATGACTTGTTAGTAAACATAAAGATAATATCATCGACATAGATTTGGCATATAAACAAGTCTTTAGCAATTGTTTTAGTGAAGAGACTAGGGTTGGCTTTTCCAACTTTGAAGCAATTAGTGAGAAGAAAGTCTCTTAGGCATTCATACCATGCCCTTGGGGCTTGCTTAAGCCCATAAAGCGCCTTTGAGAGCTTATAAACATGTGTAGGATACTCACTATCTTCAAAGCCGGGAGGTTGCTCAACATACACCTCTTCCTTGATAGGGCCATTGAGGAAGACACTCTTCATATCCAATTGATACAACTTAAAGCCATGGTAAGTAGCATAGGCAAGTAATATACGAATTGACTCAAGCCTAGCTATGGGTGCATAGGTTTCATCAAAATCCAAACCTTCGACTTGTGAATAACCTTTAGCAACAAGTCGGGCTTTGTTCCTAGTCACCACAACATGCTCATCCTTTTTGTTGAGGAATACCAACTTGGTACCTACAACATTTTGGTTAGGACGTGGAACTAAATGTCATTCATTATTCCTCGTGAAGTTGTTGAGCTCCTCTTGCATTGCCACCACCTAGTCCGGATCTCTAAGTGCATCCTCTATCCTGTATGGCTCAATAGAAGACACAAAAGAGTAATATTCACAAACTGAACAACTCGAGATCAAGTGGTTACCCCCTTGTGGATGTCACCAAGTATGGAGTTGACGGGGTGATCTCTTTGAATTGCTTGATGGATTCTTGGGTGTGGTGGTCTTTGATCCTGAATCTCTTGATCATCTTCCTTGTCTTGATCATCTTCATCTCCCCCTTGATCAATGTCCTCCTCTTGAGGTGGCTCATCATCTTGATCTTCATCCTCTTCTTCTTGAGAATTTTCCTCACCTTGTGTTGGGGGAGATGCTTGATGGAAGATGGCGGTTGATCTTGTGCTTATGAAGGCCCTTCGAATTCCTTTGGACACACATCTCCAATGGACATGTTCCTTAGCGCGGCGCATGAAGCCTCTTCATCATCTAATTCATCAACATCAACTTTCTCCACTTGGGAGCCATTAGTTTCATCAAACACAATGTCACAAGAAACTTCAACTAATCCAGCGGACTTGTTGAAGACTCTATATGCCCTTGTGTTTGAGTCATAACCAAGTAAAAAACCTTCTACTGCTTTAGGAGCAAATTTAGAATTTCTACCTCTCTTAATAAGAATAAAGCATTTGCTCCCAAAAATTCTAAAATAAGAAACATTGGGCTTTTTATCGGTGAGGAGTTCATACAGTGTTTTCTTGAGGATTCAGTGAAGGTAGAGACGGTTGATGGAGTAACAAGCGGTGTTAATCGCCTCCGCCCAAAACCGATCCAAAGTCTTGTATTCATCAAGCATGGTCCTTGCCATGTCCAATAGAGTTCTATTATTCCACTCCATCACACTGTTTTGTTGAGGTGTGTAGGGAGAAGAGAACTCATGCTTGATGCCCTCCTCAAGAAATCCTTCAATTTGAGAGTTCTTGAACTTCATTCCATTGCCGCTTCTAATCTTCTTGATTCCCAATCCGAACTCATTTTGAGCCCGTCTTAAGAATCTCTTTAAGGTCTCTTGGGTTTGAGATTTTTTTTCTGTAAAAAGAACACACAAGTGAAGCGAGAATAATCATCTACAATCACAAGACAATACTTACTCATGTCGATGCTTATGTACGCAATCAGGCCAAAAAGATCCATGTGGAGTAGCTCAAGCGGCCTCTCGATCGTCATGATGTTCTTGTGTAGATGATGAGCTCCAACCTGCTTCCCTGCTTGACATGCGCTACAAATACTGTCTTTCTTAAAATGAACATTTGTTAGTCCTAAAATGTGCTCCCCTTTAAAAGCTTGTGAAGATTCTTCATCCCAACATGGGCAAGTCGGCGATGCTAGAGTCAGCCCATATTAGTCTTATCAATTAAGTAGGTGTCTAGTTCAGCATTGTTATCATTGAAATTAACTAAATATAGCTCACCATCTAACACTCCCTTAAAAGCTATTGAATCATCACTTCTTCTAAAGACAGTAACACCAACATCAGTAAATAGACAGTTGCAGCCCATTTTACATAATTGGGAAACATAAAGCAAATTGTAGTCTAAAGAATCTACAAGAAAAACATTGGAAATAAAATGGTCAGAAGATATAGCTATTTTACCCAAACATTTTATCGAACCTTCATTTCCATCCCCGAATGTGATCGCTCTTTAGGGATCTTCATTTTTATCATATGAGAACATCCTTTTCTCCCCTGTCATGTGGTTTGTGCACCCGCTATTGATTATCCAACTTGTTCCATCGGATGCATAAACCTACAAAACAAATTTATGTCTTGTTCTTAGGTACCCAAATGGTCTTGGGTCCTTTCACATTAGAAACAAGCACCTTGGGTACCAAACATAAGTCTTTGGACTCTTATGTTTGCCCCCCAACATATTTGACAACTACCTTGCTTGATTTGTTAGTAAGCACAAAAGATGCATCAAAAGTTTTAAATGAAATGCTATGTTCATTTGATGCATTTGCAATCTTCTTTTTAGGCATTTTGATATGAGTTGTATGCCTAGAGCTAGAAGCCTCATTACTATACATGTATGCATGGTGAGAAACAGAATGAGATTTCTTAGCATGAATTTTCCTAATCTTATGCTTAGGATATTTTCAGGGAATAAAATGTAACCTTCCCTATCCTGAACCATGGGAGTCTTGCCCTTTACAAAATTAGAAAACTTGTTCTTAGGGGCATTAAGTTTGATGTTGCTTTGGCTCCCTTGTTGGAAGCCAACGCCATCCTTAATACCAGGGCGTCTCCCATTATAAAGCATACTACGAGCAAATTTAAAATTTTCAATCTCTAACTCATGCTCGGCAATTTTAACATTTAATTTAGCTATGTGATCATTTTGTTCTTTAATTATAGCGAGGTGATCATCCATAGCATCAATATTAACGTCTTTACATCTAGTGCAAATGGTGACATACTCAACAGTAGATGTAGAAATATTGCAAGCATTCAATTCTTCAACCTTAGCAATTAAACTAGCATTTTTAGTTCTAAGACAAGAAATTGAATCATTGCAAATATTAAGCTCTTTAGACAAGTTTTCACATTTTTCTATTTCAAGAGCATATGCATTTTTCAACTTAATAAATTTTTTATTTTCCTTAACGAGCAAGTCCTCTTGGCATTCCAAGAGATCATCCTTCTCGTTAATGGTTTCTATCAATTCATTTATCTTTTTCTTTTCATCCTTGGTAAGGTTTGCAAAAAGAGAAGTCAAATCATCTTCATTATCACTAGAGTTACCCCCATCATCGGAAGTAGCGTATTTAGGGGTATCTCTAGAGTGTACCTTCTTCTTTTTGCTCTCCTTAGCCATAAGACATTTGTGGCCGACGTTTGGTAAGAGAAGGCCTTTGTTGATGGCGATGTTGGCGGTGTCCTCGTCGAAGGAGGAGTCGGTGGAGCTCTTGTCGGAGTCCCATTCCCGTCCTATGTGTGCCTCGCCACCCTTTTTCTTGTAGTATTTCTTCTTCTCCATCTTCTTCTTCTCTTTCTTGTCGCCGTCCCTGTCACTCTCACTTGCATATGGACATTTAGCAATAAAATGATCGGACTTACCACACTTGTAGCAAACCCTCTTGGAGCGGGGTTTGTAGTCCTTCCCCTTCCTTTGTTTGAGGATTTGCTGGAAGCTCTTGATGATAAGAGACATCTCCTTGTTGTCAAGCTTGGAGGCGTCAATTGGGATTCTACTCGTTGGTGTAGACTCTTCCTTCTTTTCTTCCATTGCTTTAAATGCAACGAGTTGCACCTCGGGTGTGGAGGTGGCGCCTTGCTCCAAGTTGACAATGTGTTTGGAGTCTTTGATCATAAGTTCAAAGCTCACAAACTTGCCAATAACCTCCTCGGAAGACATCTATTTATATCTAGGATCTCCACTGATTAATTGAACTTGAGTGGGATTACGAAAAACAAGAGATCTAAGAATAACCTTGACCATTTCATGGTCATCCCACTTGGTGCTCCCGAGGTTGCGTACTTGGTTGACCATTTGATAGTTGACGCGGCCCGATCTTCCGTGAGATACGATAACTTGAATGAGTGGAGATCTCGACGTTGATGATCCAAGGCTCCAAGCGAACGGTTCCTCGCAATCACTACACCACGGCTCCGTTGGTTATCACCCATGACACACGAATGACCTCGCCACGAAGGCTTATCCTTGCAAGCGCAATCAAGAACACAAGCAAGAACAGGAAAGAAACGCAACCAAAATTGTATTGCTTACGGGATGGGGTCTCACAAGCCGATGACGGTGACACTGTTCAATGACAGAATTGATCTAAGCAAAACCCAAAACCTAATGTGGCGGTGGCTGCTGAATAAATAGAGTATTAGGACGTGCGTGACCCCTGGACTCGCCCCTAATGGGCTTCGACACGATACACGGCCCAACGGCCCAACAGACGGTGTCGCGGCACCAAAACAGAATCTGAATATTGAATTGTTTTGACGATTCCCGTTGACTCCGGATGAATTTTAGGGTGGAACCAGTTGGGTTGGTTAGATAATCTCCTTATCTTTCCAACCATATCAAGTCTGTCACAATCGGAGTCTGGATGCATCCTGGGTGTCCATTTTAGTGCAGACTGATCCTGGAACCCGAGATGGAGTCACAGCCGAGTCGGACTTGATCTCCTTCCTGTTGTGGCCGCCCTTGCTGCTCCTCCTCAACACCTTGGCCTTTCCCAAGTCCTTACTGGTCCTATCCAAGGTACCTAATCATCAAAACATCCATGGCCCTAAGCGTAAGCTCTGAAACACAATTGACTAGGGTAGAACGTACCAAGAGATTTAGCTATCGTGTACGAGATCGTGTTATCGGTCCATTCATTCTATGTATAGAAGTGATGTCCTCATCACCATTGTCTTGAGCCGGTTGTACATTGCTTGTGGCTCCTCTCCTTTGTTGAGGACGAATCGACCGAGTTCTCCCTCGATTGTTTCACGCTTGGTGATCTTGGTCACCTCATCCCCTTCATGCGCCGTCTTGAGTACATCCCAAATTTCCTTGGCACTCTTCAACCCTTGCACTTTGTTATACTCCTCTCGACACAAGGAAGCGAGGAGTATAGAGGTGGCTTGGGAGTTGAAGTGCCTTATTTGGGCGGCCTCATCGAAGTTGTAGTCCTCGTCGCTCACCTGTGGTGCCTGCGCTCCAAACTCAACAATATCACATATGCTTTTGTGGAGTGAGGTTAGATGATGCCTCATTTTATCACTCCACATACAATAATCCTCACCATCAAAATATGGTGGTTTGTCTAAGGGTACGAAAAGTAGAGGAGTGCGTTTAGAAATACGAGGGTAGCGAAGAGGCATCTTACTATACTTCTTACGCTCTTGGCGCTTCGAAGACGTTGACTCGGCACCAAAGGTGGAAGGTGATGAAGAGTCGGTCTCGTAGTAGACCACCTTCTTCATTTTCTTTTTCTTCTTGTCACCCTTCCTATGTATCTTGATAGAGCCGACAGATTCCTCCTTGTGCTCTTTGAGCTTGTCGCCAGCCTCCTTTGATGGAGTCCTTTCCTCGTTCTTCTTTCCGGAGGCTTCGGGCTTTTCACCGGTGACCATCTCCCTCTTGGTGTGTTCTCCCAACATCACTTCGAGCGATTAAAGTCTAATGAAGCACCGGGCTCTGATACCAATTAAAAGTCACCTAGAGGGGGGTGAATAGGCGAAAGCTGAAAATTACAAACTTTGAACACACACTAGACTCGGGGTTAGTGTTAGAAATAAATCGGAGTGCGAAAGATAGTTCCTCTTGCTATGAGTTTTTCAATCAATGTGGATAACTTTGGGAGCAAACTCAAAATAGTGTGAGCAAGAGAACTTTAGAGAGTGAGGAGAGGGAAGAAACAAATCGAGTGAAGATTAACACAAGTGAACACGCCGATTCGTTTACCAAGGTTTGGTTCCAAAGAACCTAGTCCCCATTGAGGAGGCCATAAAGGTCGGGTCTATTCCAACCCTTACCCTCTCTCAATCAGTCACACAGACCGATTGAGTGCTTCTCCTTAATCACTTGGGTCACTAAGACCCCGCAAGGATCGCCACACAAATAGGTGTCTCTTGCAAGCTTTACAAAGCACTTGAGAAATTTAGAGTGAGAAGAAGAGAGCAATCCAAGAAACAAGAGAAACAAAAGAAACACAAAACACCCTCTCTCAAGTCACTAAGCAATTGAGTTGATTTGAGGCTTGCAGAGGATTTGATCTTTTGATTGTGTCTTAGAGTGTATGCTTTTGCTCTAGTATTGAATGTGAAGTTCTAAAAACTTGGATGGCTTGAATGGTAGTGGTTGGGAGTATTTATAGCCTCCAACCACTTCCTAGCCATTGGCTGACTTTGCTGTCAACGGGCAAACTGGACATAGTATTGTTTACTGTCCGATGCACGCCATATCAGCAGACTGTTGGGGTTTGGAGCGATTGACTGTTGAAGTCCTTTGTCCTCTTGCGGCACCGGACAGTCCGGTGCGTTCTGACTTCGCAGCTCTGACTTCTGCACTATGCACTGTTCACCACGATCGACCGTTGGGCGAAGTTGACTGTTGCTCTGTTTGCTCACTGGACAGTCCGGTGATTTTTAGTGGAGTGGCTCTGAGAAAAACCAAGAGCAGCCAGTTCGCGGGGTGCCTCGGCCTAGGCACCGGACCCTGGACAGTGTCCAGTGCCACACTGGCAACACCAATTTATGTTTTTGCTCCAATCTTTGTAGAGTTCCCCAACTCACTTTCTTTGTTGGTTTATATTAAACTTTATGCACCTGAGATAAATGACAACTAGGCAAACTAGTTAGTCTACGTAGTTTGTGATGGACATCAAACACCAAAATCGATTATAGAAAATGTATAAGCCCATTTCCCTTTCAAGTATAACTTCTACACTGCACTTCTCTTATAAGTAACACATAGTTGGGTAAGTTTCTTATCTTCTACACTGCACTACATAGGCACGGCGGTGGCGCAGGCAAGGAGCACGACATAGTGCGGGGTGGAGCACGACAACACGAGGCTCTCTGCTCGACGAAGGTGGTGTGGGGAGGACAGCAGCAGCATGGCACAGGTAGTCTGTGCTCGGTGCCTTGTTCCTCCAGGAGGCTTTAGAAGTTATGGTTAGTTTCCAGGGAGCAACATGAATACTTCTAAACTAGGTTTACGTGAGATGTGGCATCGCTGATTGATTTTATATTCATGGTTGTTCTTTTTTACGACGGTTCTCTTAAGCAACCTCTTGTAAAAATAGGTATTTTTACAAGCGATTTCTCAATAGAATTGC
Organism: Zea luxurians; assembly: GCA_029449295.1. Lineage (NCBI taxonomy): Eukaryota > Viridiplantae > Streptophyta > Magnoliopsida > Poales > Poaceae > Zea > Zea luxurians. The sequence continues at coordinate 15,018,640 of JAOPSE010000071.1, forward strand.
AACCTTTTGTAAAAATTGATCATCCATTGTACACGATGCTATATGCTCACGCGGCCTAGAGGGACAATACTATATATGGGAACACTTAAACCCTTTCTCCACCTCTATAGGATCACCTGACTCGTTCGCACAAACTATAGTCGGCCCTGCTTTTTGGTCAGGGTTAATGTGGGACATGAAAGAGGCGAGGGGCTCCTAGCATTCACTGGGGCCTTGGAGATATTGGGGGTCCTAAATGTTCATGGGAGAGCCCAATATCTATGAGGGGTTATCATCTTTCACTAGGGGTGAATCCAAAGGTCTAAAACCATGGGGGTTCATAGGAGGGCCTAGTGGTGGCTAGGGGCTCCCAGCATTCAATAGGGGTCGAGGAGAGTTCATGGACCCCCTCCCCCCATTTGTTTCATGGGATAACCTAGCAACGATCATGGGCTCCTAGCATTCACTAGGGGCTCTAGGGTCCTTCTAGGGCACCGAGTGTTCACGAGAGGGCATAGCTGCGACCAATAATTCTTGGCTTTCATTGGTAGCTCTTTGAGATCTTTGATACAAAGTGTTCATGGGAGAACCTACCAATAGTCAGGGGCTCCCAGCATTCACTAGGTACTCCGACTGAAGATACCTTGGGCTTTAAGTGTTCACTAGTAGACCTAGTGGTGGCCAAAGGCTCCTAGCACTCAATAAGGACCATGTTGACTATGACGAGAATCATAACGATGTAGAGAAGGGGCTTGTCTTGGTTTGAGGCTACCATGACTAGTGGGAAGATAAGATATTCTTTAGGCTTTGTTTGGTTACTCAAGTATTGATCCTAATCCACATGTGCTGAGATGGATTGGAGTATAAATTAGTTTAAGTTATACCCCAATCCACCGCAATACATGTGGATTGAGGTCAATACTAGAGTACCCGAACTAGGTCTTAAGGTTTTGAAAAGCTTACGTAGCCTCATTGGTCCATTGAAAGGGACCGGAGCCTTGAAGAAGTTTGAATAAGGCAAGCCTCGTTCCCCTAGCTTAAATAAAGCAGCTAAGTACTGCCATGCATATGGTCTGTCGTTGAAGCTACCAGATGCACGTCGAGGATTGCATGAGCTCAATTGCTTGGGATATCTCTAGGTTGACCTTGATTCCTCAGTGGTATAAATCTTCGCTTGCGCATATTTTCAGCTTATTTTTTTACCATTTAGACATTGTTTGAATACTCTCGTATTCACCTCAATCCATGTGTATTGAGGTGGATTAGAATGTAACTTAAACTAATTTACACTCTAATCCACCTCCCTACACATAGATTGAGGTGAATACGAAACTATCCAAACAAGGTACTAAACGTCATTGACTACATACAGTCTGTTAGGCCGGCCCGCTGGTCAATTCATACCGTGCTCTAGAAGGTCTATGCCCATTTTCAGGCAGCTTCTTAGCAACGCGCAACTTGTCAGCGCCACTCTCCGCTGGGCCCAACAATTTGACTACTTTGTTTGTTTATGCTCTCTAAGAGCTAGTTTCTAGTTTGAAAACCTCATTTTTTGTAAGAGATTTCTATTTTACAAATGGAAAATTAGTTTATTTTTTTTTTAAGAAAATAGGAATCCCTCGAGAAAATGAAGTTCACAAACTAGCCCTTACCTTCATCACTGTAAAATCACATTTATCAGAATGCAGTAGGATTCAGATGTTAATACCGAGTAGCAATATAGTATGCCCGAAATCGGACAAAGTGAGACGGTCAATTCTCCAATGCAGCTTCATCAGCAAGAGCTCAGAGAAAACCCTTGCATTAGATAGATGAGTACTACTCCAGATTTCACCTAAAAAAGAAGAGCTTAGGGGAGAGCATAGTTACAAAAAGTTGGCAACAAAAGAACAAAACAAAAATTGGAAGTAAAAAATTCTACCTTATGCTAGCTTTTTTAACCTATGATGCCCTGCTCACTTTTTTCCCAGGCTCACATAAAAAGATTCTGAGTAATTCTGTAACAGCTTCATGATGTTCTGGGATATACTTCTTTATATATATATATATATATATATATATATATATATATATATATATATATATATATATATGCGTAGTTCTTTCGAGAGAAAAATGTTCTGGAATATCGGCACGAGGGCCTAGCCGGATTCTAAGTAATTCTGTAACAGCTTCATGATGTTCTGAAATATCGGCACGAGCGCAACGAGTGCGATCTCAAGATGTTCCGAGCTGTTCAGACGAATCCCGACTTGGCCAGTCCCCTTGTTGCTTAGATTTGCGTGGCCAACCAAGTTGCTAGCTCTTCCAGCGGGGATCTGAGACTGGATGTTGCAACCAATTGCCAGATCCCCGTGCCAATCCACAACAGACAACGCGATAGTGGAAAGCAACCGCCCAATCGGGTAATCTTTGTCCCTTATTGTTGCTTCGAGGCGGCCTCCATAGGCCACATCTCCCCTCCCACTCATGGCCCCACTGCTAACCAGGACCCTGAGCTGCTTGTTCACTATCAGTTTGTCCTCAATCTTCAGACCAGCTGATACTGAGTCCCCAAGAAGCGTGGCAGATATCCCAGCAGCTGTATTGTTGCGCCTGAAGTTCTTAAATCTCGATTCGCCACGAATTGTGTATGCCATATCCTTGCCGACAGACTGCAATTCAAGCCCAAGTGAAGTAGTCTTACCCTCAGCATGCTTAATTGAACTTGCAACCTCCATTTGCAGGGAGCAATCCTTCTTGTCTTTTGTAAGCTGGCCAGACAAGGATAGAGGAACTTTACCTTTTACAGCAAACAACCTTTCAACATTAAGTCCCTCATAACCAACATCATGGTCCCAGCCCTGGGTTTCCAATACAGGTCTGACAAGCCATTCACTTGGTGTATCCAGAAATCGATAGCGATGGCTAGGATAGTCAGAATCAAATGATGAGGGCAGTACCATGTCAGGCATGGGCACAGAAACATTAGTTGGAGTATTAGAATCATCTTCTAGGTTGCTGTTGCTGAAATCAGTTCCTCGAGCACTGGCTTCTGCTGCCATTTTCTTCATCAATTTACGGCGCTTGCTTTCCTCTTTCAGCTGTTTTCGGTAGAACAACTTCTCTCTGTAATCTAGCTCCTCAAGGTAGGCCTTCCTCTGCTCATTGTTCAGCTTGGCAAGCTGAGCTTTTGTGAGACGCTTAAATGGAGGTAAACCATCGTAATCCGAACCATCATCTGAATCGTCTGCCAAATCGTCTTCAAGATCATCATCATCACCACCAAATTGCTCCTCTGGTAACTTCAGTGGGGCACGAGACTGAAGAAGGGAAGAGAGGAGGAAAGGCAATGGAGGAATCCTTGTATGAGAAAGTTTACCAATGGGACTATCCTGCAACTTGAGAAGCACATTGGCTTCTGCTAACACCTTTGAAGCAAAACAGAGCAGCAATAGCTGTGGCTTCCAGACTTGTCCATTTGGCAATACCCTCTGGCCAGCTCTATTTGTCCTGCATGCTGAGTGGTTTTCCACTAGGGATACCGGATTCATAAGACGTCCATCACCAGCAGCTTGCCTTATAGCTTGTTGCACTACGTAAGATCTCTGGGTGACAAACATCTCATAGCTCAGAGGAATTCCATTCTGCCCATCTGGTGGTGCAGACGCAGCATGAGTTAACACGACAATGGCATTAAACCAAACCGATGCTCCGAACACTTTCGTGATGGTTTGCAGCAGAGGGACATCACCGTTGTCCCTGCTCTGCATATCCAACCTATCAAAATAAAGAACAATATCCGGAGGGTTTTTGCTAATAAGTCTCTTGACAGAGTTGAGAACCTTCTGGTTGTGGTGTTGTTCAAAAGATGAACAGGAAAGTCCAGGAGTATCGATGACTTTTATTTTGATTCCCTCAACCGTACCTACTACTTCTTGAACCTTCATAGTACTAGAATCAAAGGCATTTGTATCCAATCTGATATCATCAAAAATTGAATTAATGGTAGCACTCTTACCGACCCCAGTTTTACCAAGAACCAAAATGGTGGATGAAAAATCAAGGGGCTCATTCCCAGCAGCTTCAAGACGTTCTGCCATCTCTCTCGCACGGTCAATGCTAAACGTCCCATTAGCAGTTCTTCTAAGTTGTTCTGCCAGCCCAAGCCGGTACAGAACCTGTGAAACGACCATGTTATGAGATGTTTGCCCAAACCTGCCAGCGAGGCGAAGAAACTTAACCCGGATCATTTGAAGTTTTTCATGGATATCATCATTCTCATCTCTATCATCCTCAGCAGACTCAGTAGCCTCCTGGGTTCCCTTATCCACAGCGGCTGGCCTGTTGGCACCGACCTGTTGAACAGAACGGGCAGGAGGCTGCGATAGGGAAGACGATGATCCAAGGCCAGCAGGACGAGATATCAGAGAGGGACCATTAGTAGAACGAGCAGAAGCAGCACTGCTGGGTTGTGCATGTGTAGAACTCCCACTTGAGGATTGTGCAGGGGGAGCAGAGGTGGCGGTATTCTCATCCTCTGAGGAGCTTGAGTCATCCAACTCCTCAATTACAACAGCAGGCTCAGCTGCAGAATTTGTGACCAACTCTGGCCTGCTATGAGAGGAAGCAATCTCTTCTGTGCTCTTCCCTGGATGATTTTTGCTTTGATGCGCCAAAGTACCACCTTTTACATCTTCATACTCGCTCCCAGAATGTGCAGCGACCTCAGCCTTGTCACCAGGAGTTGCAAAAAAATTGTGGTCGTTGTCTAACCTCTCCTTTTCACGATCAGCCAAAACAGAAGTGGCCATGTACTCCCTGAAAGATTGCCCCATGACATTCTCATTCACATGGTCTTGATTCACATCATCAGCAAAACTTTCCTCCACATCTACGAAACTGGGAGTGTCGTCCTCGTCCCACTTCTCTGCCCCACGCTGTCCGGCCACTCTGATGTTCGGCGTCACCAATGGCTGGTGATCGCCCGTCACAACCGCAGATTCCACTGCACCTTCTCCGGGGCCCCGGTTTTCTTCCCCAACCTCATCCCCGCCACCATCCTGCCCCAGCGGCACGTCCCCCTCATCCCAGACCTCCACCGCCACAACACAATTGCCCTCACCCGCCAAAGTGGCTGCCTTCAAGACGGATGCCTCCTCCTCGGCCACTCCGCCGTTCTCGCCCGCCCGATGCTCCGGGCGCCCTTCCCTGACGCCGCCGCCGTTCTCCATGGATCACACCCGACGGCGGAAGGAGCGAAACCCTACTCCGACATCAAGAGAAAACGGAACGGATCAAACGACACTACGGCAGCAACAGGAAGGTAAAAAAAAAACGTACATATTGTGGTGAAGTCTGGAACATTCTATCTAAATAAACAAAAATACATACAAAAAGATTGTGGTGGACGGATCCGGAGGGAGGTGGCGGCTACCAAACCAACCTGGTTGAAGGCGGCGGCGGCGTGGGAAAACGGGATCGCTAGCGCGGTTCGGTCGCTACCAGGAAAAAGGAGCCGTCGCTACAAGGAAAAACGAGGGTGGTGACGATGAGAGTCAGGCAGCGAGCCAGCGACGACGCCGGTGAGAGAGAAGCCGCAAGCCGGTTTGTATGCCTCCGCCGTTTTTACTTTCTGGGCTCTGCTAAAACCCTGGAGATCTGCTTTTCTGCAGGGCCGGTTTACAGTAGCGTAATTAGCAAATTCGAGCCCGTCAGCAACCAAACAAAATTTGGAATCGCAAAAAAATAATTTAGCAGCAACTTTAAAATAAAACAGTACGATGCCCGTAATTCAATAAAATATAGGTGCATAATAACAATGTAAAAACGAGTAATACATATATTATATATTATTATTGACCTTAATATCTCATAAATTACTTGTCAACAACTTTATAAAACTAAATTCAGGGTTCGAAGTGTCTTCTCCTCCTCTCACCTGGCTGTTCGCTGGCCCCGCTGTCTATAAAGGTGCATGACGGTGAAGAGTCGTGATAGCGGTTCGAAACTCTTAACGAGGAGGAAGGTGGATGTCCTCTATTGTAGTGTGGAATGAGTGAGAGGAGCGGAGACGACAAAGAGATGGGAAGTTGGGTTAATATACGACAGCAACAACGAAGAGGGGAGAAAGCGCTCGTGATTTTGCTTATCATATCTAATTAGGCGAGATGTGACAGAGAAAAACAAATCTACACGATTCGTGCGTGACGTACTACGTACGAAACTCGTGCTTTAAAGGAGTAGAGATATAATATCATAAATTTGAAGTTGTTAAAATTCACGTGCTTGAATTTTGTTGCATGTATTTTATATAAGATTACATTTTAGTTTGTTGTAATTTATATTGGTATAATCTGTAATTTTCATATCAGCATATGTCGACACAAAGACAATTAAAATTTATGTTTTTCTATAGTTAGACAATGGCAAAAAAACATTATAAAACAAAGACAATTAACGTATAACACAGACAATTAACAAATTTAAAAACTCGCAAAAGAATAAATACAGTGCGGCTATCTCTTCTATTCTCTAACATATTAGAGCACTCATTTTGTTGGTTACGGTTTAACACAAAGACAATTAACGTATAACACAGACAATTAACAAATTTAAAAACTCGCAAAAGAATAAATACAGTATGGCTATCTCTTCTATTCTCTAATATATTAAAGCACTCATTTTGCTTGTTACGGTTTCACTGTCGTTAATTTACAAAAAAAAAGTTCAAACATTTCTTTGTACTCAACCCACCGTCCTCTCAGGATCCACATTTATATATTTAATTAAACAAAAGATAAATTTATATATAAATGAAGGCTCGAACCACGGTTATTGGTTCTAAACTTATTCACAACCACCCTTTATATCTATACTACCTATTAAGACTCTAAGGGGTAGGCTGCCCCATTTCTGGTTCTGCCATTCTCATTTCGATCTCATGCGCTCTGTGTGTTTTCATTCTCATTCCCAACTATGTCCTGACCCGTTTCTCATTCCCAATTGTGTCCCTCCCCGCACTGTCTTTCTCATTTCCTCTCCCCGCAAAGCTCATTCCCATTCCCACGTGCATTCCACGCTTAGCTAAAATTAAATTAAAAAAACACAAATGTGGCCCTAATGGGATTCGAACCCACAACCTCTCAAATAAATGTGCAAACACAAATGTGGCCCTAATGGGATTCGAACCCGCAACCTCTCAAATAAATGTGCTCGTAACTACCACTACACCACATGTGTGTTTATGTTTGTCGGCGTTTCGAGACCGGGGGGTCCCCGAGCCGACGAGTGAGAGTGCCGCGTGCCCCAGCCCAGATGGGTCGAGCGCGTGGGCGAGCGCGAAGGGGGGAAGAGAGAGCGAGGTCGGTGGCCGGAGCCGGGTCGAGAGAGAGAGACGGAGGTTCCCGCGACCTTCGTGTTCGTCCCGCGCCCAGGTCGGGTGCGCTTGTAGTAGGGGGTTACAAGCGTCCGCACGGGTGAGGGGAGCGAGCGGCCTCAAGAGAGCGCCTGCCCCTGCCCTCGTTCCCGCGAGGCCAACCTTTTTTAAGAAGGCCCTGGTCCTTCCTTTTATAAGCGTAAGGAGAGGAGCCAGGTGTACAAAATGGGGGTGTAGCAAGGTGCTACGTGTCTAGCGAGGGAGAGCTAGCGCCCTAAGTACATGCCAAGGTGGCAGCCGGAGAGATCTTGGCACCCTGTTGGTGTGGCGTCGTGGCTGTTGGAGAAGCAATGGAGCTTGACGGAGGGACAGCTGTTGGAACAGCTGTACTCTTGCTGACGTCTTCCTGCTTTCGTAAGGGAGCTGGGAGCCGCCGCCGTCATGGTCTAGTGAGGCGCCATCATTGCCTATCTGGCGGAGCTGGCCAGATGGGACGCCGGTCTTGTTCTCTGCGACCCAAGTCGGCTCAGGGTAGGGTGATGATGACGCTTCTTGTTGACGTGGCGGTCTCGCGTCCTAGGTCGGGCGTCGTGGAGGCTCCTCCGAAGCCGAGGTCGAGTCCGTCCTGCAAGACAGAGGCAGAGTCCGAGCCCTGGGTCGGGCGAGGCGGAGATCGTTCGGCAGAGGCCGAGGCGGAGTCCGAGCCCTGGGTCGGGCGAGGCGGAGGTCGTCGTCTTCTGGGGCCTTAGCCCGAGTCCGAGCCCTGGGTCGGGCGGAGCGGAGTTCGCCGTCTTCCGGGGCCTTAGCCCGAGTCCGAGCCCTGGGTCGGGCGGAGCGGAATTCGCCGTCTTCCGGGGCCTTAGCCCGAGTCCGAGCCCTGGGTCGGGCGGAGCGGAGTTCGCCGTCTTCCGGGGCCTTAGCCCGAGTCCGAGCCCTGGGTCGGGCGAGGCGGAGTTTCCTCTGGCGCTTTTGGCCAAGCCTGGCTACCCGTCAGTCTTACCTTTTGCGTTGAAGGCCCCAGGGATTTGGTCGGTTGGCGAGGTGATTTAGTCAGGGTTACTTCTTATCGAAGGCGGGGCCTCGGGCGAGCCGGTGATGCGTCTGCCGTGAAAGAGGAGACCTCAGGCGAGACGGAGTCATCTTAGGGTCGGCTGCCCTCGCCCGAGGCTAGGCTCGGGCGTGGCGTGATCGAGTCACTCGTATGGACTGATCCCTGACTTAATCAAACCCATCAGGCCTCTGCAGCTTTATGCTGATGGGGGTTACCAGCTGAGAATTAGGCGTCTTGAGGGTACCCCTAATCATGGTCCCCGACAGTAGCCCCCGAGCCTCGAAGAGAGTGTTAACACTCGCTTGGAGGCTTGCGTCGCACTTTTTTGCAAGGGGACCAGCCTTTCTCGGTGGTACTTGGTTCCGGTGGGTGCGCGCGAGCGCACCCGCCGGGTGTAGCCCCCGAGGCCTCGGAGGAGTGGTTTCACTCCTCCGAGGTCTTAATGCCTTGCGTAATGCCTCGGCTGGTCTGGCGGTTCCCTCATGCGAGCAGGGCGTAGCCCAGGTGCACTGTCGGGGCCCAAGTTCTCGGGCTGGTATGTTGACGCTGTCAACGGTTCGGCCGGAGCCGGGTTTGCGAGAGCAGCCCCCGAGCCTCCGCACGGAGCGAGAGGACGGTCAGGGACAGACTCGGCTTTTTTATATACGCCCCTACGTCGCCTTTCCGCAAGGAGGAGGGGGGGAGTGCGCCATGTTACCCTCGATGGGCACCGAACATGGTGTCTCCGGTGAGCTGCAATCGGGTAATCCGAGTGGACGTCCGTGCCCCGTTCGTTGGGGGTCGGCTAGGGGCCCGGAGGCACGCCCAAAAGTACCTGCGGGTGATCTGCCGGACCCGGTCCCCTAGCGACGGGGTCCGAGGGCTCGTTGCCTCCCTCCGATGGGATTCCGTTACAGAGTCGTTCCCGCTGGTCTCGGAAATGTCCTAGGGTACCTCGGGAGCGCAGCCCGAGCCTTGGTTATGTATCGAACGTACCCCTGGTCATCCCTCGCTCGGCGTCTGGGGCGGCTGTGAACCCTTCGGCAGGCCAGCCTTCGAACCCCTGATCAGTAGGGGGCACGGAGCCCGAGTAGCCTGAGGCGGTCGTGGAACCTTTCGGGGGCCGACCTTCGAACCCCTGACCAGTAGTGGGTGTCGGGCCCACGCGATCTGAGGCGGCTGTCGAACCCTTCGAGGGGCCAGCCTTCGAACCTCTGATCAGTAGGGGGGCTCGGAGCCTAGTTCCTTCACGGGGAAGGATCCCTTTGGGGTTATCCCCCTTCTCGGTCCCTGTTGCAAGAGATAGAGAAAGAAGGAAAAGGGAAAAAGGGGTTCGAAATTGAACGTCGTGGCGTACCTTTTTCGGCGCGGTTGTTTTGGCGAAGGCGAAACGTCGCCAGCCGCTCCCGCCCGTAGCGCTGTCCGTCGAGCCGCGGAGTTAATGCGCCGGGGTGGGTAGTTGGCGAGGTTGCCGTTGCGCGTGCGCGTGCCGTTCGAGGTACGGGTCACGGGCGCGTCGTCTTCACGCCGTGAGAGGGGGTTCTCTTGCTGCCTCCGGATGGGACATGAGCTTGGCAGATGGCGTGACCGCTGCTCTCGCGCGCCTGCAACGTCATTACTGCCGGCCCATTTTTGACCGCGTTTGACCACTGCGCCAGGCTGGCGCCGCTGGGTCGCGGGCTGGGTCGCCTCGAATCGCGGTATCGGTTCCGCAATCGAGGAGGTGCGGTGGTGGAGCGAGTGGCACAGCGGCCCGCATGCAGCACCCGGCGCGCCAGTTGCACGACGCGTGGGCTTGAGCCGTCGCGCTGGCCTGTCAGGAGTCGGAGAGGCGCGTCCACTTGGCGCGGTTGCATGCCGCCTGCATGACCGCCTGCCCCTTCCGCCCACCGGTCTGGGCGAAAGTGGAGGATTGCTTGTAACCGCTGGGTGGTTGCGTGCGTCGTGCGCGACGGTTCGGCTTCTTCTGCTTAGAGCCGGTCTGCATGACAGGCGGGTCCCAGCCTCCGCGCCGCGAGGGAGGGCTTTGGAGGCGTGTTGAAGAAGACTCAGCCCGTGACGGTTGAGGGTGCATGCAGGGGGAGTTGCCTTTAAAAGGAGGGCGACCCCCTTCGTAAGGCGACCATGTCTCCTTCCTCCCCTATGCATCGTGTCTCTCCATCTTCCAAGCCCTCGGATGGGGGAAACCGCCGTCTTTTCGCTTCATCGTTGGAGGAACGCAACTCCGTGGGAGTTGGTACCTTTCAGCCATCGTTCGGCTTCAAGGATTTTCATCATGCAGCCCGGCTGCACCCCTCCGCCGGCGGTCGCCCAGGGTGGTGACCTCCGGCTTGATGGTGGGGGAAAGCGAGCCGGGCTGCGGCACCCGCCCCTCCCTCAGCCTCAAGGATTTTCATCACCAGGCCAAGAGGGAGGACGAGGCGAGTCAGGGAGCTGTCTCCGTGTGGGTCGGTTGCCCTCTTCTTCCCCGTGCGCCTGGGGGAGAACGGCATCCTCCAGCTTCACGGAGACTTCCTCCAGCCATGTCGGAAGTGGCGGGTCCCGAGGCGTCGGCGGACGGAAGTGGCTTCTCTACCGATGAGATTGCCAATTCCGTCAGTAGCCCTGGGTCTCCGTCTCCCGGCCTGAATGGCTGGCTCTCGTCCTCGGGGGGTGAGAGTTTTTCCGCCGCCCCGCAGGCCCGCCCCTATCGAGTGGGGTTGTTCGTACCTGCGGGGGGGGAACCGGAGTTCCGTTTGTAATGGCACTTCGAGTGCCGGGTTTTTTGTTCATTTCGGCTTTCGGGGCCTGAACATGTATGTAACTTCGGCACGGAGCCGTGTTTTTTCCTCATTTTCGAGCACTAAGACTCGCCTGTTGTTTGTATGAACCGCTTCACCAAGCGTGAGTCGCCCCGTGTCAAGGTGACGAGTGAGGTATCCATATCCCGGAGGCGTAGGAATACCTCGGCTCGGTCGGACCTGCTGTCCGAGGCTCCTCTTGCTTAGTTAAAGAGACCCCTCGGCCGCTCTTCGACGAGCCGAGGCCAGGGGTAGCGATATCAGTACAAGCAGAGGCTGAGTTGGCTCGGAAATGAAACCTGGTTGGCCGGAGCCTAGCCTGGTTGTTTGTTGGCAAGATTGTCGTCGGAGTTGACCAGCCGAGGCTTTGGACCGGGCTGGCGCCCTCGGAAGGCGGTCGGCCGAGGCCCCGGAGGTGGCCGGCCGAGCCGTCAGCTCGGGCCGGGATCTCGAAGAAGTCCCTGGCAGAGATTGCTCGGGCGTGGTGATGACGTCGTCCTTCGAAGCGGAGGCCTTGGGACCGCGTCGCCGTCCGAGGCTAGGTCGGGCCTTGCCGAAGGTGCTGTCGATGCCGAGGGTGTTGTCGCCCTCTTCCAGCGTCAAGATCCGAGCCTGCAGGGTCAAATCGTCTTGTAGCGTGGGCCTTGTGCGGCCGTCGAGGCCAGAACACACACCCTTGCTGTGTTATAAAGCTGCGTCTCTTTTCCTCTTGTTTCGAGTATCTGGACTTTCCGTCGGTAGCAGGGATGTTAGTGCGAGCAAGAGCTGCTTCTCGCGGAAGGTGATGAGTGAGGTATCCGTATCCCGGAGGCGTGGGAGTCCCTCGGCTCGGTCGGCCTTGCCGCTTACGCGTACTTTTACCCGTCCATGAGGCCCTGTCACCGGCTCGATCTAGAAGGCTCGAAGAATCGCTTCGACAGAAGGGCTTCCGTACGTAAAGACTCGTTCGATCCGCGGATTCACCTTATCCGAGCGCGAGTTACTTATCGCAGAAGGTGATGAGTGAGGTATCCGTATCCCGGAGGCGTAGGAGTCCCTCGGCTCGGTCAGCCTTGGCTGCTTACGTGTACCCCGTCGTTTCCGGGACCCACTTTTCGAAGTAGTCAAAAAGCACGAAAGATGTTCTGGCAAAAGAGATTTTTTTGTTCGAGGAAAATTTTGACGCAGAGGGGGTTTCCCCCCTTTTAGCCCCCGAGGGAGGGTCGGGCTTTGCCGAGGCGAGGCCAACCCTTCCTTGTTGACTAAACTTTGCGTGGGTGCGAGGTATATGAACAACTTGGAAACATCTTAAGGGTAGAAGCGACGTAGCTGTTGGATGTTCCAGGCGTTGCCGTAGACCTCGCCTTGACTGTTGGCCAGCTTGTACGTTCCGGGCTTCAGAACTTTGGCGATGATGAACGGCCCCTCCCAGGGGGGCGTGAGCTTGTGCCTCCCTCGGGCGTCTTGCCGCAGCCGAAGCACCAGGTCGCCCACCTGGAGGTCTCGGGGTCGGACCCCTCGGGCGTGGTAGCGTCGCAGGGACTGCTGGTACCGCGCCGAGTGTAGTAAGGCCCTGTCCCGAGCCTCGTCCAGCTGGTCCAGCGAGTCTTCTCGGCTAGCTTGGTTGCTTTCTTCGTTGTAGGCCTTCGTCCTCGGGGAGCCGTATTCCAAGTCCGTGGGCAAGACGGCCTCGGCCCCGTAGACCAGGAAGAACGGCGTGAAACCCGTGGCTCGGCTTGGCGTCGTCCTCAGGCTCCATACCACCGAGGGGAGTTCCTTCATCCATCGCTTGCCGAACTTGTTGAGATCATTGTAAATTCGAGGCTTGAGCCCCTGTAGAATCATGCCATTGGCACGTTCTACTTGCCCATTCGACATGGGGTGAGCTACGGCGGCCCAGTCTACCCGGATGTTGTGATCCTCGCAAAAATTCAAGAATTTTTTGCCGGTGAACTGGGTGCCGTTGTCGGTGATGATGGAGTTCGGGACCCCGAAGCGATGGATGATGTTGGTGAAGAACGCCACCGCCTGCTCGGACCTGATGCTGTTCAGGGGTTGGACCTCGATCCACTTGGAGAATTTGTCGATGGCGACCAGCAGGTGCGTGTAGCCCCCGGGCGCCTTCTGCAAGGGGCCGACGAGGTCCAGACCCCACACAGCGAAGGGCCAGGTGATGGGTATCGTCTGCAGAGCCTGAGCGGGCAGGTGGGTCTGCTTCGCATAGAATTGGCACCCTTCGCAGGCGCGGACAATTCTAGTGGCGTCAGCCACCGCCGTTGGCCAGTAGAAGCCTTGACGGAAAGCGTTCCCGACGAGGGTTCGAGGTGCTGCATGATGACCGCAAGCCCCCGAGTGTATTTCCCGCAGGAGTTCCTGACCTTCGGCGATGGAGATACATCGCTGGAGGATGCCCGAGGGGCTACGGTGGTAGAGCTCCTTCTCATCGCCCAGCAAGACGAACGATTTGGCGCGTCGCGCTATCCGCCGAGCCTCGGCTCGGTCGAGGGGCAGTTCTCCTTGGTGGAGATATTGCAGGTACGGGGTTTGCCAATCTTGATCTGGCACGACCCCGTTCTGCTCCTCCTCGATGCGCAGTGCTTCGCCCTCGGGCTCCGAGGGTTCCTCGGGTTGAGCCGAGGATGGCTCGGGCTGGGCCGAGGTCACCTCGGACGAGGCCGAGGGTGCCTCAGGCTGGGGCGCGTCGCCTATCTTGACGGAGGGTTGGTGCAGATCTCGGGAGAAGACGTCCGGGGGAACCGTCGTTCGCCCCGAGGCTATCTTCGCCAGCTCGTCCGCAGTCTCGTTGTAGCGCCGGGCGATGTGGTTAAGCTCGAGCCCGTAGAACTTGTCTTCCAGGCGTCGAACCTCCTCACAGTAGGCCTCCATCTTCGGGTCGCGGCAGAGGGAGTTCTTCATGACTTGGTCGATGACGAGCTGCGAGTCGCCGCGTGCATCGAGGCGTCGGACCCCTAGCTCGATGGCGATTCGCAATCCGTTGATCAGAGCCTCGTACTCAGCCACATTGTTGGACGCCGGGAAATGGAGGCGGAGCACGTAGCGTAGGTGTTTCCCGAGGGGCGAGACGAAGAGCAGGCCCGCGCCAGCTCCCGTCTTCATCAGCGACCCGTCGAAAAACATGGTCCAGAGCTCTGGTTGGATCGGAGCCGTTGGCAACTGGGTATCGACCCATTCGGCTATGAAATCCGCCAGTACCTGGGACTTGATGGCCTTCCGAGGGGCAAACGAGATTGCCTCGCCCATGATTTCCACCGCCCACTTCGCGATCCGCCCCGAGGCCTCTCGGCACTGGATGATCTCCCCCAGGGGGAAGGATGACACCACAGTCACCGGATGGGATTCGAAGTAATGTCGCAGCTTTCGCCTCGTCAGGATCACTGCGTATAGCAGCTTCTGGACTTGTGGGTAGCGGATCTTGGTTTCGGACAGCACTTCGCTGACGAAGTAAACTGGCCTCTGAATGGGCAAAGCATGCCCCTCTTCCTGCCTTTCGACTACGATCGCGGCGCTGACCACCTGAGTGGTAGCGGCGACGTAGACCAGGAGGACTTCACCATCAGCTGGGGGCACCAAGATGGGCGCCTGGGTGAGGAGCGCCTTCAGGTTCCCGAGGGCTTCCTCGGCCTCGGGAGTCCAAGTGAAGCACTCAGCCTTCCTTAAGAGACGGTACAGGGGCAGGCCTCTTTCGCCGAGGCGCGAGATGAAACGGCTCAGGGCCGCGAGACATCCCATGACCCTCTGTACGCCTTTTAAGTCTTTGATGGGCCCCATGTTTGTGATGGCTGCGATCTTCTCCGGGTTGGCTTCGATGCCTCGCTCGGAGACGATGAATCCCAAGAGCATGCCCCGGGGCACCCCGAAGACGCACTTCTCGGGATTGAGCTTGACGCCCTTCGCCTTGAGACACCGGAATGTCAGTTCGAGGTCGGAGAGGAGGTCAGAGGCTTTCCTCGTCTTGACTACGATGTCATCGACGTAGGCCTCGACCGTGCGACCGATGTGTTCGCCGAACACATGGTTCATGCACCGCTGGTAAGTTGCACCCGCGTTCCTCAAACCGAACGGCATTGTGACATAACAGTACATGCCGAAGGGCGTGATGAAAGAAGTCGCGAGCTGGTCGGACTCTTTCATCTTGATTTGATGATACCCTGAGTAGGCATCAAGGAAGGACAGGGTTTCGCACCCTGCAGTGGAGTCCACGATTTGATCGATGCGAGGTAGAGGGTAGGGGACTTTCGGACATGCTTTGTTAAGACCAGTGTAGTCTACACACATCCGCCATTTCCCCCCTTTTTTCCTCACAAGTACAGGGTTGGCAAGCCATTCGGGATGGAATACCTCTTTAATGAACCCCGCTGCCATCAGCTTGTGGATCTCCTCGCCTATCACCCTGCGCCTTTCCTCGTCGAATCGGCGCAGAGGCTGTCTGACCGGTCGGGCTCCGGCCCGAATATCCAGCGAGTGCTCGGCGACATCCCTCGGTATGCCGGGCATGTCCGAGGGACTCCACGCAAAGACGTCGGCGTTTGCGCGGAGAAAGTCGACGAGCACTGCTTCCTATTTGGGGTTGAGCCCGGAACCGATCCGGATCTGCTTGGAGGCGTCACCACTGGGGTCGAGAGGGACGGCCTTGACCGTCTCCGCTGGCTCGAAGTTGCCGGCATGTCGCTTCACGTCCGGCACCTCTCGGGAGAGGCTTTCCAGGTCGGCAATGAGGGCCTCGGACTCGGCGAGGGCCTCGGCGTACTCCACGCACTCCACATCGCATTCGAATGCGTGTTTGTACGTGGGGCCGACGGTGATGACCCCGTTGGGGCCCGGCATCTTGAGCTTCAGGTAGGTGTAGTTGGGGATGGCCATGAACTTCGCGTAGCATGGCCTTCCCAACACTGCGTGGTAGGTTCCTCGGAACCCGACCACCTCGAACGTCAAAGTCTCCCTTCGGAAGTTGGAGGGCGTTCCGAAGCAGACAGGGAGGTCGAGCTGTCCGAGGGGCTGGACGCGCTTCCCGGGGATGATCCCATGGAAGGGCGCAGCGCCTGCTCGGACGGACGACAGGTCGACGCGCAGGAGCCTGAGGGTCTCAGCGTAGATGATGTTGAGGCAGCTGCCTCCATCCATCAGGACCTTGGTGAGCCTGACGTCGCCGATGACGGGGTCGACGACGAGCGGGTACTTCCCCGGGCTCGGCACGTGGTCGGGGTGGTCGTCCCGGTCGAAGGTGATGGGCTTGTCGGACCAGTCTAGGTAGACTGGTGCCGCCACCTTCACCGAACAGACCTCCCGACGCTCTTGCTTACGATGCCGAGCCGAGGCATTCGCCGCATGCCCTCCGTAGATCATGAAGCAGTCGCGGACCTCTGGGAACTCTCCTGCTTGGCGATCCTCCCTTTTGTCGTCGTCGCGGGCCTTGCCACCCTCTGCGGGTGGCCCGGCCCGATGGAAGTGGCGCCGAAGCATGACGCATTCTTCGAGGGTGTGCTTGACGGGCCCCTGATGGTAGGGGCACGCCTCCTTGAGAGCCTTGTCGAAGAGGTTGGCGCCTCCGGGGGGCTTCCGAGGGTTCTTGTGCTCGGCGGCGGCGACAAGGTCTGCACCGGGAACGTCGCGCTTCGCTTGCGACTTCCTCCTGCCTTTCTTCTTGGCGCCGCGCGGAGTAGACGCCTCGGGAGCATCTTCCGACGGGCGGCCCTGGGGCTGCTTGTCCTTTCGGAAGATGGCCTCTACCGCCTCCTGGCCGGAGGCGAACTTGGTGGCGATGTCCATCAGCTCGCTCGCCCTGGTGGGGGTCTTGCGACCCAACTTGCTCACCAGGTCGTGGCAGGTGGTGCCGGCGAGGAACGCGCCGATGACATCGGAGTCGGTGATGTTGGGCAGCTCGGTGCGCTGCTTCGAGAACCGCCGGATGTAGTCCCGAAGAGACTCTCCCGGCAGTTGCCGACAGCTTCGGAGGTCCCAGGAATTCCCGGGGCGCACGTACGTCCCCTGGAAGTTGCCGGCGAAAGCCTGAACCAGATCTTCCCAGTTGGAAATCTGCCCCGGAGGCAGGTGCTCCAACCAAGCACGAGCGGTATCGGAGAGGAACAGGGGGAGGTTTCGGATGATGAGGTTGTCATCGTCCGTCCCACCCAGTTGACAGGCCAGGCGGTAGTCCGCAAGCCACAATTCCGGTCTCGTTTCCCCCGAGTACTTCGTGATAGTAGTCGGGGGTCGGAATCGGGGCGGAAACGGCGCCCGCCGAATGGCTCGGCTAAAGACCTGCGGACCGGGTGGTTCGGGCGAGGGACTCCGATCCTCCCCGCTGTCGTAGCGTCCCCCACGCCTGGGGTGGTAGCCTCGGCGCACCCTTTCGTCGAGGCGCGCCCGACGGTCGCGATGAGGGTGCTCGTCGCCGAGGTGGCCCGGGGCCGCAGGCGCGGTGTTGCGCGTGCGCCCGGTGAAGACCGAGGCTTCCTGCGTGAGTCGGGAAGTCGCGACACGAGGTTCCGAGGGGTACCCCTGCCTTCGGGAGGCAGAGCTTTCGGCCCGCCGGGCCGCAGCGCCTTCCAGGAGATGCTTGAGTTCTCCCTGGATTCGCCGACCCTCGGTGGTTGATGACTCCGGCATCGCGCGGAGGAGCATCGCTGCCGCTGCCAGGTCCTGACCGGTTCCGCCGGATGCGGGAGGCAGTCTGGCCCTGGCATCGTTGGTGATGCGGTGTTGGAGACCCTGGGGCAAGTGACGTATTTCTCCGGCCGGGGGCTGGCCCGCCCATACCTGCCCGATGTTCTGGCGGATTTCCTCGAGCGCTCCCGCTCCCTCATCGAGCCCGGCCTGCGCCCCGCGGACTTGCTCGAGCTGTGGGTCGTGACCCCCCGCCGGAACGGGGACCACAGCTAGCTCCCGCGGGATGTCGGCGCGAGGCGCTGGCCTAGGGAGATCACCATCCTCCGGCATGCCGAGACAGCCGCCTCCGGAGGGATCCCCTAGCTCGATGTGGAAACATTCGCGGCTCGGGCCGCAGTCCTTGTCGCCAAGGCTGCGGCTGCCGTCAGAACAGTCGGAGAGGCAGTAGTCACATGCGGTCATGAAGTCCCGCATGGCACTAGGGTTGCCAGATCCGGAGAAATCCCAGCAGATGCTGGGGTCGTCATCTTCCTCGGACCCAGAGGGTCCGTAGGTCGAGACACCCGTCAATCGGTCCCAAGGCGACCGCACACGAAACCCCAGAGAGGTTGCACTCGCCTCAATGTGAGCATCTGCCAGAGCGAGATCGCTAGGCAGGTTGAGGTCGAGTCGAAATGACGAAAGATGGGGAGCAGTCGGTACCTTTTTGTCGACGAGGAGCGACGAAGTCATGTCGGGGGCTGATCGCGCCGTCGTCTTGGGTACGAGGGCGACGTCCTGCAGGCCCTTCGTGAGCGCGCCGGCGTCGTCCGCCTGCTCGGGGTCGATGTGTTGCGGGGGGATGCTGCTCGCCTTTGCCTCGAACGCGAGGGCAACGCTTGGCGTGTCCTCCGTCGGGGCGCCGGGAATGTCGATCTGCTCGACAGCCGTCGGAGCGCAGCCTCCCGCTCGGCCCTGGTTGCCCCGCCTCCTCCTCCTCCGACGGCGAGGGAGAGGATGGGGCGAGCTCGGAAGTTGTCCTTCCCCCACGCGGGAAAGGCGTCGTCGATTCCGCCGCCGGTGGGCGGGCTGTCGACCGCCATTGTCGCCGCCGTACGGCGGTGGAAGGAGTACCATGTCGTAACCGCTGTCGAGAGACATGAACTCGAGGTTCCCGAAACGGAGCACCGTCCCGGGTTGAAGAGGTCGTTGGAGACTGCCCATCTGGAGCTTGACGGGAAACTGCTCGTCAACACGCAGCAGGCCCCTACCTGGCGCGCCAACTGTCGGCGTTTCGAGACCGGGGGGTCCCCGAGCCGACGAGTGAGAGTGCCGCGTGCCCCAGCCCAGATGGGTCGAGCGCGTGGGCGAGCGCGAAGGGGGGAAGAGAGAGCGAGGTCGGTGGCCGGAGCCGGGTCGAGAGAGAGAGACGGAGGTTCCCGCGACCTTCGTGTTCGTCCCGCGCCCAGGTCGGGTGCGCTTGCAGTAGGGGGTTACAAGCGTCCGCACGGGTGAGGGGAGCGAGCGGCCTCAAGAGAGCGCCTGCCCCTGCCCTCGTTCCCGCGAGGCCAACCTTTTTTAAGAAGGCCCTGGTCCTTCCTTTTATAAGCGTAAGGAGAGGAGCCAGGTGTACAAAATGGGGGTGTAGCAAGGTGCTACATGTCTAGCGAGGGAGAGCTAGCGCCCTAA
The DNA here is from genome assembly GCA_029449295.1 of Zea luxurians. Lineage (NCBI taxonomy): Eukaryota > Viridiplantae > Streptophyta > Magnoliopsida > Poales > Poaceae > Zea > Zea luxurians. The sequence goes on from JAOPSE010000071.1 coordinate 15,038,060, forward strand.
GTACATGCCAAGGTGGCAGCCGGAGAGATCTTGGCACCCTGTTGGTGTGGCGTCGTGGCTGTTGGAGAAGCAATGGAGCTTGACGGAGGGACAGCTGTACTCTTGCTGACGTCTTCCTGCTTTCGTAAGGGAGCTGGGAGCCGCCGTCGTCATGGTCTAGTGAGGCGCCATCATTGCCTATCTGGCGGAGCTGGCCAGATGGGACGCCGGTCTTGTTCTCTGCGACCCAAGTCGGCTCAGGGTAGGGTGATGATGACGCTTCTTGTTGACGTGGCGGTCTCGCGTCCTAGGTCGGGCGTCGTGGAGGCTCCTCCGAAGCCGAGGTCGAGTCCGTCCTGCAAGATAGAGGCAGAGTCCGAGCCCTGGGTCGGGCGAGGCGGAGATCGTTCGGCAGAGGCCGAGGCGGAGTCCGAGCCCTGGGTCGGGCGAGGCGGAGGTCGTCGTCTTCTGGGGCCTTAGCCCGAGTCTGAGCCCTGGGTCGGGCGGAGCGGAGTTCGCCGTCTTCCGGGGCCTTAGCCCGAGTCCGAGCCCTGGGTCGGGCGGAGCGGAATTCGCCGTCTTCCGGGGCCTTAGCCCGAGTCCGAGCCCTGGGTCGGGCGGAGCGGAGTTCGCCGTCTTCCGGGGCCTTAGCCCGAGTCCGAGCCCTGGGTCGGGCGAGGCGGAGTTTCCTCTGGCGCTTTTGGCCAAGCCTGGCTACCCGTCAGTCTTACCTTTTGCGTTGAAGGCCCCAGGGATTTGGTCGGTTGGCGAGGTGATTTAGTCAGGGTTACTTCTTATCGAAGGCGGGGCCTCGGGCGAGCCGGTGATGCGTCTGCCGTGAAAGAGGAGACCTCAGGCGAGACGGAGTCATCTTAGGGTCGGCTGCCCTCGCCCGAGGCTAGGCTCGGGCGTGGCGTGATCGAGTCACTCGTATGGACTGATCCCTGACTTAATCAAACCCATCAGGCCTCTGCAGCTTTATGCTGATGGGGGTTACCAGCTGAGAATTAGGCGTCTTGAGGGTACCCCTAATCATGGTCCCCGACAATGTTAATATTTGTTACAGTAAAAATATCTACTACATCTCTCCCAAAGCTCACCTGCTACCCTTACACAATGTGTATTAGTAGATAATTATCAACGAGATTCTCGAATTATATTTTTGGATGGAGAGAGTAGTATTTAAAGAAGAGCCTTGCATGCAACTTCTTTTGTTTGAATAAGTTTTCAACTTAAATTCCTTTTTTATATGTGTGACATTTATTCTCCGTAATATTTTGTCCATGGATCTGACTTGTGAGTCATTTTTATAAACTAACGCCAAAGATGAATCCATGTTTCTTACTTGGAAACCCCGAACAAACACCACTGGCAGGAGGCGCTCGCGTTGGCGTCGCTCATCGACGATGAGAAGAAGCTTGGCAACTGCCAGTTCGACCTCTGGAAGCAGTCCTACTTGGTCGCATGCGTCGCTATGTTCGGCAAGCTCCGGCGCAGCCGTCGCTTGGACGCGGTCCAGAGCGGCTACACCGCTGTCCATATTCAAACGAGGGACCTCATAGTCGTTGCCAACGCCAGCGACTCTCGGGTTGTTCTGGGCACCGCATCCGACGACGGCGCCGTCACGCCATCTAGCTCATCATCCACCTGAAGCTCAACCGGCCACGTAAGTCGCTACTGACCGGCCATAAATTCTTGTGCGCTGGGACGACGGTTGTTGTTGATGTTGTGTGAGTGTCCTCGAACAAGATGTATGTAGAGGAGTAGCACATCTGGAGGTGCAACGGCTAGGTGTACTACCTCGCTGATGAGCCCGGGGTGCACTTCGTTTAGCAGCCCAGCCAAAAGTCATCGGTACTCGCCATGTCACGCGCGTTCGACGACTACTATATCAAAGACTGTGGCGTCATCTTAGCGACAGAGGTGACGCAGAGGAGGACCGACAACAATGACCACTTGCCATCGCCGAGGTAGCTTTTGTGCTGGCCTGCCTTTAATTCTCTTCGCAAACGCACACACTTGCCTTTTTATTTAAGCAAACATGTATGGTTGTGCGTGCCTGATGACTGACGATGTACGAGGGAACTTCTACCGATAGGTGTGGCACGTGCTCTCCAATGATGAGACCATGCAAATCATGGTATATATCGAAGTCTGTATGATACTGATGGTTGTAATGTAGTAGTGAAACAGTTAAATTAAGTATATAAGACATTTTCTTATAACCATGCAAAATTTATATATGGCTAGAATCACAGATAAATTATGAAACATTTTCTTATAACAATATAAGACACATTATATATATAAGTTATCATGGTATTGTGTGTTTCCGTTGCAACGCACGGAGCACTCATCTAGTTTATGTTTAAGTATAAAAGGAAACCGTAGTGATCATACGTGCACTTTGCTAGAAGTGCTACACAATGAGGACATTGCTTGATGTAAGCATGCGACGTTTAGAAAAATACAAACAAAATGCTTATCCGGCCACTTTCTTATGTCCATCAATTATTACGAATCTATTTGAAAGAGCTTCAATAGTTCCTAAAAACAACATGAAATCTACTTTTTGGAGTCAAACACTTCTCCATTTAGCATAGAGCAGCTTCGCAAAGTCCATATATCTAAATTTCATATAGGGCACATCAATCGCCAGTAAAATATGTGGCCCTGTTCGATTTCGAGAATCGAAAATGAGAAAAGTCTCACTAAAAATAAAACATAGCAACGTAAAAATTCTAATTTATTACATAGACACCTAGCAATGAAAAATAAGAGAAACCATAATTTGAGCTTAATTTTTACTTGAACAATGTAATCTTCTAGTACTTTTTTGAAATTAATTCAATAATAATATGCTCATATTCAATCTTCTCTAACAATCTACTCTTAAATAATATTAGAGGAAGTAAATTATCAATTCATAATATAAATTATAAATAATTGAAGGGGTGTATAATTAAATAATATCTTGTGTGGACATACACTCGTGCAACAGCTATAAGGGTCTGTTTGGTTGGGTTATGGCTGTGAAAAAAACTGATGTGGGTCGTGAGCCATGAAAAAAACTATTGCGGATGTGAACTATTAAAAAACTAAAATTGATTAGTGGAAACCTCTAAAAACCGCTTCGATATATATTTTCATAGTTCCATCCAGAAGCCATTAAAAGCAGGTTTAGGGGTGTTTTCAGATTTGCACTGCATGAAAATCAGCTTTTAAAAAAAATACTTTCTAGATCCAGCTCTTTAGTTTGGCTTTTAGTTTTTAGGGGACAACAACCATGTTTTTTGTTTCTTTTTTGATATTTTTTTCTGGCACACCCTAATCGTAGCAGCTGGGTCCACCATTATCTCCAACATCTTTTATATATATCTTGTTTGCACTCTAGAGAGCCATTCACGTTTTTAAATTTGGCTAGCGAGAAACCCGGAATAGAAGATCTCTATATTTGGATAGCCATTTAGATAAGATATTGGATGGTATTTTCTACAAAAAAGAATCTCTATTTATATAGATTAGGAAAAATATAAAGAGCCACTTAGAGTTGCTCTTATGCTGAATAAAGAAAGGGCATAAATTTAGAAGCCCTATTAGAGTTGGGGGCCCTATTCCCTCAATTAAGTCATACCCCCTCTTGCACAGGTCTGGCTCCAAGCATCAATGGCGGTGTAGCTACAAGCTGCCACACACGGTCTCCTAGCGCATCGACGGGTGCGCGGGAAGTGTGAACTATAGTTGATTCAGCCGCTTGCGTACCCTTTCGTAGCTCCTCAAAGTTGCGCTTCGTTGTGACCTCAATCTCATTTGTCGTATCATAAATCTTGGACATGTTATTCCCCTAGGCTTTGACATTATTAGAGTGAACACACTAACCAGTTCAACTCAAAAGATTAAGTTGATGGTAGAAAGTAAGTCAATCCACTTATACACTTCAACACCTCCACTCACGTGCAGCCAAACGCAAACGCAGCCAGAGAGAAAGGCGCAAACGTGAAAATAAATGGGTGGAAGCACAAATAAAGTCTCTGCCATGATTTGAACTCGAGACCCCTAGCTTTGATACCATGTTAGAGTGGACACACTAACCAGTTCAACCCAACTTAAACACTTCAACAAGCACGTTGTCTTCTTCACGAGCAACAAACTCAAAGTTTACAGCAGCGACGGTTTGGGACTAGGGAGGCACACCCCTCCTCGCCATTCTTCATCGACCCCCCCCCTCTCTCTTCTATGTGCAGTGTAGACTACACCATAACATCCAGTTGGCTGATACATGCAACTCCATCACATGGATGGTATCCACCTTCAATTTAAGATGCTAAAAGTATGTCCATATATATTTTGGGTTAAGAATAATAAAACAAGACGAGATATAAAAAGCTTATTTTTAGGTGTTAGAGTTGTGTGGTTGTAGCTCAAGGGTGACCTACTTGTTCAGGAGGGGTATAATATTAGAGGCATATTGTAACATCCCAAAAATTCAAATCTTGAAATTTTCTCAAACTCGCTCTAAATTCGAAATGAATTTCAAATTTCATTTCAAAATGTTTGTTTGCGAGTTGATATCAGCAAATAAAATATAGTGGTCTATATTCTCTCTAAAATCCTCCTCAAAATATCCTACAAATATTTCCCCAGTGATCACTCTCAAACTCTTTCAGAAATACTGCCCAAATATTGCACCGATATATCTCCAAGTATTTTCTTCCTGAGAAATACCTTCAGAATCATTTTTAAAGTCCCCACAAATATTTTCTTCATAACTTTCTTCATGCTCATACGTATATGTATGCCTCCGGTGTCATACAGTGAGCTCTACAAGCTAATTACACTCATATAAGACAAATCCATGCTAATCTCCCACTCATCCTCTCATCCTCCCATTAATCCTCTCATCCCTCCCCCTAATCCCCCCACCATGGCTATAAATAGAGGGGCAAGGGCCTCCTCTCATCCCACCCCAAGCCATTTCATGGCAACTCCCTTCCCCCCCCCCCCACACCCACACGCCCACTCCCACTCCACCTTCCACACAAGCACACACTAGCACAAGGATCGTTCGATCGTTCTTCGATCGTTCGTCCCCCTGTTCTTAGTTTGTTCGTTCGTTCGTCCGATCGTTCGATCGTTCGTCCGATCGTTCATGGTTCGTTCGTCCGTTCGTCCGATCGTTCGATCGTTCGTCCGTTCGTTCGTCCAAATAATCTTTTTCCTGCCGTTATGCTGCCGAAATTCCGATCGTTCGTTCGTTCGATCGTTTGATCGTTCGTCCGATCGTTCATGGTTCGTTCGTCCGTTCGTCCGTTCGTTCGTCCAAATAATCCTTTTCCTACCGTTATGCTGCCAAAATTCCGATCGTTCGTTCGTTCGATCATTCGATCGTTCATCGTTCGTTCATAGTTCCTATCCATCGTCCATCGTTCGTTCATACAAACTATTCACCATCACTATTTACCGTCACTATTTACCGTTACTATTTACCGTTACTATTCACCGTTACTATTTACCGTCACTATTTTTACCATCACCATTTACCGTCACTATTTACCATCACTATTTACCGTCACTATTTACCGTTACTATTTACCGTTACTCTTTACCGTCACTATTTACCATCACTATTTACCGTTACTATTTACCGTCACTATTTACCGTTACTATTTACCGTCACTATTCACCGTTACTATTCACCGTTACTATTCATTGATCATCCGATCACCCCAAATTTCAACTACTCATCCGTCATGTTGTCCAGTCCACCTAAGACCAGCCAGACCCATATTCCAGTCATACGAACTCCGGTGACTATGATTTTCATTCCAGTAGGGAACTTCCCATCTGGTCACCCATCCCAGGTTTCTCCAAGTTGAGCACGCTTAACTTTGAGATTCCTTCGAACCAGGCTTCCAAACTCCGATTCCAATAATTCTTGTTTCTAAATTCTTATCGAATTATTCCCTATCCAACCATGTCATCCCTTAAGCATGGTTCATGTTCCAGAAAAATCCCAAAATACTCTTGTCCCATATTCTGCCTATAACTCTCTTATTCATACTAAGTCAGACGATTCATTCGTCACTATTCTCACCAACAGTGAACTTCACTGTGCTACACCACATACACCCAGTTATAAATACACCCAGCTACCCTCTCCCTCTCCACACACACTCAACACCCTCAGCCAAGGTAAACGCCCACCCACTCAGCTACTCCGCTCTACCGGCTACACGCATAGTGTCGCTTTGCCTCCAGTCCACCCTCCTGGTAAGCACCTCCGCTCCACCACTAGTAGTATCTCAACACCACATGACGCAGATTCTACTCAAGACTCTACCCATCCATATATCTCTATTCTGACCACTATACTAAATATTTGTTGGTATACTTGTTGGTTTGTATGTTTGCTTGTTCATGTTGCATAGTTATCGGAGCGTTCGTACCGTCTCGTGGAGGCCAGATCTACAAGTCTACGCCAGGAGCCAGAAGCCAGTTCCGCGAGCTCTCTTTCCCCTTCGCAGGATAAGCACGGCAAGCTCACTAGATCCCTTTGATGCATAAATTACCTATGATTTTTCAACCACAACCCTCAGCCTGTTATTTTATGCATGATATGATTTTGAGACAAGTTATTATGGCCACCCAGCCGCTTGCCGCAATCAATCCCTGATATATATGTTCCAAATGATTTGAGAAAAGATGTGAGTTTTCAAAAGAAAATGCTTTTCAAAATGTGTATGATGAAGGGTTTTCACCCTTATCACCTTTGAGTAGGGATGATCAGGGACTCCCTGGTTTAGGGGAGGGCCTAAGGTGATGGCTCAGCTGGTTTAGGCGTGAGCAGAAGGATTGTCCCCTCGTATAAGGACCGGTTTGTCATCTTTCACTACCTGTACTCATGACAAGTACAACCACTCGAGACTGTGTGGGCAGTCACTCAATCTGAACTCGTACGGTCCAACCCCAGGGTTATGAAGGCTGGGGAGCACCGGGAGGATAAGGAGGGGGAAAGTTTTGTCCAGTTTGGACATGGTGGTGGCCTAACTCCTTCTGGATAATCGTTAAGGTTAGGACGTGCGGGGAAAGAAAGAGATTCGGATTCGGATCTCACTGATCATGAGATCGCAGAGCCGGACTAGTGGGTAAAGTGTACACCTCTGCGCAGAGTTTGAAAACCTATTCGAATAGTCCGTGTCCATAGGAATGGACGAGTCTGGTATGGTATGGCAATTAATGTTTTGTTTTCAAAAAAGGGTGTGTTTGAGAAAATGTTTTTTTAAAGGTTCAGTGGTTGAGCCATGAGCTATGGTGGACGGGAAGTCCAGTAGCTATTTTTGAAAATGAAAACCAGTGGGAAACTGCTGAGATACCTGGATGGTTTAGTCCAGGGGATTTTTGTTCTAATATTGAAAAACTTCCTGCTCCTTTGGGAGAGGATGCGCTTTGAAAAATACAAAATGTTTTATAAAACAACTCTGCATAAAATATTGCTGTTTCTGCAAATATCCTGAGCTCCACATATTCCATGCATTATATCTGATTTCCCCATTCCGCGGGTGAAGGTGGGCTGCTGAGTACGTTTGTACTCACCCTTGCTTATTTATTTTTTTTCAGAAAAAGGAGATCGGGTAAGAGTTACGAATGTTCCCAACCTTGCCTGTGGCTGTTGGACCGCTGATTTGCTTCGCTGCGTATATCGGGCTGCTTCAGCCCCACTCTGATGATATGTCCCGAGTTGTGGACCAACTCTTAAAGTTGATCGCCACCTTTATAGGTTTGTCTCGTCTAAGCAGATCTGAAATCATCTGTTGTATAAATGTGTTTACTAGCCTCCTGGGACTAGTAATTGTATCACATTTGAGTCCCAGAGGATTGGGGACGCTTCACATATGTAATGGGCCGATCTGGCCTACGTTAGCAATATAGCCCATCAATGTTCAGGTTAATTAGAGACAAGATCGTTTGTTTAGAAATCAAGCAATCCTTTCTAGATAAGAAAGGTTTGTTTAGGGGTCAAGTGATATTTTCTAGATAAGGACAAAGTCAAGTAATTCTTGAGAGAAGATTTGTCAATCTAATGAAATAAGAATTAAGAAAGGCAAAGCCTCCTAATATCATTTTTTATATCTATTCATCACCCACTATTTTTTACACAACTAACAAATACTACTAAGCGCTCATACGAGATGGGAGGAGGGGGGCGGACAGTGCAACCCCACATCTATACATAGGCCCTGTTTAGTTCCTTTAGTCACTAGACTAAAATTTAGTCGCTAAAGTATCACGTTTGGTTACAGTGACTAAATCGGACTAAAGAGTATTAATTGATGTGAATAATGACTATATTGCCCCTATTAATTAGTGAATATTTGCTCTAAGAAGAAAGTGGAGAGGACAAATAAGATAAAAATACTACTTTAGTCCCTTTTAGTCACCCCTTGGTGACTAAAGGACTAAAGTTTAGCCACCCCACTTTAGTCAACATGTTTGCTTCTTTAGTGACTAAAACCAAAGAAAGCGCTATTGAGAACATGCACTCGATGACTTGATCACGAACGATACAGCCCTTATCTTATCGATAGTTCAGCATTTACTATATATTAAAGCTGGTCCAAAACGGCCACGACTAGGCTATCCACGTCATTTAAAAAAATTTCAGTCGTTCGAACGTCGGTGGACGGCTCAAATCGCTCCTCTGCTCCCTCTGTCTCTAGATATTTCCCTTTGTCTCTGGATACTTCCGTTTGATATGCTTGGCCGGTGGATGCCTATCTTCGCTCCTTCCGCCCCATCTTTCTTCCTTCTCACTCCATCCACGTCGTCCCTCTCCCAGTCGCTTTGCGTCATCATGCTCCCATTCACTTCGTTTTCCATCACTTTCATTCATCTTTTCTGTGCCATCCTTTTCCCAGCACTTTTTACTAAATCCCTTTCATCGTCGGCTCCGTCGCCTCCTGTATTGTCGCCTTTATCGCCTGCTCCGATTGTTGCTCGAAAAGAGGTTTGTTTGCCTATTGCACCAAAATCTTTCCTTGTGCCAGATCTGGTTTCTTTCGCTTAGGAGTCCCTTTTGATATATTTTTGAGTTATACATCGTTTCGTGCAGTCGCGGTTCCTTCTTGCCATGCTCCCCCTCTTCCTCTCTGATGCATATGTGTTTTCGTCCGGGCGCCGACCGAGTGCACGTCGGTGCCGCGGAAGCCGGCGTGGGCACCTCCGCGGCCGCCGACGAAGATGACGCTCGCCAAGCGTAGGCCCCGTCTCCCTTTGCACTGTTGGCGTCAGAACACCGCGCCTTCTTCCCCGTCGTGCGCGACCTCTCCATTGTGTTCCATGCCCTGTTGCCCAAAGAAGCGGATCCGCGCGGGTTGACGACCACTTGGGTTCCAAGCTGCCTGGCGTACGTGCAGGACGAAGGCGGGCTTAGCACTCACCGGCACACACTCCCCCCCGCGCTAAATGCAATAGTCGGCGTCATCTCGGGGCTCTGGGTGTTCGCGCAGGGAGAGACGACCGCCGCGGCGGCAGCATCTTCTTCTCATAGTTTGGTTGCAAAGCCAAGTCCATAGCATGGTAGTACTGGTACAGACTACAAACCTCTTGTACAAATAGTGTATTGGTTTTTCATTATTAATATTTGCCCTCTGCTTTTTAGTGTGGTTGTCTGTTATCTGGGATGCAGGAAGATTTGATAAGGGGAATGGGCTCGCAATTACAAAAGCTGGTATCCTTCCTATGTTTGTTCGTATTTTTATGTGCTTCATCTTTTTATTTTTTTCTTGTAGCTTGTTCGTGTCTCCTTCGCCAGATAGATGCTGCGATGGCGACGCCTACCTTTGTCTTCTCCAGTTTGCAGTGTGTCCATTTGCTTTGTTTGTTTACGCTTCCACACTTTTCCCTCTTCTCTTCTTGTTTCCTCAGCCTCTCTGGAACCCCTTTGTGGATCACGGCAGCTCCAAACAACTGATTTGGTGAGTTTGTGTTGTATTCGGAATTTTTCCAAAAAAAGAGTCTTGCTACCCCATTTCGTTTCTAGCTGATCTGGTCAGAGGATGGTTTCTGTTTTTATTTTTAGTTTTCCCAGATTTTCTCCCATTTTCCCTTCTTTTATAGTTACTTTAGATCTCTTCATGCAGACAAAGCATATGAAAAGAAGTGTGCAATCAATTGATTGATACATAGGTATGTTTTGTTAAAGGCTCAGCTCCAACATACTTTTCAAGAATACTGCATCATTGGTAAGTAAAAGGAATAAAACTGTCTTTTGAATACTTTATGGTTGTGTCCTTTTCTTCAAACACGTCGAATAATTCCCCTGGGCCTTAAAGATTTCAGTAGCTAGGTAATTATCACTTACATTAACATGTGTTTATTTCATGATTAGTCTGCTGCATGGTATGCATTGACTAAATTTCTAATTCGTCCATGGACCTCCTTTTGTAAAATTGGTTTTATGTTTTCCATGTGCTTGAAGATTTGTTTATTTAGCTTTGCATATATAGAGACAGATCACTTCATATTTGATTTGGATAAACATAGAAATATGTGTGTGTATATAATTTCTTTCTTGTACTTCATGATTTGTTTATATAACTATGTGTATATAACGAGAGATCACTTTATAGATGATCTGGGCAACATATAAATATGTGCGCATACATATAGGTTTCCTATGTGCTTCATGATTTGTTTGTATTATCACTTTATCCCTCTTTCGATTGTCGATGCATCATCTCAAACTATAATCACCGTTGAAAATCCGAGGCGATGGAAAAGTTAGGTACATTCCTTTTCCAAATTTCTCCATTTAGCTATGCTGCATGAAAGGGTTTTTTTACTTATGAGCCATTAGGCCCATTACACATACTTTCCAGTTGCCACTTAGCTTCAGATATAGTGTAATTCTGAGTTAGGATGCATGATTGTCACATGGTGAACTAGGCTTGCAATTGAAAACAAAAAGTATTAGCAAACTCAATGAAATGGTTTATACACCTTCATTAATTCCGAGTTCTTGTCTTGTGTGTTCCCCTTTGTTACTTATAGTTTGGATGATTGGTGCTTCACATTAAGTGAGGTGCTTTGTGCGTTCAAATCGGAAGTATTAACCCTAGGATTATGCGATACAATTGCTCGGCTACTGCTTGGTGATCATTTAACTGCTCATTTGGGTCGTACAGATCGATTGGGTTTGTTGGTCGCTTGCTCAGAGAAAGTACCAATAAGAATGGCTTATGCTTTGTTATTTCAATAAGTTTAAGTGTTCGATAGACTGAACTTTCCTAAAAAGGTTTAGTTCACTGAATATTTTGGAGGCTATCAGTGTGGGTGTAGGACAGTGGACCATCTGGCGGTTTAAGAAAATAAGTCTCTTGCAACATTGTAAATGTATCATCCGCTTCCAGAAATAAATGTATCAAGCCAATTAAGGTTGCAGGATATATTTATTTTAGTTTAGATACATGGATAAAGCATTGAGATGATTTCATATAGATTCAGATTTAGACCCATCAAACCTTTGAGCAATATAACCAATACCCCCTAAAGATACTGGTTGGTTTAATTTAGCTCAAAACTTAAGTAGGTTCGAGCTGTGAAATGATGCAACTTTAAACTTGTAATATGTTATGTTTTCTATATGTCACGGATAAAGCGTTGAGGTGTTTGCATGTGAGTGACTCGAATTTGCAATCGGTGTGAGTTTGTAACTGAAATCAATCCACAAATTCAGGTTTCACATACTATGTAGCTGCGTGTGCTAAATTCTTTTTAAAACAAAACACTAAGTTATTCATGTTTCGTGATGTTTGTGCGAAAAAAAAACTGGTTGAATTGTGTATGCTAAAAGGTACGCGTTCGATTTACTTGCTGCCACAACTGCAGAATGTATGTTCCTAGTTTGGTTCAAAGATACGTTCAAGTTTTGGTTTGACACAGGTCTTTACGTTAGTTTTGGATTGACACAGGTCTTCTGCCTTGGTGTTAGATGGGGCTTTTCTGTTGTTCCTTGGACTTTTCCAATGGGTGTTTGTCACATTGGTTTTTGGGTGGGCGCTCACATTGTTACACAGCCTCGTTTTTTGAGGATGCCTACCGATGGCAAACAATCATTATGGATTTGTTTGATGACTTCCTATCAATTGCAGTTTGTGCTTCCTTGGCATCGTGCCATCGTGCGGACTGAGTTTTAATGTCTAGTGTGCTACCTTTTTGGGATCAAATTAGATATGCACTATTTTTAAGTGGAAGTATGTTTAGAATACTTCTACAGAGTCTTAGGATTTTGCAGATTTTGTTTGAACAGGTAACTAAAGGCTCCTAAGTGATGAAGGAAACATAGCCGAGCAGCAAATGAAACACAACTTTTCTTTTTTTGGAGCAGAATACCAATTCTTCAAATGAGTATGCCTTGGTTTTTTTGCTGGACGTTGATGAGTTTCTGGGCTAAATAAAACCTACAAAGATGGTTCTTCTCTGGTCTACGATTCTGGGGACTGAAATGCAGGCATGTGTGATCTGTTTGATGTCTGCCAAGGAAAAGCAAAAATATAAAACCTCACCGCATCTGCATTCTCTTCGGACAATAGATTCTGCATTCTGTACCACCCTGGTCTTCAATTTACAATGTGCAGATTTTGTTTTCCTCTTTCCCCCCGCCTGTTCTTCTTCCCTCAGTCTCGCTGCATTCCATATACAGATGCATATATGCATGTGCGTACGCGAGCCCCATATGTACATGTACATGCAGACTATCACAATTGTGCTAGGTATATTCCTCAACCTGTAGACCATTAGCCTCATTGTTCCTTTTTGTCTAGTGCAACTTTGTATTGTTCACTGTAGCTTAAAAACAATATGATAAATGGTTTTATTTCTCTATATGCAGGTGGCACCACCAGTGATGGTGTTCGATCCTTGAAATGTACATGATGTGATAAGAGTAAGCGTCACTAGAGAATGGGATTCCAAGGCACAACAAATGATGGTCCTCTCCGTCATGTCAACATGATCATATCCGATGAACCGGTGATCTATATCCACTCAAATACATTTATGGTAGCAGCATGTTGTACCTAATATGCTTTTTTATCACCTGTTAATATTGATGTCAGCTGTACAAATGGTTCCAATTACTTATATCCTCTGATGTACTTCTACTAAGCACCATGTTCTAACTTACACATTTCTTAGTCACCTCTCCATATTGTACCTTTACTCTTTTAAACTAATATGTTTATTACTAGATTTTTTTTACGAAGTACAATCATGCAACATAGACTGTCAATGAATCTAAATACCATATCATTTTTTCTACAATGTCTTCTATTTCTACTCATATGATCCTATTGTACCAATAGGGTGTGGCGGAACCGCCCGAATTATTCCAGCTTAAGTGCCTAAGTCACGCCCCAGGGGCCGTAACACACTTAAATCGGAATAACCCGTCCGTCCCTCAGATCTAGTCTGATAGAGCCACTTAACCAGGATCAAATTCCACAATCTCACTCGAAGGTGAGTCACAGAAGAAATACAATAAAACAGGAAACCTCAAATTAAGTACTGAGTTATTACATAAATCGGAGTTTTTGAGTTGCAAATAAGAGTTCACAAAATAAAGTGCAGCGGATGATCGATGTCGTCGGTATCGAGGAATTGGGCAAGGCCTAGCCCACTACTCCTCGTGCTCCTCTCCTGCCGGAGCAACATCCCACTCGACCGTCCAACCCGGTGGCAGGGTGGTAGGCCAAGTCACACCATCAACCATTTCCTGAATAGTACCTGCAAAAATTTTTCCACAAGCAAGGCTGAGTATACTAATACTCAGCTAGACTTACCCGGTGTGAGGAATCTACTCCTCTACCTCTAGACTATGCAGCTGTTTGGCTGAGGGGTTTGGTTTGCCAAAAGCACTAGCTGTTTCTAAAAGCAAAGTTTTAGCTTTCCAGTTTCTATCATCATTAACTTAGCTAGATTGCTCCTTCTAAGCATACATGGTAACAATCAATTTATTCAATCAACAAGTTATCTTATGTAACCACATTTCACTTTGTTACTCGATGCAGTACAAGGAATCAAGCAGTCTCATTAGCTGCGAGAAGCAGACGATTCGAATCGAGTTTTAACCTTGCAAGGTAAACCTAAACACACGGCATATCAGGGTACTCCGACCCTGCACATGACAACCGTCCCCATCGATTCCCCGTTCGCGTCCAGGCCTCACCGCCTTGGCATACAATGCTCCACTGACCCCGGCTGCCGCCGTGCAGTGACCGCACTTGTACCCACCATAGCTAGCATGGGAGACCCAGTCTCAGGTCGCATGAGGGATAAAGTCCGCGCCCGGCTTCACTCAGGTACTAGGTTTACCGGTTACCATATTTCCCGGCATGTGCTTAGTACGTTCAAAAGCTTGACTCAGGTATCCACACATTAATCCTTAATTCTTTTTCCCGTCTCATGGACAAGACATCCTCCCTGGATCCAAGTCCATAGACCAACATATACCCTGTTATCAAGATGAATACAATCAATTCCTGACCTCGCGCGAGTGCTAGAAAAATCACTCGACTTCTACCGAGATCCTGATTAGCAAGCAGCTACTCGACCTAGCATACTAGTATTCATCTCAAAAAGGAATCCTAAGTTTATGCAACTAGAGGTTTCAAGCAACTCCTACACTTAAGTGCACATTACAATCCTACAAACATTAAGTGTAGTAAAATAGCATATATAAACGGTTATGCATAAAACTGGGGCTTGCCTTCAATTGCTGGGGCTGCAGGGAGATCCTCAATAGCAGCCTCTGAAGCCTGCTCCTGGTCCTCCTCTTGGATAGGTCCTTGCTCGGGGATGAGCACGTACTCTCCGTCGGCAAGATTACAATCTAATGAATGCAATGCGTAAGATATATGCATGATATGATATGTGCTTCTAGAAATTACAACTTTAAAGGTGTATGATCTTCTTGAGTTAAACAAGGTTACTTACTTATGTAAGACCCTTGGGTGGTATACTTGGTAAATTGGTTTAAACTTAGCTAAGGTAAGTAGTGGATTCAAATTTTTTTTTTTGGGTTTCCACTGAATTCCTTTTAAGTCTTAGGGAGAATTGATAGGTTCTCAAGTTAGCCTTATTGGGGTGAGGTTTATTTCTTCCTCCCTTTACTTTTATTCTTTTTAATGTTTTGGAGTGGGTTTGAACTACAAGTTGCTTTTATAAAATTCTAAAAATACTGCAAAAATTACAGTGGCTTGGTACTGGTGTATGTTTCTTTGTTTCAAAATTTGGGGATCAGGAAATGAATATTTTCCCCTGGACAAAATTATTAAATTCTAGGGCAGAAGGGGTGCTTTGAACTACAACTATTATTTAACAGTGGGTAATTCTCTAAAACTTATTTTTGCTGGCTTTTAGGTGTTATAACATGACTTGATAAAATTTTCTAGCCATTAATACCTTTTAGTTATTTTACTATGGTTTTCTCAAGTTTCGAGCCAAATAGGTGCTTTCTACTACCACTATATTTGAAAAATATCAAACAACAGAGTTCTTATTTTTCTTAGTTTTTGTTTTGTGCAAGAGCAATCATTTTGAAGTTTGGCATCTATTTGCTTAAGGGAAGGGGTGGTATGCATTATTTGAATCAAATGGCCTTTCTTTTAAATTATTAGCAATAGGTATGAGTTTGCTTCTTTTTCATGGGTTTGCATTTTTCTCTGGTAGTTTATCTCATCATGGACTTAGCTAATTTTTGGTTGCCCATTATCACATTATTAGGGGTTGTTAAAGAATTATTGGGAAAATGCCTTATTATCACTTTGTATTTATTTTCCTTACTTAAAAAGTTGGGCTGAGGTGCTCTTTATTTTTGTAGTGGGGCTCTGGGGGGTTGTAAGTCTACTGGATTTTTATTTATCATTTTGGTTATAGTTTTGCTACTCTAATAATTGATTTTCAGTCCATATAAGGCCAAATAAAACATTTTAATTTAAAACTGGTCCAAATTAATGGTCTCTGCATTTTTTCTAGGTTTTCTGTTACATAAGTAAACTAGGAAAAATAATCCTAATCACTGTTCATTAATTTCTAATGCCTTTCTGATTTTTCCTAAGTTTTGGGCAAAATAGTTTTAAATGAATATCTACATCACATTTTTCAATACTGGGGTTCCTACTATTTTTAAACAATGTCTAAATGAGGTTTAAACATCTACAAATTTTCTTAAGTTCAGCACAGAAGAAAAACTAATTTTCCTTAATTAAACAAGGTTTGGTGGGTTTCTGTTTTTAATTTTAAACTCTAAAATTTAGAACAGAAAGCATAGGGTTTATCATTTTTAAATGATAGTTCATAATATTCAGAAGCTAGCAAAATTAGTTTGACAACTTTTTATGAAAAATTCATCAAGTTATGGATTTTCTAAGTTCTCTGGTCAATTAAAAAGAATAACAGAATTGGTTTAATGGAAATCCACTTTGCACTGGGGTCCCTGGCGGGTTTTTAAGTTTTCTTCGCGGATTAGTCCTTAGGCTACTATTCACATGAGTCTCTGACATTACAGAAAACCCCTCGGGTTCTACGGATCCTAACCCGAGGTCCTTCTTCTACCTCAACAGTAACCGCGGCGGAAGAAAGGGCGGAGGGGCTCACCGGCGGCGAGATTGCTCCGGTGAAGTGGTCGAGGACGTAGGGGAGGTCTCGGGGATCACAACGAGGTGCGGGTCGCCGTCGGAGATGGCCGGAGTCGGTCGGTCCACGCGCGCAGGCGGGGATGCTCATCGGCGGTGAGGAGTCCGGCCTGGTCACGGCGAGATAGAGCAATTGGATGGGTCAGAGGGGTTCACGGGATGCCAGAGAAGATATGGGTGCAAGGAATCGGTCGGAGACTCACTGGATAGCTCGGTCCACGCGCGGCGGCGGAAGACCGAAGTCCGGTGAGGTCGATCTCGGGCCTCCGGTGAAGTCCGGCCGGTTCCGAGGGCTTGGCAAGCTTCACGGGCTACTGGCGGAGCTAGCCGAAGCACTGGCTTGCCCAGAGGATGGCTGGGGTGGATTGCCACGATGGCCGAGGCTCTGGCGGCAATGGCGGGCGGAATTGAGCTCGCCGGAGCTAAGGGGAGGGGGCTGGCCGGTGAGGGTGAGTGCGGGGCGAAGTGAGGTGCGCCTGGGGAGGCTTTATAGGCGCGAGCGGGCACGGCCGAGGGCGTGGGCGCGCGGCGGACTTGACCGGACGCCGGGGCGAGCGCGCGCGCGGGTTGGGCGAGCTCTGGCGTGCCGACCAGGGTCGAACACGTGTGCCCGTGCGTTCTGCCCAAGTTCTGGCGCGTGTGGTCGCTCATCCGAGCCTGCTCTCGCCTTGGTCAGTGCACAAAACCTCTTCTCCTCCCTACAAGCTACCATTCATGTGTGGGGGTCATAGGATTTTGCCTACTGGTTGCAGAGATATGGAGCCAGGAAATCCGGTCTGTCTCCCTGCTCAAACCCAAGGCAAATCCAAGGTTTTGTCGTGTCTAGGGCTCGCGTCCCAATGCCATCTTCTGGCACACGACAGAGGGGTTAGTTAGACACAAATTTGTCAATGGGGCCATTAGGATTCGAGTTGGGGATCAAGGTGAACATCCCTGATCTTTGGCTCAAGGTCTGAATTTCAGAATTCTGAAATTCAGAATTCCCATTAAGTCTCCACATGAGAAGCTTGATTTGGGGTCTTTCTTGAGTTATTTTGGCTAAGCTTTCTCAACCTTTCTTGTTGCTCATTAAATATACTTCAATTTTTATAATTGGCTCAAGTCAAAATTTTAAACTTTTCATCCCCTTTTTCTTACTTTTCTTGAATTTAGCTCATGGGGCTCACTTAGGGTTTTTCATTAGGGTTGTACATTCTTATCTTTTTAAAAGACTCAATTGTTTGGATCATGATACTTTTAAGTATATACTTGGTGAATCTTTTAGTACTTAAGTTATTTGATGTTCATGCTTACTTTGGTTCACATAAAATGATGGTTCTTGGTTTGGCATTTGAGAGAAACCCTAGGTGACACTGGGGTGTCACAGCCTTCCCCCCTTAAAGGAATCTCGTCCCGAGATTCGGGCCAGAGTCCTCCTGGGGTGAAGCGAAGGGTGAGACTTATAGGAAATGGGTGAGTGTTGTTATTATCAGGGTAAAACTGTTCTTCGAATGTCAT
This sequence comes from Zea luxurians, assembly GCA_029449295.1. Taxonomy (NCBI): domain Eukaryota; kingdom Viridiplantae; phylum Streptophyta; class Magnoliopsida; order Poales; family Poaceae; genus Zea; species Zea luxurians. The sequence goes on from JAOPSE010000071.1 coordinate 15,056,227, forward strand.
TCTCTTTGCAACTTCAGAAGGAAGCCCTTTTAAGTTTTACTTCTTAGTTACTCCATTCTGAATTAAGATTATATTTTTGAAAATTAGATTCGAAGGGCAGGAGGAGGGGTTGGGGGTGATTACGTACCAGCTTCCTTAGGTAGGCAATCGGGAAAGTTGGATCTCAAGAATTCCTCGGTTTCCCAAGTAGCTTCCTCCTCTGAGTGATTACTCCACTGGACCTTGTACATCTTGATCGATTTAGCCCGAGTTGATCTCTCCTTGCAATCCAGAATCTTGGAGGGGTACTCTTGGTACGATAGATCTGACTCTATCTCCAATTCTGGCTCTGCTAAGATCTCAGTCAACAATCGAACACACTTCTTCAGTTGAGATACATGGAATACATCGTGAATGGCAGACATCTTTGAAGGTAACTTCAGCTTGTATGCCACGGGTCCACATGCTTCTATGATCTCATAAGGTCCGATGTAGCGAGGGGCTAGCTTGCCTTTGATCCCAAACCTCTGCATTCCCTTGGTGGGTGATACCTTGAGGTATACGAAACTTCCCACCTCGAACTGGAGAGGTTTCTTTCTCTTATCATGGTAACTCTTCTGCCTGGCCTGAGCAGCTTCTAGATTCTTCCTGATTAGTTTGACCTTCCTTTCGGCTTCAGTCACTAAGTCAGGTCCAAAAACTTCTCTTTCACCAGGTTGAGACCAATTGAGTGGTGTCCTGCACCTTCTTCCATAGAGAGCTTCAAAAGGTGCCATCTTTAGGCTGGATTGGTAACTATTGTTATAAGCAAACTTTGCTAAGGAGAGGTGCTTATCCCAGTTCTTGCCACAATCGATCGCACAAGCTCTCAACATATCCTCCAGAATTTGGTTTACCCTTTCCGTCTGACCATCAGTCTGGGGGTGGTAAGCTGAACTTCTGATTAGCTTAGTTCCCAGAGACTCTTGCAATTGTTCCCAAAATCTGGCAACAAATTGGGCTCCTCGGTCAGAAACAATGGTCCGAGGTAATCCGTGCAAACACACGATCCGGTCAATATACAATTCTGCATATTTCTGAGCCTTATCAGTGGTGTGCACAGGAAGAAAATGTGCCACTTTCGTCATTCGGTCCACAATAACTCAAATCGAATCATGATGACGAGAGGTGTTGGGCAGACCCACAATGAAATCCATGCTGATGTCATCCCACTTCCATGAAGGTATGGACAGGGGTTGCAAAGCTCCAACTGACTTCAAGTGGCTTGCCTTTACCCTCTGACAGGTGTCACATTCTGATACATACTGGGCTATCTCCCTCTTCATTCTGGTCCACCAGTACAAAGGCTTCAGATCATGGTACATCTTGGTGCTTCCCGGATGCATAGAGAATTTGGAGAGATGAGCTTCGTCCAAAATTTTCCTCTTGAGATCCTGGTCCTTAGGAATCACCAATCTGTTTTTAAACCACAACACACCCTTTTCATCCTGGCGGAAACAATTATACTTCTTGACCTTCTGATGGAGATTCTCCCTGATAATCTGCACTCCCTTGTCACTGAGCTAGGCCATGATGATCTGGTCTTGCAAAGCTGGCTCAACAGAAATGTGAGACAAAGAACCAGAAGGAATTACTTCAATTTGCATCTTGCTCAACTCATCACACAAGGTGTTAATGCGAGAATCCATCAGAATACAATTGCACTGCATCTTCTAGCTCAAGGCATCTGCTACCACATTAGCTTTTCCTGGGTGGTAATGTACCTCCAGGTCATAATCCTTGATCAGCTCTAGCCATCTTCTCTGCCTCATGTTGAGATCAGCCTGAGTAAAAATGTACTTAAGGCTCTTATGATCAGTGAAGATGTTGCAGTGGGTCCCCATTAGGTAATGCCTCCACATCTTCAATGCATGAACCACTGCTGCTAGCTCAAGGTCATGAGTGGGATAGTTCTGCTCATGAGGCCTGAGTGCTCTTGAGGCATAAGCGATGACTCGGTTGTCTTGCATCAAGACACATCCTAGCCCGGTGCCAGAGGCATCGCAATATACATCGAAAGGCTTGCTGTTGTCAGGCTGTGCCAATACTGGTGCTGTGGTCAGATGCTGCCTTAATGCATGGAAGGCATCTTCGCACTTCTGACTCCAGACAAATTTGACTTCTTTCTTCAGCAACTCAGTTATAGGCTTCGCAATTCGAGAGAAGTCCGGAATAAATCTTCGGTAATAACCAGCTAATCCCAGAAAACTCCGAATCTGACGAACAGTTGTTGGTGGCTTCCAGTTCATCACCTCTTGCACTTTATCAGGATCAACAGCTATTCCAGCCTGAGAGATAGTGTGATCCAAGAATTTGATTTCCTTTAGCCAAAAATCACACTTGGATAACTTGGCATAAAGATGGTGCTCTCGCAGACGTTGAAGCACTACATGCAAATGTCTGGCATGTTCTTCTTCGTTCTTTGAGTACACCAGAATATCATCGATGAAAACCACCACGAACTTGTCCAATTCAGGCATGAAAACAGAATTCATCAGGTACATGAAATATGCTGGTGCATTTGTCAGCCCGAATGACATCACCAAGAATTCATATAGCCCATATCTGGTTGAGAATGCCGTCTTCGGAATATCAATTGCTCGTATCTTGAACTGATGGTAGCCAGAGCGAAGGTCTATCTTGGAAAATACCTTGGCCCCGACCAACTGGTCAAAGAGAACATCAATACGAGGCAAAGGATACTTGTTCTTGATAGTTACCGCATTAAGAGGGCGGTAATCTATACACAGCCTCAAGCTTTCATCTTTCTTCTTCACAAATAGTGCTGGACATCCCCAAGGCAAAGTGCTTGGGCGAATAAAACCCTTATCCAGCAACTCTTGCAATTGCTTCTTCAACTCTGCCAACTCAGCGGGTGGCATCCGGTAGGGCCTTTTGGAAATTGGGGCCGTTCCTGGTTGCAACTCGATGGCGAATTCAATATCCCGGTCCGGTGGCATTCCTGGCAACTCATCAGGGAAGACATCTGCATACTCACAGACCACTGGGATTTTCTTCAAAGGTAACTCCGTCATAGAGAAAGCACATGACTGAGTAGAACCTTGACTGGGCAGAATTAAAGTGAAGTTCCCACAGAACGGAGAATTAACTTCCACGGTACGGCTGGCTACATCAAGCACAACTTGGTGCAAGGTCATCCAATTTGCTCCTAGAATAATGTCCATATTTTCCAATCCCAACACAAGAAGAGTGGTTTTGATAATGTGGCTTCCCAGTTGAATAGGCACACTTTGGTTTAATTGATTAGTTGCAATCTTACCCCCAGGTGTGACTATCCTGAATGACCCTTTAGAGTGAGAGAATGGCAGTTCACATTTAGCACTGAACTTTTGGCTAATGAAACTATGAGATGCACCAGAATCAAACAGAATTAAAGCAGGTTGATTATAAACTGAAAAGATACCAGTCATGATAGGAGCTCCTTCAGGTATTTCCTCCAGAGTGGTAAAGTTGAGCTTCCCTTGTCTGACTTGCACCTTCTGCTTTCTTCCCTTGTCTTGATTTGGTGCTGGCATCTGCCTCTGCTGGTTCCTGGGACAATTCTTGGCATAGTGGCCCACATTGCCACAAGTGAAACACTTGTTCCCATTGCCCTAGCGGAACTGCTGCTGCTGAGGCTGGTTGTTCCTTGGGGCGGGAGCTGGGTAGCGGTTGGGTGCCGGCTGCTGCTGCTGCTGAGGTGGCCTGATCACCCATCTGCCTGCCTGCTGCTGAAAACCCCTGCTCTGATTGTGAGAAACAATCCGGAACCTCTGAGCTTGAGCGGATGGTGCTGCCATTGGTGCCTTTCTCTTCTTCTCTGCCTGGTGAGCAACAATACAATCCTCCTGGGAGATGGCCATGTTGACCAACTCATTGAAGCTATTGGCCCGGACAGTGTTGAGTCGTTCCCGCAGCTTGGTATTGAGACCCCTGCGGAAGCGATCCCTCTTCTTCTCATCAGAATCAGCATGGTACCCTGCATACTGGCATAAGTCGTTGAAGGCTTGCGCATACTGCAGTACTGTGCGGGTTCCTTGATTAAGGGCCAGAAATTCATTCAACTTCCGATCAAGAATGCCAGCTGGGATGTGGTGTCCTCTGAAGGTAGTCTTGAATTCCTCCCAAGATACCTCACGATCAGCGGGGAGCATAGCACGGAAGTGATCCCACCAAGTCCGAGCAGATCCGCGAAGCTGCTGCGCGGCGAAGCGGGTCTTGGTAGCATCAGGGCAGTCTCCCGTGAGGAGGGGAAACTTGGACTCGACGACGCGAAGCCATACGTCGGCGTCCAACGGATCCTCTGCCTTGGTGAACAGGGGCGGCTGCATGCTCAGAAACTCCTGGTAAGTGGCCATTGCCGGAGGTCGCTGAGGCTGGCCTCCACCATGCTGCTGGGGCTGGCGCTGCAAGAGCTGTCGCAGAATCTCATTCTGCTGGGCCATCAGCTCCTGCACTGTGGGAGCTAGAGGAGGTGGCGGGGGAACCTGCTCGTTATGCCCGCGACGCTGCCTAGCTGCCATCTGAAAACAGAGATTGCCGCCATTGTTATCCCAACTCACAGTTTCGAACGACAAAATATCATCTCATATGGAAGGAAAAATGCCATAATCATAATATTAGGTTCGAAATGAAGATAACATGGTGACAAACATCCCACAAATTCAAAAGTTCATAGGGTTACATTAATCAGGGGAAAGTACCCATAAGCCTAGTCCAAAATGTGATATTACTAAGCTCGCATAGGTTTCTTTCCGCCGAAAAGTGCCGAAGCGACTGCTTAACCCTGAGCGGTGGAAGCGACACTGGATGCGGGTGAAGGGGGCATCGCGGAGGTAGTCCCATTAGCACCAGGGGCTGGTCCTAGCTCCTCGGGATCCTCTTCTCCCTCGCTTCCTGCTTCATTGGCCTCCATCTCTAAGTGGTGCATATCCAGGTGGTCATTTGCTTCTTCGAGTTCCCTCTGCACATCGTGGAGCTAGTTCTCCAAGACATCAGTAGTGTTGTCTCGGATCTCCACCTGCTGCTCCAAGGTGGTGATGCGCTGGCTCAGCCTCTCCACCTGCAAATCCTTCTCTACCAACTCAGTGGATAGGTCGACCACAAAATCTTCCCGACTGTCGAGAGTGAGCTTGGCAGTCTGAGCGGTGTTGGCAAGGAGTGCCATAGCATCGCTCTGAAGGGCCTGAAGGCGGTACAGCGCACTCATGCACTGAACAGTGACCCTCCCAACCAAGTCAGGATACATTGCCCACACATCCTTCACATGGCTCACGCGGTTACACCACATGGGATCATCCTTCCTCTCAGCAGGGAAGAGTCTCAAGGGGTGCATCACCATCTCCAGGGGATGATAGCCACAGAAAGTTGTCAGGGCCTTCATGGCTGCTGCTTCAACGGTGTCGTCCGTCCTGAGTCCAATCGTCTCAGAATCAAGAGAACGCCAACCCGGCTGAAGGGGATGAGCCTCCAAAGTCAGCCAGACCTGACAACGAGGTACTCGATGCTCCTCATACAACTGCACCGTGTACAAAGGGGGCGTAGGGTAGCCGGCGGAGTTAAGCACTTCCCACAAGATGGAAGGAAAACCATCGCGAGAAAGGAAGTCGGAACTGAAACGAGAGTCTCCTCCACTGGTGGGGGTGGGTGAATTCATCTGCGGAGGGGAATCAAAGGTAAAGATTATGGTGGAAAGAAAAGAAAAAAAAAGAGAGCCCGGATGGTTTTAAAGAAAGTGGGTTAGCTCAAATTTTAATCCCTCTTTGATGTTTTATAATGCATGCATGCTGGGAAAAAGAAAACGTTGCCTCTCGAAAGAAAATAGGGTGCTTTTCAGGGCATCCTTGAAAATATAAGTACTGGCCCATGGGGCCTAAGTAATTAGCCACCCATTTTCCCCTTTATGCCTAAGGCCTTTCGTCCTAGGTCTAGCGGTCTAGTCCTGACGATCTGTAGTAGTTTCTAGGCAAGTTTTAGATTTTGAAAATTGGTATTTATGGTTTATTGTCCTTCTCTGTGGTGGAATTTGCTCCGATACCAGCTGTGGCGGAACCGCCCGAATTATTCCAGCTTAAGTGCCTAAGTCACGCCCCAGGGGCCGTAACACACTTAAATCGGAATAACCCGTCCGTCCCTCAGATCTAGTCTGATAGAGCCACTTAACCAGGATCAAATTCCACAATCTCACTCGAAGGTGAGTCACAGAAGAAATACAATAAAACAGGAAACCTCAAATTAAGTACTGAGTTATTACATAAATCGGAGTTTTTGAGTTGCAAATAAGAGTTCACAAAATAAAGTGCAGCGGATGATCGATGTCGTCGGTATCGAGGAATTGGGCAAGGCCTAGCCCACTACTCCTCGTGCTCCTCTCCTGCCGGAGCAACATCCCACTCGACCGTCCAACCCGGTGGCAGGGTGGTAGGCCAAGTCACACCATCAACCATTTCCTGAATAGTACCTGCAAAAATTTTGCCACAAGCAAGGCTAAGTATACTAATACTCAGCTAGACTTACCCGGTGTGAGGAATCTACTCCTCTACCTCTAGACTATGCAGCTGTTTGGCTGAGGGGTTTGGTTTGCCAAAAGCACTAGCTGTTTCTAAAAGCAAAGTTTTAGCTTTCCAGTTTCTATCATCATTAACTTAGCTAGATTGCTCCTTCTAAGCATACATGGTAACAATCAATTTATTCAATCAACAAGTTATCTTATGTAACCACATTTCACTTTGTTACTCGATGCAGTACAAGGAATCAAGCAGTCTCATTAGCTGCGAGAAGCAGACGATTCGAATCGAGTTTTAACCTTGCAAGGTAAACCTAAACACACGGCATGTCAGGGTACTCCGACCCTGCACATGACAACCGTCCCCATCGATTCCCCGTTCGCGTCCAGGCCTCACCGCCTTGGCATACAATGCTCCACTGACCCCGGCTGCCGCCGTGCAGTGACCGCACTTGTACCCACCATAGCTAGCATGGGAGACCCAGTCTCAGGTCGCATGAGGGATAAAGTCCGCGCCCGGCTTCACTCAGGTACTAGGTTTACCGGTTACCATATTTCCCGGCATGTGCTTAGTACGTTCAAAAGCTTGACTCAGGTATCCACACATTAATCCTTAATTCTTTTTCCCGTCTCATGGACAAGACATCCTCCCTGGATCCAAGTCCATAGACCAACATATACCCTGTTATCAAGATGAATACAATCAATTCCTGACCTCGCGCGAGTGCTAGAAAAATCACTCGACTTCTACCGAGATCCTGATTAGCAAGCAGCTACTCGACCTAGCATACTAGTATTCATCTCAAAAAGGAATCCTAAGTTCATGCAACTAGAGGTTTCAAGCAACTCCTACACTTAAGTGCACATTACAATCCTACAAACATTAAGTGTAGTAAAATAGCATATATAAACGGTTATGCATAAAACCGGGGCTTGCCTTCAATTGCTGGGGCTGCAGGGAGATCCTCAATAGCAGCCTCTGAAGCCTGCTCCTGGTCCTCCTCTTGGACAGGTCCTTGCTCGGGGATGAGCACGTACTCTCCGTCGGCAAGATTACAATCTAATGAATGCAATGCGTAAGATATATGCATGATATGATATGTGCTTCTAGAAATTACAACTTTAAAGGTATATGATCTTCTTGAGTTAAACAAGGTTACTTACTTATGTAAGACCCTTGGGTGGTATACTTGGTAAATTGGTTTAAACTTAGCTAAGGTAAGTAGTGGATTCAAATTTTTTTTTGGGTTTCCACTGAATTCCTTTTAAGTCTTAGGGAGAATTGATAGGTTCTCAAGTTAGCCTTATTGGGGTGAGGTTTATTTCTTCCTCCCTTTACTTTTATTCTTTTTAATGTTTTGGAGTGGGTTTGAACTACAAGTTGCTTTTATAAAATTCTAAAAATTCTGCAAAAATTACAGTGGCTTGGTACTGGTGTATGTTTCTTTGTTTCAAAATTTGGGGATCAGGAAATGAATAGTTTCCCCTGGACAAAATTATTAAATTCTAGGGCAGAAGGGGTGCTTTGAACTACAACTATTATTTAACAGTGGGTAATTCTCTAAAACTTATTTTTGCTGGCTTTTAGGTGTTATAACATGACTTGATAAAATTTTCTAGCCATTAATACCTTTTAGTTATTTTACTATGGTTTTCTCAAGTTTCGAGCCAAATAGGTGCTTTCTACTACCACTATATTTGAAAAATATCAAACAACAGAGTTCTTATTTTTCTTAGTTTTTGTTTTGTGCAAGAGCAATCATTTTGAAGTTTGGCATCTATTTGCTTAAGGGAAGGGGTGGTATGCATTATTTGAATCAAATGGCCTTTCTTTTAAATTATTAGCAATAGGTATGAGTTTGCTTCTTTTTCATGGGTTTGCATTTTTCTCTGGTAGTTTATCTCATCATGGACTTAGCTAATTTTTGGTTGCCCATTATCACATTATTAGGGGTTGTTAAAGAATTATTGGGAAAATGCCTTATTATCACTTTGTATTTATTTTCCTTACTTAAAAAGTTGGGCTGAGGTGCTCTTTATTTTTGTAGTGGGGCTCTGGGGGTTGTAAGTCTACTGAATTTTTATTAATCATTTTGGTTATAGTTTTGCTACTCTAATAATTGATTTTCAGTCCATATAAGGCCAAATAAAACATTTTAATTTAAAACTGGTCCAAATTAATGGTCTCTGCATTTTTTCTAGGTTTTCTGTTACATAAGTAAACTAGGAAAAATAATCCTAATCATTGTTCATTAATTTCTAATGCCTTTCTGATTTTTCCTAAGTTTTGGGCAAAATAGTTTTAAATGAATATCTACATCACATTTTTCAATACTGGGGTTCCTACTATTTTTAAACAATGTCTAAATGAGGTTTAAACATCTACAATCACAGAAGAAAAACTAATTTTCCTTAATTAAACAAGGTTTGGTGGATTTCTGTTTTTAATTTTAAACTCTAAAATTTAGAACAGAAAGCATAGGGTTTATCATTTTTAAATGATAGTTCATAATATTCAGGAGCTAGCAAAATTAGTTTGACAACTTTTTATGAAAAATTCATCAAGTTATGGATTTTCTAAGTTCTCTGGTCAATTAAAAAGAATAACAGAATTGGTTTAATGGAAATCCACTTTGCACTGGGGTCCCTGGCGGGTTTTTAAGTTTTCTTCGCGGATTAGTCCTTAGGCTACTATTCACATGAGTCTCTGACATTACAGAAAACCCCTCGGGTTCTACGGATCCTAACCCGAGGTCCTTCTTCTACCTCAACAGTAACCGCGGCGGAAGAAAGGGCGGAGGGGCTCACCGGCGGCGAGATTGCTCCGGTGAAGTGGTCGAGGACGTAGGGGAGGTCTCGGGGATCACAACGAGGTGCGGGTCGCCGTCGGAGATGGCCGGAGTCGGTCGGTCCACGCGCGCAGGCAGGGATGCTCATCGGCGGTGAGGAGTCCGGCCTGGTCACGGCGAGATAGAGCAATTGGATGGGTCAGAGGGGTTCACGGGATGCCAGAGAAGATATGGGTGCAAGGAATCGGTCGGAGACTCACTGGATAGCTCGGTCCACGCGCGGCGGCGGAAGACCGAAGTCCGGTGAGGTCGATCTCGGGCCTCCGGTGAAGTCCGGCCGGTTCCGAGGGCTTGGCAAGCTTCACGGGCTACTGGCGGAGCTAGCCGAAGCACTGGCTTGCCCAGAGGATGGCTGGGGTGGGCTGGCCACGATGGCCGAGGCTCTGGCGGCAATGGCGGGCGGAATTGAGCTCGCCGGAGCTAAGGGGAGGGGGCTGGCCGGTGAGGGTTAGTGCGGGGCGAAGTGAGGTGCGCCTGGGGAGGCTTTATAGGCGCGAGCTGGCACGGCCGAGGGCGTGGGCGCGCGGCGGACTTGACCGGACGCCGGGGCGAGCGCGCGCGGGTTGGGCGAGCTCTGGCGTGCCGACCAGGGTCGAACACGTGTGCCCGTGCGTTCTGCCCAAGTTCTGGCGCGTGTGGTCGCTCATCCGAGCCTGCTCTCGCCTTGGTCAGTGCACAAAACCTCTTCTCCTCCCTACAAGCTACCATTCATGTGTGGGGGTCAAAGGATTTTGCCTACTGGTTGCAGAGATATGGAGCCAGGAAATCCGGTCTGTCTCCCTGCTCAAACTCGAGGCAAATCCAAGGTTTTGTCGTGTTTAGGGCTCGCGTCCCAATGCCATCTTCTGGCACACGACAGAGGGGTTAGTTAGACACAAATTTGTCAATGGGGCCATTAGGATTCGAGTTGGGGATCAAGGTGAACATCCCTGATCTTTGGCTCAAGGTCTGAATTTCAGAATTCTGAAATTCAGAATTCCCATTAAGTCTCCACATGAGAAGCTTGATTTGGGGTCTTTCTTGAGTTATTTTGGCTAAGCTTTCTCAACCTTTCTTGTTGCTCATTAAATATACTTCAATTTTTATAATTGGCTCAAGTCAAAATTTTAAACTTTTCATCCCCTTTTTCTTACTTTTCTTGAATTTAGCTCATGGGGCTCACTTAGGGTTTTTCATTAGGGTTGTACATTCTTATCTTTTTAAAAGACTCAATTGTTTGGATCATGATACTTTTAAGTATATACTTGGTGAATCTTTTAGTACTTAAGTTATTTGATGTTCATGCTTACTTTGGTTCACATAAAATGATGGTTCTTGGTTTGGCATTTGAGAGAAACCCTAGGTGACACTGGGGTATCACATAGGGTACACCTATCCATGCTAAGATCCAAGTAGATAAAGATTATAAACTCATTTTAAGTCTGTACTATGTTGTATACTAATGTTTATCTGGTTAACAACCAGCATCGTCACTTTAAATACAATCATACTACAGTTCTACCAATACACTGATTTACTGTTCGCCACGCGCGCATGGGCGCGCATAATACACTAGTTCAAGTTAAGCATGAAAGAGAACGGGGTAGGTCAAGCTAAACCAGAACAATCCGCGCTAGTAGCTCAAAGCAAGAAAACGTATATGGGGCCATAATAACGTTACCTAAGGAAACTGAAAGCAGATACTAGTACAAAACGAACGTGCTAGAATATTTAGTATTAAAAAATATTGAATTACAGATATAAAATTATTAATGTAGAATATCAGAATATCCATCTTGTATAGTGCTTAACATTTGGGGCAGATTTTGCTATATATGCGTGATAACAAAAGCATAGGTCCAGCCACATTGATAAGTAGCAATCATGCAGACAATGAGCAATACAATCTTACTCAAATTTGAATACAAAATATTTAACCAATTCAAAGATGGCGCTCCTGTACTAGGATAGCAATAATCCAGATATTGAGTGGTTTTGTTTTTTAGACGTAACATAAATCTTCACATGGCCGATGCAGACTAAACACAGCCATGCACTAGAACCCGACAACTCATTCTTGAGCTTATATTAAACGTACAGGCTGTGATCACGTAAAATGCAGTAAAGAAGGTATACCGTCACTAGAACTTATTTCAAGAGATTATTTAAGCATGCAAAAGTAGGCACAGAATAAAAACTATCTGGAGGTTCAGGAGCTGAAAGGTCCGTCTAAAATCAGAACAGATCCCTATTAAAGTTGGATGCCGTAAAGAGGATGTTGTTATTAGCTATGAAGAATTCAGATTAATGGACAACTAAAATAGGAAAGAAACTATATAAATTGTTGGCTAAAAAGGCATTCAGTGAAACACAATCTAGATGGCAGAACAACAAAAGGCATAACTTCCAAAAGATCTTACAATCACTGCCAAGGGACAAAATCTTTTGAAACTGTGACCCAGAAGCTCCTACATTGTCTTTTGACTTTTTCACATCAAGAACCTTCATCGATCTACTTTCACAGCTACACCTCATTTACGTGCATGAACAACAAAAGGCATAACTTCCAAAAGATCTTACAATCACTGCCAAGGGACAAAATCTTTTGAAACTGTGACCCAGAAGCTCCTACATTGTCTTTTGACTTTTTCACATCAAGAACCTTCATCGATCTACTTTCACAGCTACACCTCATTTACGTGCATGAACTAATACAACATTTACTGGGCCATCTGGTTATCTACTAACTAGTATGGCAGTGTAACTGAATAGCTGATAAGCTAGCAATTTGTTAGCCATTAGCACTTGGGTAAGAAAACTCAGCACGTAAGGAGTAATTTTCTTGCAGGACTTGGATATCATATCCTCAAATCCTAAAAAAGCACACGTTCTTTAAATTGGGAGTCTGGTGTTGCTCTTCAGTTGATAAACTCGACTATCTTGCCTAAATCAAAATCAGTGGCTTTCTGGTAACCTGTCACAATAAATAGAACAAGACAATAAATAGGCAATTTTCATGTGAGATGGAAGTTTCCAACAACAAAATCAGTATAGCTGAAGCTCTCATAGAACCTGCACGTGAAATCATGAGTTGCGAGGACAATGTCAGGAATTCAAGTTCTAAAGGTTAACAGGTTATGATTTCTTTGGATTTTTCCCTCAGTAGTGTCGGGGCTCTTTTTTAATGAATAATGATTGGAGAAAGGTTTTTGAAATGGCTCAGTAATCTGGCGATAAGTCCAAACTCATGAAAGATGACCTAGTAACTAATGATTTAGAGGAAACATACCGCCAAGGGAACTCTGAGGTGTCTATTCCAGCTCGGTGCAATTGATCGACGTATTGTAATGCTTCTCGGCACTCTTCTCTGTCATCAAAAAACTCACTTTTATCGCCTTCAATCTGATATGTATCATTCCCTTTGCCAGTGATAACCTGAAGGTAGGACCGTAGAAGCATAGATGTCAGGATCATGATGAACCCAAGAAGCGAGACAGGTGAACACTACTGCATTATAACTGTGGTTTAAAGAATCAAGAACACTTTCTCATCACAACACTAATATAGCACAATTACCACTTTCTAGATGGTGGTACAACAACAGTAACATAGTTTGCATGCTTCTAAAGAGATATGGATTATATTTCGAGTCCAACTGGTAAATATGATAGGGTTAATGTCGTCTTCTGCAGGCTTTTCTGTTAAAAGATCAATGTACGGAAACAGCAATCTATGAGTTCCAAAAATTTCTTTACAACTCAGTTATATGGTCACAGGCTCAGAACTACAGAAAAGGCTTCCTGATAACATAGATAAGAAACTTACGACCACATCGCCTTGTTCACCCATTGCAACAGCAGCTCGAACTGCAACTCTTCTAATATCATGTAGGAATAGTCTATGCCCATTTGGAAGGGGTGGGTAATAATCATTAGCACCATATTTCAAGTATTCTTCCATAGTCCAGCCTACACCTGCCAACATATCATCTAGGATATCTACTGCAGAATAGAACAACAAATTTGTGTAAAAACCAGGGTGATAATGCACTAATCCAGATCTGTTCTACATATTAGATATTATTAAGAATCATACATGGATCTTCATTTGCTGGATTGTCTGATGTCAACATGACAACATCACTTTTATCAGCTGCGATCTTTGTCATCACGGGCCTCTTCCCTCTTTCTTTCTCTCCGCAACATCCAACAACTAAATTAAACAGCATAGCAGGAGGTTCAGTTCCCATGTTATAACCAGAATAAAGAAAATATAGCAGCAACTACAAATAATCAACATTTCACACAGCTCTGCGTAGGCAGTATCAGTATGTGTTGTTAACAAAAGCTACAGCTACAAGTAAAATTATCTTACCAGTGACAATCCGGCGTGGTCCCAGCTCCCTTACACCATCCAGAAGCCTTGACAGAGCTTCTGGTGTCCTTGCATGATCAACGATTACCCCAAAGGCTTGCTCCTCATCGATTAGCTCACACCGACCTGGGATCGCATCCACCTCTTCTATGCCCCTGACTATGTCCTCCAGTGGTGCACCCACTGCAATGCCAACTGCCACAGTTGCAAGGATGCTGTAGACGTTATCTCTTCCAAGCAGCCCAGAGGAGATCTCGAGGATCCCATGTGGTGTCTGTACCAGAACCTCCGTCTCAAACAGGGAAAGCTGGTATTTAAGCGTGTGCACATCAGCCTTCTTGTTCTCAAATGAATATGTTACCACAGGGACATCATGCCCTCCTTGTGCGGCGAAAAATGGGGCACTTGGATCATCGATGTTCACCACCTTACGATGGCGCTCAGGGTCCACCATTCTGGAGAAAAGAGAGGCCATTCTGCTCATATACTCCTCGTAGGTCATGCCATTCTCTTCATCAGTGTGCCTAACATTAGTCAAAACAGCAATATCATAATCTATCTCACTGTCCACACCAGATGGAGGCATCCCATCAGTGCCTTTCTCCAACACCACTGCCTCAGTGCCATTGTGTAACATTGTTGCCATCAGCTTCTGCGCAGCAATGGGGTCACTAGATGCATCAGGGCGTGCATCGAGCTTGTTGCTGCTGAAGGCATAGGTCCCAAGAACACCCACTAAACCAGTCCTCACCCCCATAGCCTCGTACATTGCTTTCACGAGGTGAGTTGTGGTAGTTACGCCATCTGTGCCAGTGACACCTATGATAGCCATGTTCATCGACGGCCGGCTGTACAAGCAGGCAGGGAGTACCCGGAGCGCGGTCAAAATGTCGTCTACAATGACCAGCGCGCGACAGGCCAGGGTGCCCTCAATGTTGAGGTCCTGATCAGCTACGACGGCAACGGCCCCACGCTTGTCGGCTTCGGTGAGCCCCGCGAGCCCGTCCTCTCCCACGCACACAAACAGGTCGCCGGCCGCCACCAGGCTGGCGTCGCGCTGCACTCCTGCGAGGGCGACATCCTGGTCGCCCGTCACGGCCACCGGGACGAGCTTGCTCTCGTCAAGGAGCTCAGCCAGCGTCATGCGGAAGGCCGGTTGTCGCATCCTGGCACCCTCGAGGCCGAGCTCCTCGGTCACATCAAAGCCTTCCCCGTCCTCATCGAGCGGCAATCCATCGTCCTCGTCCTCGCCCCCCTCCACCTCCTCATCCTCCTCGTCGGCCACGGATACAACACTGAGTCCCTGAAGCTTCCGGATCTCATCGAGATCGATCACCTCCTCAGGGGAGAGCTCGTCGGCGAGGTCCTCGTCCTCCGGCTGCGATTGCGACGGCGGCGGCGAAGCAGGGGATGGCTTGATGAGCCCGCGCCGCGTGAACTCCTCCCGCTTCTCAGCGATAGCGCGGTCAATTTCGTCGAAGAACTCGTCGTCTGGGTCGTAGCTGCCTCCGCCGCCGCCTCTGGCAGTGGAGGGGGACGAGAAGAGCGGGTTGTCAGGGGTGATCTCCGGCTGGCGGATCCGTGCGCGCTCCACGCTTCGCGCAAGCTGGTCATAGCGGGTTAGGCCATGGGAAGAGTCCTCCGCGGCCTCAGGGGGTTCGTCGTCGGCGGTGGGCGGGCGGAACCGTCGTGCGGCCGCGGCGGCGAGGCGTAGGGGGAGCCGGCGCGGGGTCGGAGGGGCTAGGATTCTGGAAGGAGGAGGGCGGGAGGCGGAGGGGAATGAAAAGGGGAAGGGGAGGCGGAAGGCGAGGGGCGCCGTGGCCATGGGAGGCGGCGAGGCGCGCGGTGACCTTGGTTGGAAAGGAAGGGGAGGTTTTGGTCCCTTCGAAATTCGGATTGGGAATAACTGAAGAAGGGGATGAGGGGTGTGTGTGGTGGGACCGTGGGGGGACTGGGTTAGTGGGCTGGTTTTGAATTTATGGATCGAGCGGTCTCACAAAAATACGTGGGCCGAGGCGCTGAATAGTATGGGAAGGGGAAACTGTACAGTATAGTTTTTTAGATTTTTCATATCAACCAAGCTCGGCGCTTCGGTCCATATTTGTTTGAGAGACATCATACTACTTCGGGCAATTTCATCTTAATCTTTTTTGTAATTTTTGTTTTGCGTTTATGAAAGTTTGATTTATTTAGAGATATTAGTTGGATTTACGGTTTAATTTTTAAATTTTGGAACCAAATGCACTAGTGCATATGTAGGGAAGTTAACAATACCAAGTCGGGTTTGCTTGTTCATTCTTTTCTCAACTGCTCAATGCATGCATGGGGAGCATAAATTCAAAAAAAATAGCAAACTCTTGTATGAAACGCTAATTTAGAATTTTAATCATATTTATATCTTTGAAAGATTGTCATCAATTACTAAAAAGAAGAGGTTGAAATGTTTGATTCTGGTAATTGAGTGCCAACCATGTATACACTAATGTTTTCGTTAAAATGGATAGCTAGGATTCAGTTGACGGTGATGGGCAAGGCATAGAAAGTGACGAAGATGGAGATCAACTTCACATACATGCAAGTATTCATCATATAAAATAGTAATATTCATCCATATTATCTTAGTCCTCATGTGGTGTATGTTTTTTCCTGCGTCGTCATTGGTGGTTGAGGGATAGAATAGCTTGACTTGAGCACTAGTTTTCTCATTCCGCACAAGTTTCATACCAGAGGTTTTGGGAAAATTTTCAAAAGAAAACATAAGTTCCTTATATGGTCCTCTTGAGTTGCTCATGAACGATATATTTTTACTCACAGAAACGATATATGTTTAATCACTGAGGGTATCTCCAATAGATTCTCTATTACATCCCCTATATCAAACTTATCTCTGTAAACAGTGTAAAACAGTGTCATCTACAGTTCCACGTCCCCTATTTGCACAGTTTACTTGTCGGGGACCATAATTAGGGGTACCCTCAAGGCTCCTAATTCTCAGCTGGTAACCCCCATCAGCATAAAGCTGCAAAGGCCTGATGTAACACCCAATTATGTACATCATATGATAAGAGGTTATTCCCTTGAATATTTTGTCTCTATTTAATGGAGCATGTGAACACCACATTTAAAAACAAGTAATTAATAAAAAAGACATACCACAAAATTTTGCATCATGCTGGTTTTTCACTCTTATGTGCACTTTGTGACAGTATAAATAAATATAATAATGTGAAAAGAGATATACTAAAGGCCAAAGTGGAACTTAGGATGTAAAAAGAAATTCTAGAAATTGGAAAGGAGGAGGAATAAAATATGTTGTGGATAAAAATAAATATATGAAAACAAATACTAATCTTACACCGGATAAATGAAGTTGAACATTTGGCCAATGGTGAAATTCATAACAAGATCCATATTCAAATTTGAAATTTGAAAAATAAAAAGAGTAAAACAAAACAGAAAAGAAAAAGAGAAATAAAAGAGAAAACTCGAGTTGGGCCCAAACCGAGGCACTCGGCCCACTTAACCACATCACGCGGCCCATAACTCCACTCCCGCGCGCGCCCTCTCATCTTTTTCGCTGACCCGTGGGCCCCGCTTGGCAGCCGGCTCCTGCGCGCAGGACGCTTCTCCGTGTGTCACTGGGTGCGCGGGCCCACTGGCCAGGAGCGTCTCCCACGCGCTCGGACTCCATCCACCGCCGCGCCAACAACCTTACCTCCGAGCATGGCGGCTGGCGCAAATTTCGCGGGTAGCCGTTGTTGCGCTGACCATGTCGCGCCCATATAGAGTGCCGTGACCCCCGAACTCGTTTATCTCCCTCTCTTCCTCCTACCGCCGCGATTATCACCGTCGTCGTGTGCACCGAGCGCAGACCCAGCAGAAAACCGTCGCCGCCGCGAATTCCCCACACCATCGACGCCCAGTGCCGGAATTCGGACCGTGGGCCTGTTCCGGACCTACGTGAGACCGGCCGCGGCGTCCCCTGCGTGATTGACGGTTCATCAGCCGCCGATTCCACGACGGAGTCAACACACCGCCGCAAATCCGCCAATCGCCGTGGGCGAGCTCGGTTACCTCTTCAATCGCCGGTACGTCAACTCGTTGCGGTTCAATAGGGCCCAGACAGCGTCTAGCACCATTCGATTTGAGAATAGGGGTCTTGGAGCGCTAGATTGGGATTGCTCCGGTGAAGCTTCCGCCGGGCGATGTGCACGCCGGCGCTCTGCTCAGTCGTAGGGTAGACGATGGGCTGTGCACCGTAGATCTCCTAGCCAGCGGCCAGGATTAGAAGGTAGCTTACCCCTTCAGTTAAGAGAACCCGGACCGTTGATCTGTAATCCGATGGATAAGATTCGATCTCGGTTATTTTGGATCCAAGCCGTAGATATAGGATCCGACGGTGTCATGTGTGGGCGAGGGTTAGTCTGGATCGACCTAATCTCGGCCGTCCGCGCTTGATCGGACGGCTCACGGGTGCCGATACCCCTTCGCGATGGCCAATTTACTAAAGAGTCCCTCGGTTTACTTGAAAACAACCCGCCGTCCACCCTGTACAGCGCGCTGAGTCTAGGATATTTTACCATCTAGACCCTGCTGTTTTCTGTATTTGAGGCCCACTCCAGAGAACTTTAAAAATCAGAAATTAATATCAGAAATTAATTTTTAGTGCATAAATAAATGTTAAAACTTGTTTAATTCATAGTAAATGCATATGAACTCCAAATTAGACCATTCCAGTTCCTAAATTTTCATAAAATTATTGTCTACCCATTAGTGCCTCTGTTCTAACATGACAAACACATTAAAATTATTCTTTCACTTAATCTTATATTAAATGCATAAAACCTTAGAAAATCCATAACTTAAAATATATAACTCCAATTTTGATGATTCCAGTTCCTGTGATCTTATTTTAATGTCTAGTTTATTACTGTATATTCTATTTGCATGTTTGATGTGATGTTAATTTATGCTATGCCATGTATGTATTGTATTGATGCGAGTAGACGAGCAACCCACTGTGGAACCTGAGCTTCAACAAGTTGAGACTGCTGAGCAGGAGCTCGTGGAAGGCAAGTTGTGCCCTTGATCACTTCTTTTACCCATTCATGTTATTATTGTTCATAATGATCTGCATAGGATAATTTTGCTGGGACCCAATAGGATGCCCTAGATTTTGACTATCTTTATACCTTGCTCTACCACTGGTTTTACTACTAAAGTTTTGGGTAGTACATGCTATTGCTTTATGTGGATTTGGGTATAGAGATATTCATCACTCATTGTTATACTATTTATTGTTATCTGTTTTATTCTTCCTTGTTCATGTTAAGATCATTATGTTAATGGGAACATGGAGAACCACCCGGGAAAACAGTGCTACCACAAGGGTTTAATGGGACGCCCTTGGCTGATTAACTAGGAAAGCTAGGGGAGGGCTACCTTACCCGAAAGGGGCAAGGGCAGTAGGGGAGAGGTCAGCGTAGGGAGGTCCCTGGTTGATTTTGCTGCGATGGCGGTCAGCAAGGAACCCTGCACTGGATCTTCCTATAAACTGTAGCGGGTAGTCTGAAGCTAGTGGAACTTTGTAAAGGCCTCGTAGTGGTACCCTGCCTCGCTTCCTAGGTAGAGGTGTATGGAGTCTGATCAACTCTGTGGCAAATGGGTAACACGACTTGTGGGTAAAGATGCGCAACCTCTGCAGAGTGTAAAACTGGTATACTAGCCGTGCTCACGGTCATGAGCGGCTCGGACACTCACATGATTAATATATGGAACTTAAACTTAACCTGTCATTTCATTGCATTTGGGATTATTTTATTATTACTTTTACTTATTATTACTATGGTTTGGTATTTACTTACACTTAGTAACTGCTAATAAAATTTTGACCAACTTATAAAAGCAATGCTCAGCTTCAGCCTTTATTTCATTGATCAGCCTTACACTTCATGAACTCCCACCTTTGGTGAGTTCATGCCACATTATTCCCCACGACTTGTTGAGCTATGAACGTATGTGAGCTCACTCTTGCTGTCTCACACCCCCCCCCCACAGGAGAAGAGCAGGTGGTTCAGGAGGAGCCGCCTAACACTGAGGAGTTCGATCTGATCTAGGTGGCGTTTCCCAGTCGACATTGGCGCCGACGATCCTTAGTTCGTTTTATCTTTATTATTTTATTTTGTAATAAGACTTCCGCTATGTAATAATTACTCTGATGTTTTATGACATTTATCTCTATACACTCTGTTATTATATATGTTGTCTTCTTTGGCGCATGTATGAGATGCAGCCGGCTTTGTTCTTTAAAACCGGGTGTTACAGAAGTGGTATCAGAGGAAATGTTGACTGTAGGACGAAACCTAGATAGAAATGGACAAAACCCTTGCCCACTTATCTTATTCTGATTCATTCTACACTTACCTTACTCTGATTCTCTCTATACTTATCTTAATCTTGTCTCACCTTCTACTGTTCTACTCTGATCATTCTTATCTTCTCTATTCTAAGACAAGATGGATTTCAAACTTTGGAATCATACCCCCATGACATTTTTAAGAGATAGGAGGCCTAAGACCAACCCAAAACTATTTTCTATATTTAAAAATGTTGTTTGATTGTTCTGATGCTAAATGCCTGATTTGCTTCTTTGATTGATTGAAATATTATATGGACATCTTAGTATGTACCACTATAAGGTATTGTATTAGCTTTAGTAGGTGTCACACTAATCTACTTAGCTAATAAATCCCCCAAAGAAACATGATTGTAATTACTGCCTTGGCTACTATTTTCTTACTATATGTATCTAACTCAGATGGTCAATACCAGGCGGGGTGGTGGAATTGACTTGCCTCCTAACCAACACACTCGAAGACAACCTCAGCCACAACCTGCTGGGATGAATCCTCCCAATCCTCCACCAGGCGGAGTTGACCCACTGGTTGCTGCTCAGATGGCGGTGATGCAGCAAATGGCGGACACTATGGCTGATATGCGTGCCCAGATGCAGCAAGAACGCCAAGAGA
This sequence comes from Zea luxurians, assembly GCA_029449295.1. NCBI lineage: Eukaryota > Viridiplantae > Streptophyta > Magnoliopsida > Poales > Poaceae > Zea > Zea luxurians. The sequence continues at coordinate 15,076,980 of JAOPSE010000071.1, forward strand.
TGCGTCAGGAAAGAGAAGATATACGCCAGGAGTTGCGTCAGGAGAGAGATGAGATACGCCAAGAAAGGAGGGCGCAACAACAGCAGCTGCAACAACAACTTCAACAGCAGCAACAAGTGCCATTGCCTCCACCACCACCACCAGTTCCACCTCGTGATAAGCACCGAGAGTTCATGAGTCATAAGCCACCGACCTTCGCCAGTTCGCCAGATCCACTTGATGCAGACGATTGGTTGAAGTCAATCAAGAAGATGCTGAATATTGCACAATGCACTGACCGGGAGAAGGTTTTATATGCTTCTGGACGTCTGACGGGTCCTGCTGCTGACTGGTGGGATTCTTATACTGCTGCCCATGATGCTGCGGATACTATCACTTGGGCAGAGTTCAGTACGCAGTTCAGGAACTACCATATTCCTGCTGGGATGATAAAGATCAAGAAGAAGGAATTTCTGTCATTGAAGCAAGGAAGCATGTCAGTCAGCGAGTACAGAGACAAATTCATTCAGTTGTCGAGGTATGCTCCAGAGGAAGTTGCTGAGGATGAGAGAAAGCAGGAGCATTTCATTGAAGGACTTAATGGACTGCTGCAGTATGCTCTAGTGGCACACACTTTCCCATCATTTCAGAGGCTATTGGATAAGGCTCTTGCTATTGAACACAAGCGTGTTCAATTGGGTGATTTGAAGAGGAAGGCTATCTCACAAGGACAGGGTAGCAGCAGTGTTCGTCCTCGCTACAGTTCACCATAGGGTACACCGACCCGACCAGGAGGACCGCGCCCAGTTCAGCAATCACCACTGAGGACTCCACCTCCTCGACAGGCTACCCCTACTGGCACCCCGACGAAGTTTGCAGGACAGAGTCCGGGCACTCAATGTTTCAAGTGTGGGAAGATTGGTCATTATGCAAATGTCTGCCCACAGAGGATTGCTGCTACTCCAGTTCAGAACAAGCAACAGACCCCTGGCAAGGGATATTCTATAGCCAGGGTGAATCAAGTCAGCGTTGATGATACTCCTGAGGGTGGTGACCTCGTAATTGGTATGTTTTATGTTAATGCAAATCCTGCAACAATATTATTTGATTCTGGTGCTACACATTCATTCATGTCTGCTCGTTATGCCAACACAAATGAAATACCACTGCTAAATATGAGAAAACCCCTGATAGTAATTACACCTAAAGGGCCTGTTGAGGCGAATCAAATGACACGTAGATTGACACTGACCATTATGGGTAGAGAATTTGGAGCTACTGCTATAATATTAGAGTCAAGCAGTATAGATCTGATCCTTGGTATGTCATGGCTAAGAAAGGCAAAGGCCGTTATAGCATGTGGGAGAGGTACCCTAGAGCTCACTACCACTAAAGGAGAAAGATTTCAAGTTAATATTGCAGTAACCTCCTCATCCATGCGTGCAATGTTCTTTATGCCTGAGGAGTTTGTTGGTGACAACATCCGGGTGGTTAGAGATTTTCCGGATGTCTTTCCAGAGGAGTTACCAGAAATGCCACCTGATAGAGAAGTTGAGTTTGTTATTGATCTCTTACCTGGAACCGCCCCTATTTCTAAACGGCCATATAGAATGTCCGTAGAGGAGTTGAAGGAACTTAAGAAGCAGTTGACTGAGTTACAAGAGGCTGGTTACATTCGTCCGAGTTCCTCACCTTGGGGAGCACCGGTGTTATTTGTGCAGAAGAAGGATGGATCGCAACGGATGTGTGTGGATTATAGGTCTCTTAATGATGTTACGGTGAAGAACAAGTACCCGTTGCCCCGTATTGAGGATTTATTTGATCAGATGAGAGGAGCCAGGGTATTCTCGAAGATTGATCTCCGATCGGGATACCATCAGATGAAGATTAGACCATCGGATATTCCTAAGACGGCTTTCTCAACTCGATATGGATTATATGAGTTTACTGTTATGTCGTTTGGACTAACCAATGCACCAGCTTACTTCATGAATTTGATGAATAAGGTGTTTATGGAGTACTTGGACAGATTCGTCGTGGTGTTCATCGACGATATTCTTATCTATTCTAGGAATGAAAGTGATCATGAACAACATCTGAGGTTGGTGCTACAGAAGTTACGAGATAATGAGCTCTACGCTAAGTTTAGCAAGTGTGAGTTTTGGATTGACAAGGTGCCATTCCTTGGTCATATTATTTCTAATGGAGGAATAGCAGTGGATCCTGCTAAAGTGAAGGAGATTATGGAATGGAGAGTGCCCACTACAGTTACTGAGATTCGGAGTTTCTTGGGACTCGCAGGATATTATCGGAGATTTATTGAGGGATTCTCTAAGATTGCCAAGCCTATGACATCGCTTTTGGAGAAAGGAAGAGAATTCAAGTGGGATGAGAAATGTCAAGAGAGCTTTGATCAATTGAAGGAAAGATTGATGTCACCTCCAGTATTGATTATGCCAGATCTGCAGAAGGGATTTGACATTTATTGTGATGCATGTGGCCAAGGACTTGGATGTGTGCTTATGCAAGAAGGACATGTGATTGCCTATGCATCTCGTCAGTTGCGGAAACATGAATTGAACTACCCCACTCATGATTTGGAATTGGCTGCCGTTGTGCATGCACTTAAGATTTGGAGACACTATATTATGGGAACTAAGTGCCAAGTATACACGGATCATAAGAGTTTGAAGTACATATTCACTCAGAAGGATCTCAACCTTAGGCAACGCCGTTGGTTGGAGCTCATCAAGGATTATGATTTGGAGATTCACTATCACCCGGGCAAGGCGAATTTGGTTGCAGATGCCTTGAGTCGGAAGGAGCATGTTCACTCCGCTTTCGTTGTCCAGCTACCCGATGAATTAGCAAAAGACTTTGAGAGACTCAATTTGGGAATTGTTACTCATACTGAAGGGGTTACCATTGAGTTGGAACCTACCTTGGAGCAAGAGATTCGTAAAGGTCAGGTTGGTGATGCTAAGATTCAAGAGATCAAGGATCTTATTACTGAAGGTCGAGTTCCGGAATTCACGGAGGATGAGCAAGGTACTATATGGTTCAAGGATCGGATATGCGTTCCGGAGATCGATAGCCTCCGTGAGGCTATACTGAAAGAAGCTCATGATTCTGATTACTCCATCCACCCTGGAAGCACTAAGATGTATCAAGATTTGAAGCGAAAGTATTGGTGGTATGGATTGAAAAGAGATGTTGCTGCCCATGTGGCTAAGTGTGATGTGTGTCAAAGAGTTAAGGCCGAACATCAAAGACCCGCTGGATTATTGCACCCATTGAAGATACCCGAGTGGAAATGGGAAGAAATTGGTATGGATTTTATTGTTGGACTGCCCCGCACTCCAGCAGGATATGACTCTATTTGGGTAATTGTGGACAGATTGACAAAGGTGGCTCATTTTATACCTGTGAGGACTAATTACACGGGAGCCAAGCTAGCAGAATTGTATATGACTCGGATAGTTTGTCTACATGGAGTGCCTAAGAAGATCGTGTCTGATCGAGGATCACAGTTTACTTCTCGATTTTGGAAGAAGTTGCATGAGAGTTTGGATACAAAGTTGAATTTTAGTTCAGCCTACCATCCCCAGACCGATGGACAGACAGAGAGAACCAATCAAGTGCTAGAAGATATGTTAAGAGCTTGTGCTCTTAAACATGGTGGCAGCTGGGAGAAGAGCTTACCCTATGCTGAGTTTTCTTATAATAATAGCTACCAGGCCAGTTTGAAGATGTCACCGTTTGAGGCTCTATATGGCAGAAAGTGCAGGACTCCCCTGTATTGGGATCAAACTGGAGAAAGACAGTTCTTTGGGCCTGAACTTATACAAGAGGCAGAAGAACAAGTACAAATGATAAGAGAAAATTTGAGAATTGCACAGTCCAGACAAAAGAGCTATGCTGATAATAGGAGAAGACTCCTGGAGTTTAAGGAGGGTGATCATGTCTACTTGAAGGTGTCACCACTTCGTGGTATGAGAAGATTCAAGGTCAAAGGAAAGTTGTCCCCTCGCTTCATTGGACCTTTCTTGATCTTAAAGCGAGTGGGAGAAGTTGCATATCAACTAGAGCTACCCGATCATCTGTCAGATGTACATGATGTGTTTCATGTGTCTCAGCTAAAGAAGTGCCTCAGGGTACCTGAGGAGCAACTACCAATGGAAGACCTTAGTGTTCAAGATGACCTGACTTATGCGGAATACCCTATCAAGATTTTGGATACTTTGACTCGAGTTACGAGGAATAAGGTGATAAAGATGTGCAAAGTTCAATGGAGTCACCACGGTGAAGATGAAGCAACTTGGGAAAGAGAAGAAGAGCTTCGTATAGATTTTCCCCACCTTTTCCCTAGTCCTTCCTAAATCTCGAGGACGAGATTATGTTTAAGGGGGGTAGGATTTGTAACACCCAATTATGTACATCATATGATAAGAGGTTATTCCCTTGAATATTTTGTCTCTATTTAATGGAGCATGTGAACACCACATTTAAAAACAAGTAATTAATAAAAAAGACATACCACAAAATTTTGCATCATGCTGGTTTTTCACTCTTATGTGCACTTTGTGACAGTATAAATAAATATAATAATGTGAAAAGAGATATACTAAAGGCCAAAGTGGAACTTAGGATGTAAAAAGAAATTCTAGAAATTGGAAAGGAGGAGGAATAAAATATGTTGTGGATAAAAATAAATATATGAAAACAAATACTAATCTTACACCGGATAAATGAAGTTGAACATTTGGCCAATGGTGAAATTCATAACAAGATCCATATTCAAATTTGAAATTTGAAAAAAAAAGAGTAAAACAAAACAGAAAAGAAAAAGAGAAATAAAAGAGAAAACTCGAGTTGGGCCCAAACCGAGGCACTCGGCCCACTTAACCACATCACGTGGCCCATGACTCCACTCCCGCGCGCGCCCTCTCATCTTTTTCGCTGACCCGTGGGCCCCGCTTGGCAGCCGGCTCCTGCGCGCAGGACGCTTCTCCGTGTGTCACTGGGTGCGCGGGCCCACTGGCCAGGAGCGTCTCCCACGCGCTCGGACTCCATCCACCGCCGCGCCAACAACCTTACCTCCGAGCATGGCGGCTGGCGCAAATTTCGCGGGTAGTCGTTGTTGCGCTGACCATGTCACGCCCATATAGAGTGCCGTGACCCCCGAACTCGTTTATCTCCGTCTCTTCCTCCTACCGCCGCGATTATCACCGTCGTCGTGTGCACCGAGCGCAGACCCAGCAGAAAACCGTCGCCGCCGCGAATTCCCCACACCATCGACGCCCAGTGCCGGAATTCGGACCGTGGGCCTGTTCCGGACCTACGTGAGACCGGCCGCGGCGTCCCCTGCGTGATTGACGGTTCATCAGCCGCCGATTCCACGACGGAGTCAACACACCGCCGCAAATCCGCCAATCGCCGTGGGCGAGCTCGGTTACCTCTTCAATCGCCGGTACGTCAACTCGTTGCGGTTCAATAGGGCCCAGACAGCGTCTAGCACCATTCGATTTGAGAATAGGGGTCTTGGAGCGCTAGATTGGGATTGCTCCGGTGAAGCTTCCGCCGGGCGATGTGCACGCCGGCGCTCTGCTCAGTCGTAGGGTAGACGATGGGCTGTGCACCGTAGATCTCCTAGCCAGCGGCCAGGATTAGAAGGTAGCTTACCCCTTCAGTTAAGAGAACCCGGACCGTTGATCTGTAATCCGATGGATAAGATTCGATCTCGGTTATTTTGGATCCAAGCCGTAGATATAGGATCCGACGGTGTCATGTGTGGGCGAGGGTTAGTCTGGATCGACCTAATCTCGGCCGTCCGCGCTTGATCGGACGGCTCACGGGTGCCGATACCCCTTCGCGATGGCCAATTTACTAAAGAGTCCCTCGGTTTACTTGAAAACAACCCGCCGTCCACCCTGTACAGCGCGCTGAGTCTAGGATATTTTACCATCTAGACCCTGCTGTTTTCTGTATTTGAGGCCCACTCCAGAGAACTTTAAAAATCAGAAATTAATATCAGAAATTAATTTTTAGTGCATAAATAAATGTTAAAACTTGTTTAATTCATAGTAAATGCATATGAACTCCAAATTAGACCATTCCAGTTCCTAAATTTTCATAAAATTATTGTCTACCCATTAGTGCCTCTGTTCTAACATGACAAACACATTAAAATTATTCTTTCACTTAATCTTGTATTAAATGCATAAAACCTTAGAAAATCCATAACTTAAAATATATAACTCCAATTTTGATGATTCCAGTTCCTGTGATCTTATTTTAATGTCTAGTTTATTACTGTATATTCTATTTGCATGTTTGATGTGATGTTAATTTATGCTATGCCATGTATGTATTGTATTGATGCGAGTAGACGAGCAACCCACTGTGGAACCTGAGCTTCAACAAGTTGAGACTGCTGAGCAGGAGCTCGTGGAAGGCAAGTTGTGCCCTTGATCACTTCTTTTACCCATTCATGTTATTATTGTTCATAATGATCTGCATAGGATAATTTTGCTGGGACCCAATAGGATGCCCTAGATTTTGACTATCTTTATACCTTGCTCTACCACTGGTTTTACTACTAAAGTTTTGGGTAGTACATGCTATTGCTTTATGTGGATTTGGGTATAGAGATATTCATCACTCATTGTTATACTATTTATTGTTATCTGTTTTATTCTTCCTTGTTCATGTTAAGATCATTATGTTAATGGGAACATGGAGAACCACCCGAGAAAACAGTGCTACCACAAGGGTTTAATGGGACGCCCTTGGCTGATTAACTAGGAAAGCTAGGGGAGGGATACCTTACCCGAAAGGGGCAAGGGCAGTAGGGGAGAGGTCAGCGTAGGGAGGTCCCTGGTTGATTTTGCTGCGATGGCGGTCAGCCAGGAACCCTGCACTGGATCTTCCTATAAACTGTAGCGGGTAGTCTGAAGCTAGTGGTACTTTGTAAAGGCCTCGTAGTGGTACCCTGCCTCGCTTCCTAGGTAGAGGTGTATGGAGTCTGATCAACTCTGTGGCAAATGGGTAACACGACTTGTGGGTAAAGATGCGCAACCTCTGCAGAGTGTAAAACTGGTATACTAGCCGTGCTCACGGTCATGAGCGGCTCGGACACTCACATGATTAATATATGGAACTTAAACTTAACCTGTCATTTCATTGCATTTGGGATTATTTTATTATTACTTTTACTTATTATTACTATGGTTTGGTATTTACTTACACTTAGTAACTGCTAATAAAATTTTGACCAACTTATAAAAGCAATGCTCAGCTTCAGCCTTTATTTCATTGATCAGCCTTACACTTCATGAACTCCCACCTTTGGTGAGTTCATGCCACATTATTCCCCACGACTTGTTGAGCTATGAACGTATGTGAGCTCACTCTTGCTGTCTCACACCCCCCCACAGGAGAAGAGCAGGTGGTTCAGGAGGAGCCGCCTAACACTGAGGAGTTCGATCTGATCTAGGTGGCGTTTCCCAGTCGACATTGGCGCCGACGATCCTTAGTTCGTTTTATCTTTATTATTTTATTTTGTAATAAGACTTCCGCTATGTAACAATTACTCTGATGTTTTATGACATTTATCTCTATACACTCTGTTATTATATATGTTGTCTTCTTTGGCGCATGTATGAGATGCACCCGACTTTGTTCTTTAAAACCGGGTGTTACACCTGATGGATGCGATCAAGTTAGGGATCAGTCCATTCGAGGGGCTCGATCACGCCTCGCCCGAGCCTAGCCTCGGACAAGGGCAGCCGACCCCGGAGGATCTCCGTCTCGCCCGAGGCCCCCCTCCAGCGGCGAACACGTTCCCGGCTCGCCCAAGGCCCTGTCTTCGCCAAGAAGCAACCCCGACCAAATCGCAGGAGCATTCAATGCAAAGGTGGTCTGACACCTTTATCCTGATGCGCGCCCCTCAGCTGACAGAGCCGAAGTGACCGCCGTCACTTCGCCGCTCCACTGACCGGTCTGACAGAAAGACAGCGCCGCCTGCGCCGCTCCGACTGCGGTGCCACTTGACAGAGTGAGGCTGACAGGCAGTCAGGCCCGGCCGCACACCATAGGAAACTCCGCTCCGCTCGACCCAGGGCTCGGACTCGGGCTAAGCCCCGGAAGACGGCGAACTCCGCTCCGCCCGACCCAGGGCTCGGACTCGGGCTAAGCCCCGGAAGACGGCGAACTCCGCTCCGCCCGACCCAGGGCTCGGACACGGGCTAAGCCCCAGAAGACGGCGAACTCCGCTCCGCCCGACCCAGGGCTCGGACTCGGGCTAAGCCCCGGAAGACGGCGAACACTGCTCCGCCCGACCCAGGGCTCGGACTCGGGCAAAGCCCCGGAAGACGGCGAACTCCGCTCCGCCCGACCTAGGGCTCGGACTTGGGCTCAGCCCCAGAAGACGACGAACTCCGCTTCGCCCGACTCCAGGACTCAAATTCTGCCCTGGCCTCAAACAACGGCCTCCGCCTCGCCTGACCTAGGGGCTCGGACTCGGCCTCGGCCACGGAAGACGGACTCGACCTCGACCTCGGAGGAGCCTCCACATCGCCCAACTTAGGGCGCGGACTGGCCACGTCAACAGAAGGCGCCGTCATTACCCTACTCCAGGCTGACTCAGGCTACGAGGAACAAGACCGGCATCCCATCTGGCTCGCTCCACCAGATAGGCGATGATGGCGCCCCGCACGCTCCCTGACGATGGCGGCTCTCGGCCCCCTTACGGAAGCAAGAGGACGTCAGCAAGGACTCGACGGCCCCGACAGCTGTCCCTCCGCCAGGCTCCAGCGCTCCTCCGACGGCCACGACATCACACAAACCGGGCGCCAAAATCTCTCCGGCCGCCACGATGGCGTGTACTTAGGGCACTAGCTCTCCTCCGCTAGACACGTAGCACTCTGCTACACCTCCCATTGTACACCTGGATCCTCTCCTTGCGCCTATAAAAGGAAGGACCAGGGCCCTCTTAGAGAGGGTTGGCCGCACGGGGACGAGGACGAGACGGGCGCTCGCGTGAGGCCACTCGCTCCTTCCCCCGTGTGGACGCTTGTAACCCCCTACTGCAAGCGCACCCGACCTGGGCGCGGGACGAACACGAAGGCCGCAGGATTTCCACCTCTCTCACGCCCATCTCCGGCCACCTCACTTCCCCCCTTCGCGCTCGGCCTCGCGTCGACCCATCTGGGCTGGGGCACGCAGCGACACTTCACTCGTCGGCTCAGGGACCCTCCGGTCTCGAAACGCCGACAGTTGGCGCGCCAGGTAGGGGCCTGCTGCGTGTTGACGAACAGCTTCCCGTCAAGCTCCAGATGGGTAGTCTCCAGCAACCTCTCCGGCCCGGGACGGTGCTCCATTTCGGGAGCCTTGAGTTCATGTCCCTCGACGGCAGCTACGACATGATACTCTTTCCACCGCCGGGCGACAGCGACAGTGGCGGCCGACAGTCCGCCCGCCGGTGGCGGGATCGACGACGTCTTCCCCGCGTGGTGGAAGAACAACCTTCGAGCTCGCCCCGTCCTCTTCCCCGTCGACGGAGGAGGAGGAGGCGGGGCAACCAAGGCCAAGCAGGAGGCGGCGCCTCATCAACCGTCGAGCGATTCGACAACGCCAGCACTCCAACGGGGGGCACGCCGGGCATCGGCCTCGCGCTTGAGACGAAGACGAGCGCTGTCTCCCCGCGACACGTCAATCCCGAGCAAACGGACGACGCAAGCACGCTCGCGAAAGGCTTGTTGGGTGTCACCCTCGTACCTAAGACAACGGTGCAGTCAGTCCCCGATGTGACCTCATCACCGCCCGTCGACCAAGAGGTACCGACCGATTCCTATCCCACGCCTCTCAGATTTAGCCTCGACCCGCCTAGCGGCTCCGCTTTGGCGGACGCTTTCGTAGAGGCGAATCCGAACCCTCTGGGATCTCGTATGCGGTCGCCTTGGGACCGGCTGACGGACGTCTCGACCTACGGGCCCTCCGGGTCCGAGGAAGACGATGAGCCCAGCTTCTGTTGGGATTTCTCTGGACTTGGCAACCCCAGTGCCATGCGGGGCTTCATGACCGCATGCGACTGCTGCCTTTCCGACTGTTCCGACGGCAGCCGTAGCCTCGGCGACGAGGACTGCGGCCCGAGCCGCGAATGTTTCCATGTCGATCTAGGGGGTCCCTCCGAAGGCAACCATCTCGGCAAGCCGGAGGACGGTGATCTCCCTAGGCCGGTGCCTCGCGTTGACATCCCGCGGGAGCTAGCTGTGGTCCCCGTTCCGGCGGGGGGTCACGACCCACAACTCGAGCAAATCCGCGGGGTGCAGGCCAGGCTCGACGAGGGAGCAGGAGCGCTCGAGCCAATCCGCCGGGACGTCGGGCAGGCATGGGCGGGCCAACCTCCGACCGGAGAAATGCGTCATCTACCCCAGGGCTTCCAGCACCGCATCGCCGACGATGTCAGGGTCAGGCCGCCACCCGCATCCAGTGGGGTCGGCCAGAACCTGGCTGCAGCAGCAATGCTCCTCCGCGCAATGCCGGAGCCATCAACCACCGAGGGGCGGCGAATCCAGGGAGAGCTCAAAGATCTCCTGGAAGGCGCCGCGGTCCGGCGGGCCGAGAGCTCCGCCTCCCGAAGGTAGGGGTACCCCTCGGAACATCATGCCGCGACTTCCCGATTCATGCGGGAAGCCTCGGTCTACACCGGGCGCACGCGCAACACAGCGCCTGTGGCCCCGGGTCGCCTCGGCAACGAGCACCATCACCGTGATCGTCGGGCCCACCTCGACGAGAGGGTGCGCCGAGGCTACCACCCCAGGCGTGGGGGACGCTATGACAGCGGGGAGGATCGGAGTCCCTCGCCCGAACCACCCGGTCCGCAGGCCTTCAGCCGGGTCATACGACAGGCGCCGTTCCCGATCCTGTTCCGACCCCCGACTACTATCACAAAGTACTCGGGGGAGACGAGACCGGAACTGTGGCTCGCGGACTACCGTCTGGCCTGCCAACTGGGTGGAACGGACGATGACAACCTCATCATCTGCAACCTCCCCCTGTTCCTCTCCGACACCGCTCGCGCCTGGTTGGAGCACCTGCCTCCGAGGCAGATCTCCAACTGGGACGACCTAGTCCAAGCTTTCGCCGGCAATTTCCAGGGCACGTACGTGCGCCCCGGGAATTCCTGGGACCTCCGAAGCTGTCGGCAGCAGCCGGGAGAGTCTCTCCGGGACTACATCCGGCGATTCTCGAAGCAGCGCACCGAGCTGCCCAACATCACCGACTCGGACGTCATCGGCGCGTTCCTTGCCGGCACCACCTGCCGCGACCTAGTGAGCAAGCTGGGTCGCAAGACCCCCACCAGGGCGAGCGAGCTGATGGACATCGCCACCAAGTTCGCCTCCGGCCAGGAGGCGGTCGAGGCTATCTTCCGGAAGGACAAGCAGCCCAGGGCCGCCCACCGGAAGATGCTCCCGAGGCGTCAACTCAGCGCGGCACCAAGAAGAAGAGCAAGAAGAAGTCGCAAGCGAAACGCGACGCCGCCGATGCGGACCTTGTTGCCGCCGTCGAGTACAAGAACCCTCGAAAACCTCCCGGAGGTCCCAACCTCTTCGACAAGATGCTCAAGGAGTCGTGCCCCTATCACCAGGGGCCCGTTAAGCACACCCTTGAGGAGTGCGTCATGCTTCGGCGCCACTTCCACAGGGTTGGGCCACCCGCGGAGGGTGGCAGGGCCCACGACGACGACAAGAAGGAAGATCACCAGGCAGGAGAGTTCCCCGAGGTTCGCGACTGCTTCATGATCTACGGCGGGCAAGCGGCGAACGCCTCGGCTCGGCACCGCAAGCAAGAGCGCCGGGAGGTCTGTTCGGTGAAGGTGGCGGCGCCAGTCTACCTAGACTGGTCCGACAAGCCCATCACCTTCGACCAAGCCGACCACCCCGACCATGTGCCGAGCCTGGGGAAATACCCGCTCGTCGTCGACCCCGTCATCGGCGACGTCAGGCTCACCAAGGTCCTCATGGACGGAGGCAGCAGCCTCAACATCATCTACGCCGAGACCCTCGGGCTTCTGCGTATCGATCTGTCCTCGGTCCGGGCGGGCGCTGCGCCTTTCCATGGGATCATCCCTAGGAAGCGCGTCCAGCCCCTCGGACAACTCGATCTTCCCGTCTGCTTCGGAACACCCTCCAACTTCCGAAGGGAGACCCTGACGTTCGAGGTGGTCGGGTTCCGAGGAACATACCACGCGGTATTGGGGAGGCCCTGCTACGCGAAGTTCATGGCCGTCCCCAACTACACCTACCTCAAGCTCAAGATGCCGGGCCCCAACGGGGCCATCACCGTCGGCCCCACGTACAAACACGCGTTCGAATGCGACGTGGAGTGCGTGGAGTACGCCGAGGCCCTCGCCGAGTCCGAGGCCCTCATCGCCGACCTGGAGAGCCTCTCCAAGGAGGTGCCAGACGTGAAGCGTCATACCGGCAACTTCGAGCCAGCGGAGACGGTTAAGTCCGTCCCCCTCGACCCCAGCAGCGACGCCTCCAAGCAAGTCCGGATCGGCTCCGGGCTCGATCCCAAATAGGAAGCAGTGCTCGTCGACTTTCTCCGCGCGAACGCTGACGTCTTCGTGTGGAGTCCCTCGGACATGCTTGGCATACCGAGGGATGTCGCCGAGCACTCGCTGGACATCCGGGCCGGAGCCCGACCCGTCAAGCAGCCTCTGCGCCGATTCGACGAGGAGAAGCGTAGAGCCATAGGCGAGGAGATCCACAAGCTGATGGCGGCAGGGTTCATCAAAGAGGTATTCCATCCTGAATGGCTTGCCAACCCTGTGCTTGTGAGAAAGAAAGGGGGGAAATGGCGGATGTGCGTAGACTACACCGGTCTGAACAAAGCATGTCCGAAGGTTCCCTACCCTCTGCCTCGCATCGATCAGATCGTGGATTCCACTGCTGGGTGCGAAACCCTGTCTTTCCTCGATGCCTACTCAGGGTATCACCAAATCAGGATGAAAGAGTCCGACCAGCTCGCGACTTCTTTCATCACACCCTTCGGCATGTACTGCTATGTCACCATGCCGTTCGGCTTGAGGAATGCAGGCGCGACGTACCAGCGGTGCATGAACCATGTGTTTAGCGAGCACATTGGCCGCACGATCGAGGCCTACGTCGATGACATCGTAGTCAAGACGAGGAAAGCCTCCGACCTCATTTCCGACCTTGAAGTGACATTCCGATGTCTCAAGGCGAAAGGTGTCAAGCTCAATCCCGAAAAGTGTGTCTTCGGGGTGCCCCGAGGCATGCTCTTGGGGTTCATCGTCTCCGAGCGGGGCATCGAAGCCAACCCGGAGAAGATCGCAGCCATCACCAGCATGGGGCCCATCCAGGACTTGAAAGGCGTACAGAGGGTCATGGGATGTCTCGCGGCTCTGAGCTGCTTCATCTCACGCCTCGGCGAAAGAGGTCTACCCCTGTACCGCCTCTTAAGGAAGGCTGAGCGCTTCACTTGGACCCCTGAGGCCGAGGAAGCCCTCGGGAACCTGAAGGCGCTCCTCACGAAGGCGCCTATCTTGGTGCCCCCAGCTGCCGGAGAAGTCCTCTTGGTCTATGTCGCCGTGACCACTCAGGTGGTTAGCGCCGCGATTGTGGTCGAGAGGCAAGAAGAGGGGCATGCATTGCCCGTTCAGAGGCCAGTCTACTTCGTCAGCGAGGTACTGTCCGAAACCAAAATCCGCTACCCACAAGTTCAGAATCTGCTGTACGCGGTGATCCTGACATGGCGGAAGTTGCGACACTACTTCGAGTCTCATCCGGTAACTGTGGTGTCATCCTTCCCCCTGGGGGAGATCATCCATTGCCGAGAGGCCTCGGGTAGGATTGCAAAGTGGACGGTGGAAATCATGGGCGAAACAATCTCGTTCGCCCCTCGGAAGGCCATCAAATCCCAGGTCTTGGCGGACTTCGTGGCTGAATGGGTCGACACCTAGCTACCAACAGCTCCGATCCAACCGGAGCTCTGGACCATGTTCTTCGATAGGTCGTTGATGAAGACAGGAGCCGGCGCGGGCCTACTCTTCATCTCGCCCCTCGGGAAGCACCTACGCTACGTGCTACGCCTCCACTTCCCGGCGTCCAACAATGTAGCTGAGTACGAGGCTCTGGTCAACGGGTTGCGGATTGCCGTCGAGCTAGGGGTCCGACGCCTCGACGCTCGCGGTGACTCGCAGCTCGTCATCGACCAAGTCATGAAGAACTCCCACTTCCGCGACCCGAAGATGGAAGCCTACTGCGATGAGGTTCGGCGCCTGGAAGACAAGTTCTACGGGCTCGAGCTCAACCACATCGCTCGGCGCTACAACGAGACTGCGGGCGAGCTGGCTAAAATAGCCTCGGGGCGAACAACGGTTCCCTCGGACGTCTTCTCCCGAGATCTGCATCAACCCTCCATCAAGATCGACGACGCGCCCGAGCCTGAGGCACCCTCGGCCCAGCCCGAGGTACCCTCGGCACAGTCCGAGGCACCCTCGACTCGGCCCGAGGCACCCTCGGTTTGGCCTAAGGTACCCTCGGCCCCCGAGGGCGAAACGCTGCGCGTCGAGGGGGAGCAAAGCGGGGTCATGCCTGATCAAAACTGGCAGACCCCGTACCTGCAATATCTCCACCGAGGAGAGCTACCCCTTGACCGAGCCGAAGCTCGGCGGTTGGCGCGGCGCGCCAAGTCGTTCGTCTTGCTGGGAGAAGGGAAGGAGCTCTACCACCGCAGCCCTTCAGGCATCCTCCAGCGATGCATCTCCACCACCGAAGGCCAGGAACTCCTCCAAGAAATACACTCGGGGGCTTGCGGCCACCACGCAGCACCTCGAGCCCTTGTCGGAAATGCTTTCCGACAAGGTTTCTACTGGCCAACGGCGGTGGCCGACGCCACTAGAATTGTCCGCGCCTGCGAAGGGTGTCAGTTCTACGCAAGGCAGACCCACCTGCCCGCTCAGGCTCTGCAGACAATACCCATCACATGGCCTTTTGCTGTGTGGGGTCTGGACCTCGTCAAGCCCTTGCAGAAGGCACCCGGGGGCTACACGCACCTGTTGGTCGCCATCGACAAATTTTCCAAGTGGATCGAGGTCCGACCCCTGAACAGCATCAGGTCCGAGCAGGTGGTGGCGTTCTTCACCAACATCATCCATCGTTTCGGGGTCCCGAACTCCATCATCACCGACAACGGCACCCAGTTCACCGGCAGAAAGTTCCTGGACTTCTGCGAGGATCACCACATCCGGGTGGACTGGGCCGCCGTGGCTCATCCCATGACGAATGGGCAAGTAGAGCGTGCCAACGGCATGATTCTACAAGGACTCAAGCCTCGGATTTACAACGACCTCAACAAGTTCGGCAAACGATGGATGAAGGAACTCCCCTCGGTGGTCTGGAGCCTGAGAACGACACCGAGCCGAGCCACGGGCTTCACATCGTTCTTTCTATTCTATGGGGCCGAGGCCATCTTGCCCACAGACCTGGAATACGGTTCCCCGAAGACAAGGGCCTATGACGACCAAAGCAACCAAGCTAGTCGAGAAGACTCGCTGGACCAGCTGGAAGAGGCTCGGGACAAGGCCTTACTACACTCGGCGCGGTACCAGCAGTCCCTGCGATGCTATCACGCCCGAGAGGTTAGGTCCCGAGACCTCCAGGTGGGTGACCTGGTGCTTCGGCTGCGACAAGACGCCCGAGGGCGGCACAAGCTCACGCCCCCCTGGGAGGGGCCATTCGTCATCGCCAAAGTTCTAAAACCCAGAACATACAAGCTGGCCAACAGTCAAGGCGAGGTCTACAGCAACGCTTGGAACATCCAACAGCTACGTCGCTTCTACCCTTAAGATGTTTTCAAGTTGTTCATATACCTCGCTCTCACGCAAAGTTTAGTCATCACGGAAGGGTCAGCCTTGCCTCGGCAAAGCCCGACCCTCCCTCGGGGGCTAAAAGGGGGGAACCCCCTCTGCGTCAAAATTTTCCTCGAAAAAAGATCTTTTCTGCCGGAATATCTTTCGTGCTTTTCGACTACTTCGAAAGTGGATCCTGAAAACGATGGAGTACACGTAAGCAGCCAAGGCTGACCGAGCCGAGGGACTCCTACGCCTCCGAGATACGGATACCTCACTCATCACCTTCTGCCATAAGTAACTCACGTTCGGATAAGTGATTCCGCGGACCGAACAAGTCTTCACGTTCGGAAGCTCTTCTGCCGGAGCGGTTCTTCGAGCCTTCTCGACTGCGTCGGTGACAGAGCCCCATGGACGGGTAAGGGTGCGCGTAAGCGGCAAGGCCGACCGAGCCGAGGGACTCCTACGCCTCCGGGATACGGATACCTCACTCATCACCTTCCGTGAGAAGCAACTCTCGCTCGCACAAACAGTTCTGTTACCGACAAAAAAGTCTAGATACTCGAAACAAGAGGAAAGGAGACGCGGCTTTACGATACGGCGAGGGTGTGTTTCGGCCTCGGCGGCCGCAGAAAACACACGCTACAAGATAATCCGATCCTGCAGGCTCGGATCTTGATGGCTAAAGGGAGCAGCAGCACCCTCGGCGTCGACAACACCTCTGGCGAGGTCCGACCTAGCCCCGGACGGCGACGCGGTCCAAGGGTCCCCGCTTTGAAGGACAACGTCATCACCAAGCCCGGGCCATCGCCGTCAGGGTCTTCTCCAAGAAGCCGGCCCGAGCAGGCGGCTCGGCCAGTCACCCCGAGGCCTCGGCTAGCTGTCCCCCAAGGACATCAGCCCGGCCCGAGGCCTCGGCAGGTCAATTCCGGCGTCAGTCCCGCTAACGAACGACCCGGCCAGGCTCCGGCCGACCTGGTCTTCTTTTCGAGCCAACTCTGCCTCTGTTCGCGCTGGCACCGCTACCCCTGGCCTCGGCTCATCGAAGAGCGGTCGAGGGTTTCCTCTAACTAAGCAAGGGAAGCCTCGGACAACAAGGCTGACCGAGCCAAGGGACTCCTACGCCTCCGGGATACGGATACCTCACTCGTCACCTTTACACGGGGAGACTCACGCTTGGTGAAGCGGTTCAGACAACCAACAGGCGAGTCTTAGTGCTCGAAAATGGGAAAAAAACACGGCTCCGTGCCGAATTTACATACATGTTCAGGCCTCGACAGCCATAGTGAACAAAAACACTGGCATTCGAAGTGCCATAACAAACGGAACTCCGGTTCCACCTCCGCAGGTACGAACAACCCCACTCGACGGGGGAGGGGCCTGCGGAGCAACAGAAGACCGACGAACGGCTCGCCGTCGCCCGCCCCAGCAGCGGCGACGATGAAGACTTCTGCTCTGGGGGGCCGAACAGCAGCAGCGATGACCTCAGGGCGGATGCTGCTGCCAGGAGGCCCCCGCCCGTGCCCAAACTCGTGAGGCAAGGACGGGCAGAAGGCCATGGAGTTGGAGGTCGGTCTGCGGGTGGCGCCGGCGAGCTCGTCGGCGGCGGAACCTCTTCCAGCTGCCGTGGCGGGAGGCGGCACCGGGAGCGGCTCCAAAGCCGCTCGGCTTAGAGAGCCGGGCACGGTGCAGCTGCCAGCGCCACGGACGGCTCCCACCCTTCCCCCCGATCACTGAAGGAAGGAGCGGGCCACCGCACACGCAGGGAGCCGACCCCAACTCGGCACACTCCCCTCCCCAGCCCTGGTGATGAAAATCCTTGAGGCTGAGGGAGGGGCAGAGGCCGCGGCCTGGTTCGCTCTCCCCCGCCATCGAACTGGAGGTCACCATCTTGGGTGACCGCCGGCGGAGGGGTGCGACCGGGCTGTATGATGAAAATCCTTGAGGCCGAACGACGGCTGAAAGGTACCAACTCCCGCGGAGTTGCGTTCCTCCAACGACGAAGCGGAAAGACGGCGGATATCCCCCATTCGGGGGCTTGGAAGATGGAAAGACACGATGCATAAGGGAGCGCGAAGACACGGTCGCCTTCCAAGAGGGCCACCCTCCTTTTAAAGGCGACTCTCCCCACTTGCGTCCCCAGCCGTCGTGGGCTGAGTCTTCTCCAACACGCTCCAAGGTCCTCCCCCTACGGCGCGGGGGGCTGGGCCCCACACGTCATGCAAGCCGGCCCAGAGCAGAAGAAGCCAAACCGCCGTGCGCGGTACGTGCAACCGCCCAGCGGTTACAAGCGGCTCTCCACTTTTTCCCAGACCAGCGGGCGAAAGGGCGGGCAGCCGTGCAGGCGACATGCAACCACGCCAAGTGGGCGCGCTTCTCCGACTCCCGACACGCCCAGCATGGAGGCCCAGATCCATGCGTCATGCAACCGGCGCGCCGAATGCTTCGCGCCTGCAACTGCACTGCCACCTGCGCCACCACCGCGCCTCCTCGACTGCGGAACCAATACCGCGACTCGAGGCGACCCAGCGCACGACCCAGCGGCTCCAGCCTGGCGCGACGGTCAGTGCGGCCGAAAACGGGCCGACAGTAATGGCGGTGGCAGGCGGGCAGGAGCAGCGGTCACGTCGTCAGCCAAGCTTACGTCCCATCCGGGAGCAGCGAGAGAACCCTCTCTCACGGCGTGAAGACAACGCGCTCGTGTTCCATTCCTCGAACGGCTCGCGCACGCGCAACGGCTACCTCGCGAACCACTCGCCCTGTCGCATTAACTCCGCGGCAGGACAGGCGGCGCCTCTGGCAGGAGAAGCGAGCGACGCTTCGCCTTCACCATAATGATCGCGTCAAAAAAGGTACGCCGCGTCGTTCGATTTCGTATCCTTTTCCTTTTTTCCTCTTCCTCTCTCTTGCAACAGGGACCGGGAAAGGGGGATACCCTGAAAAGGATCCTTCCCTGTGAAGGAACCAGGCTCCGAGCCTCCCTACTGATCAGAGGTTCGAAGGCTGGCCCCTCGGAAGGGTTCAACAGCCGCCTCAGAGCACGTGGGCTCCACACCCACTACTGATCAGAGGTTCGAAGGCCGGCCCCTCGGAAGGGTTCAACGGCCGCCTCAGGCTACTCGGGCTCCGCACCCACTACTGATCAGGGGTTCAAAGGCTGGCCCCCGAAGGGTTCACAGCCGCCTCAGACACAGAGCGAGGGATGACCATGGGTACGTTCGATACATAACCAAGGCTCAGGCTGCGCTCCCGAGGTACCCTAGGACATTTCCGAGACTAGCGGGAACGATCTTGTAACGGAATCCCATCGGAGGGAGCCATCGAGCCCTCGGACCCCGTCACCAGGGGACCGGGTCCGGCAGATCACCCGCAGGTACTTTTGGACGCGCCTTTGGGCCCCTAGCCGACCCCTAACGAATGGGGCACGGACGTCCGCTCGGATCACCCGCCTGCAGCTCACCGGAGACACCATGTTCGGCGCCCACCGAGGGCAACATGGCGCTCTCCCCCCTCCTCCTTGCGGAAAGGCGACGCAGGGGGCGTATGTAAAAAAGTCGAGTTTGTCCCTGATCGCCCTCTCGCCCTGTGCAGAGGCTCGGGGGCTGCTCTCGCAAACCCGGCTCTGGCCAAACCGTTGACAGCGTCAACATACCAGCCCGAGAACTTGGGACCCGACCGTACACCCGGGCTACTGCCGGCTCGCATGAGGGAACGACCAGACCAGCCGAAGCATTGCGCGAGGCGTTAAGACCTCGGAGGAGTCAAACCACTCCTCCGAGGCCTCGGGGGCTACACCCGGTGGGTGCGCTCGCGCGCACCCATCGGAACAAAACGCAACCGAGAAAGGCTGGTCCCCTTGCAAAAAAAGTGCGACGAAAGCCTCCAAGCGAGTGCTAACACTCCCTTCGAGGCTCGGGGGCTACTGTCGGGGACCATAATTAGGGGTACCCTCAAGGCTTCTAATTCTCAGCTGGTAACCCCCATCAGCATAAAGCTGCAAAGGCCTGATGGGTGCGATCAAGTCAGGGATCAGTCCATTCGAGGGGCTCGATCACGCCTCGCCCGAGCCTAGCCTCGGACAAGGGCAGCCGACCCCGGAGGATCTCCGCCTCGCCCGAGGCCCCCCTCCAGCGGCGAACACGTTCCCGGCTCGCCCAAGGCCCTGTATTCGCCAAGAAGAAACCCCGACCAAATCGCAGGAGCATTCAATGCAAAGGTGGCCTGACACCTTTATCCTGACGCGCGCCCCTCAGCTGACAGAGCCGAAGTGACCGCCGTCACTTTGCCGCTCCACTGACCGGTCTGACAGAAAGACAGCGCCGCCTACGCCGCTCCGACTGTGGTGCCACTTGACAGAGTGAGGCTGATAGGCAGTCAGGCCCGGCCGCACACCATAGGAAACTCCGCTCCGCCCGACTCAGGGCTCGGACTCGGGCTAAGCCCCGAAAGACGGCGAACTCCGCTCCGCCCGACCCAGGGCTCGGACTCGGGCTAAGCCCCGGAAGACGGTGAACTCCGCTCCGCCCGACCCAGGGCTCGGACACGGGCTAAGCCCCGGAAGACGGCGAACTCCGCTCCGCCCGACCCAGGGCTCGGAGTCGGGCAAAGCCCCGGAAGACGGCGAACTCCGCTCCGCCCGACCCAGGGCTCGGACTTGGGCTCAGCCCCAGAAGACGACGAACTCTGCTTCGCCCGACTCCAGGACTCAAATTCTGCCTTGGCCTCAGCCAACGGCCTCCGCCTCGCCCGACCTAGGGGCTCGGACTCAGCCTCGGCCACGGAAGATGGACTCGACCTCGACCTCGGAGGAGCCTCCACATCGCCGAACCTAGGGCGCGGACTGGCCACGTCAACAGAAGGCGCCGTCATTACCCTACTCCAGGCTGACTCAGGCTATGAGGAACAAGACCGGCGTCCCATCTGGCTCGCTCCACCAGATAGGCGATGATGGCGCCCCGCACGCTCCCTGACGATGGCGGCTCTCGGCCCCCTTACGGAAGCAAGAGGACGTCAGCAAGGACTCGACGGCCCCGACAGCTGTCCCTCCGCCAGGCTCCAGCGCTCCTCCGACGGCCACGACATCACACAAACCGGGCGCCAAAATCTCTCCGGCCGCCACGATGGCGTGTACTTAGGGCACTAGCTCTCCTCCGCTAGACACGTAGCACTCTGCTACACCTCCCATTGTACACCTAGATCCTCTCCTTGCGCCTATAAAAGGAAGGACCAGGGCCCTCTTAGAGAGGGTTGGCCGCACGGGGACGAGGACGAGACGGGCGCTCGCGTGAGGCCACTCGCTCCTTCCCCCGTGTGGACGCTTGTAACCCCCTACTGCAAGCGCACCCGACCTGGGCGCGGGACGAACACGAAGGCCGCGGGATTTCCACCTCTCTCACGCCCATCTCCGGCCACCTCACTTCCCCCCTACGCGCTCGGTCTCGCGTCGACCCATCTGGGCTGGGGCACGCAGCGACACTTCACTCGTCGGCTCAGGGACCCCCCCGGTCTCGAAACGCCGACATTACTGGAGACAGTGGCATATTTTCATGTTGCCTTCTGATCCTTGTTGGTACCAGTTGACACGTGGACAGGTGGCCCAATCACTCAAGAATAGGAGAGTTTATATGCACAACAAAACAATAGATAGGTAATTGTAGCATCTCGTTATGTGTGCAGTGTTTTATCCGTGTACAGTGTGGAGGTATTTATAGATAAACGGACGGGTAGGTGGGTCCCTAAGTACCGTTATACTCTCGGTTATCTGCTACATTCTCGGATGGTGACGAGGCGGAGCCTGGGCCCCATGGTAATCTGGCACAGCCTTTGCTTGCATGTTGCATCCTTGACCCCCGCGAAGTCGAGTCACACTGACTCTGCGGAGACTTGGTCTTCGCTGTCTAGGAAGAGTTTGAGCCTTCGAGACGCGTACATGGGCCTGCAGCGAACCCCCTGGCTATCGTGGCCCTTCTCTTTATCCCCTCCGAAGGCCACGGTCGAAGGCCTCGACACTAGTACAAGTCAAAGTACCCTTCACAAACTATACCTGCATCAAAGCCTATTTGATCGTAACTGGATTAAACTGATCGAGGGAGCGCTCGACCTTCGCTCCAACAATCCTACTTCTAATTAATGGCATATGTGGAGCTTTTGATAGGTTTAAAAAAATATAGCATACTTACCTTACATATATTGTAAAGCCAAAACTTGGATCCAAGGAGAGAAGTGTCACACTCTTAGATCAAGATGTGCATGTGTGGAACATTTGTAGGACACCAAAATTATATTTTTGGATTTAGAAAAGATCCTCCAAAAGATTAAGAATTAAAATGTCTTTAATAAGTATTTCCTTCCCTTTGAAATAAATTCTTCTTCCTAAAATAAATAAATAGTAATGTGAGAATATTGGTAGTTTAAAATTTAGATCTAAAATTGAAACTAAAAAAATAAGACTTTAACTTGATTTATTAGAATGAAGTATTTCCCTCATGAATTATATAAAAAACACACTCTTTATGAAGATTTAAGAACAAGTATCTTCTAATATAGATTATACATTATAACGTATTTTTGCTTAGAACAAGAGTAATGAATATTGAATAGTTGAATGTACTTTTAATTGGACTAAAAAATAGAAGTTTGTATTCAGGCTAGCTCCAACAAGACCCTCTAAAGGGTCCTGTACCCTAAATTTAGAGGACGAGGACGTCATCTACTCCCTCCAGCAACGTCCTCTAAACGGTCCTCTAAATTTAGAGAACGCTGCTGGATCCTCTATATGTAGAGTTTCTCTAAACGGTTCTCTATCTATTTGAATACTTTAAACAACCGGTTTAATAAAACTAAAATATGTACAATATATTTGAGAGTATGATAAATACATATGTACAAAATTTAAAAAATTAAAAATTTGTTTAATATAGGTATTTACATATAAAGGATGTGATTTAGAGGACGTTGTTGAAGAGAAAGTAGATATAGAAGATGAAATCTTTTAAAGAAGACTGTAAAGGACGGATATAGAGGATGTATATAGAGGACGTTGCTGGAGACAGTCTCATGCCTGGTTGTTGCAAGCACAATGCAGGACGTCTAGGCTGCTGAGCCTATCTCCGCGTAGCATTCAACATGCCACGGCGTGGGAGCCTGCCTCCTCGTGACCGAGAGAGAAAGGTCTCGTTTGTTTCGGTTTCTGGCAGCTTTTGGTCACCAAAAGCTGCTGCAAACTGCTAAACGTTTAGCTTTTTAGCCAGCTTCTATAAAATTTGTTGGGGGCAAAAACCATTCAAAATCAACATAAACACATAATCGGTTGAGTCGTTATAATAGTAGGAATTCGTCACTTTCTAGATCCTGAGCCCTATGAACAATTTTATCTTTCTCCACACGTAACCGTAATGATAATCAGATTCTCCCCACAGCTAAATTCTTTCTACAGCCAGATTTTCAAAAAAGCCGGTCAGAAAAAAACTGAACCAAACAGGCCCAAAACGCAATGGAAGAACGGGCCAGGGTGGGTGGCGGGGTTAGTTCAACTATCAGGACATATCTGGTGTGCATGGAAGCTTAGTGCATATGATGTACATGTTAAATCATCATTATACATTTTAGATCTAACGTCTCTGGTTGATCATTGCAATTTATAAATAACACCTTTCACCAATACATCCTACCACGTAGGAGGTTGTCCTTAGCAAAATATATCAAACAACTAGAGACGTTAGATCTAAAATAAGTTGTGCTGATTTAATATGTGCACCATGTGCACTAAACTTCCATGTACACTAGATATGTTTTCTTCAACCATATTACCGGCCGCGTCCGATACCAGTGTTATATGTTGCGTATGGGGACGGCGTGAGGGGCTGGGGTACCCTACCCACCACGTACCGCCCGGCCGACACTCATCCAACCCACCGCAGAGCATAGTAAGCTTCATCGCGAGACACAGGGCATTCATGCTTGCAGAGAGCTATCCAATCAATGATCCAGGGCCCTGTCGATCTCAAGCCCGCACAGAATGACTGCCAGTTCCTTTGCTGCGCCTAGCTGTCAGTTTGCCGGGCGTTTCAAGGCAGAGCAAAGAAATTCTTACCGTGTTGGACTAAATTTTGTGGAATATATATAGCTGTGACAAATCTGTTTCATTGGAGATACAAATGATGATACTAAGCTTTGATCAAATCAAACCTAAAAACCGTTAACTTATTCGACACTTCGAATTGTGTTCTTTTCTAGGACGAAGGAGTTGGATTTTTTATATATATATTTTCCTTGTATAACGATCCTTATCAAATCCAATGGTCCTGTGAACATAAATAGACAAAATCATTCGCAAGGACTACGGTGCTACTACTTATATAGCGATGAATAATGGCCAAATTAGGTGCTACCAGCTGTCCTCCCAGGAGGTTCGACTTTTAATTGGACCGCGGAAGGTGATGGAGGATGTCTCCGAGATCTGTACCCTACAGGTACGAGTACCACACTACCACGGCCCAAACTATCTAATCGAGAATGACAAGGATGCAGAGTGTGTTTGTTTGGATGATAAGGGTCATATTGAGAATATTTGACTAATTGTATTGGGGTATTATTTAACAATAAAATTAAACTAAGTATATACTATTTAAATATGTGTTGGAACTTGCCGACATGTGGCCTAGCCAATCCAAACAGTGGGTGTACGGGGATGACTTGATGTTTGCCAACAGTCCAACACAGTGTATTAGGTCAACAATGTTTTTCAGCCTCTCGCTGTAGGGTACAGTGCAGGGTATTTATAGAGAGAAATATTCTACTTGTAAACCAGAGGACGGTTTCACCCTGTCAAATACAGTTATGCCCCTGGTTACCTACGTTATCCCTAGAATATTTCCCTCTCAAGGATTATTACAGGTCATTACAGCGTGATTAGGTATTTCACGGACGAACACACAACTAACTCTACCCACACATTGGCTTACAAGTGGGACCAGGCGGCCCAGGGTGGTTTCACACGGGCCCACCGTCTTAACAACAGCGGGTGGAGACATGAAGCCTTCGCTGTTTCTGGCTCTGATATGGACCGGCAAGGCCTTCGTCTGCTTCATACGCTCCTTCTATTTTGGGGCCTTCGCTCCATTAGTCTTCGTCTGGTTTCACTTTTTCTTCATCATGATTTATCACTGCCATGAAACGACCGAGCGAGAGGGTGGTACGCCTTCGCCCCAACAATATACACTAACATTAGTTGTATGCTGATACGAATAATAAAATATATTAATTAGCACCACTATTATCATAATTGGCATATAAAACATGCGCTAGTTAACCAATTAGTACTTGTTAAAATTAATCTTGTTATCTCAATTACTAAGCAATAATATAGCGTACTAATAACTCTTAGGGCTTGTTTGGAAGCAAGTAGAGTGAAGAGTATTGATAGGACTAGAATCCCTCACTATCTAAAATTAAATAGTGGAGGATTATAGTCCCTCCAATTCCCTCCATTATCTTTACTCACAAACAAGCCCTTAGGCTTTGTTTGGGTAATCTAGTATTGATCACAATCCACGTGTGTTGAGCTAGATTGAGGTGTAAATTAGTTTAAGTTGCACTATAGTCCATCTCAATACACGTGGATTATGGTCAATATTAGAGTACTCAAACTAAACCTTAATTTAATAATTTGTACTCAGCTTATTCACGAACCAAAGACTGCTTGTCCATAAGCCACCATCTTCTGTAAAAATATCCATCAAACTGAATACACCCGAGTTCAGATACGTATGATGGCAGGGGAGGAGGAGAAGCTGCTGGCTGGATGGACCTGTTTGGTCCGGAAGCGCGAGATCCTGGAATTGGCCACCGCTCGAGTAGACTAGATTACGGCCACCCAAAGTCCAAACCCGAAACCGTGGCGAGGAAGATAGAGGCCAAAAGGTCTCATACGTCACGCTGTCACGTCACATTAATTGGCAATTTGCATCACCACTCCTGTCACAGCCCATCATCGTCACCCTTCCTTCCGTTCCGTAGGACGCAAGGGATTAACAGTACTCCTGCAGTGCTAAAACAGTCAGCCTTTTGGTTCACCAAATATAACGCAAATGATAATAATAGTAATGATTCACGTTGTACTACCAACGTAATAATTTTGAATAGACTAATATCACTTTCTAGTGTGATATCTGATTACGGTTAAATCTAAACAAACATAATTTAACGTTATCAGTTACCCATTATATTATAAATATACGAACCAAACAACACCTCGACATTATGATATTTACGGCGTTGACTTTTTTTTGAAAAATAACAAGATCTATAGGAAACACATAAAATATTTATATCTTTACGTAAATTTATTATAAAAATAGTTTAAAGATCTATATAATAAAATTCAGTATATACTATAAACATAATTTTTTTATATACAAAATAACAAAGTTAAAATATTTAGCCCTTTATATAGTAAAGGTCCTCCCATCTCTCACTACATCAAAATAGTGAACTTCCTATAACCTAAACTCTAGAAAGTTAGCCCTAAACTCTAGAAAGTTAGCGAAACCCTCGGAAGTAAAGCTATCCCGTCAGAAGTTTGGCTCTCGGAAATTTTTTGTCGGAAGTTAGCTTAACTTCTTAGAACCTCTAAGAAGTTAAGCTAACTTTCTATAGCCAATGGTGCTTAGGTTCACGCTGTTAGTCAGCTAACTAACTTCCTACGGCTTACTGTAGCCCGTAGGAAGTTGCTTCCTACGGTGCAGTTGGCCTCTAGAAAGTTAATTTGACCAACATTACAAATGTTGTTTATTTTTATTTTACACCATATTACACAACATAACAAATATATCAACAACTATAGCACAACATATTTTCACATAAAACATCTCACACACAATCACATAACAATATTTAAATCCATAGTTTCATCAATTACAACACAAAAGTCTCATGCATAGTCATAAGACACATCTCATCCAGTCATAATAAGAGACAATATCTCATACATAGTCATAATAAAAGTCTCAAGTATCACAACACATAACATGGAAGCTCACGATCGTCGATCACCATCGGGGTCCAGTGACGAGTGATGATCGATACCTTCACTAGCGAAGAGGGCTTCGACAAAGTCTAACCCGTCTTCTCGTTCCTGCATCGGCAAGATAGCCAGAGGGGTCTAATATACATGTGAGAGCACCTAGAGGGGGGGGTGAATAGGTGATCCTGTAAAAACTTAAACTTAAAGCCACAAAAACTTGATTAAGCGTTAGCACAATAAGGCCAAGTGGCTGGAGAGGAGTTCTTGCAAAACACAACAACCACAAGAGGATCAACACAGATAGACACAGTGGTTTATCCCGTGGTTCGGCCAAGTACAAAACTTGCCTACTCCACGTTGTGGCGTCCCAACGGACGAGGGTTGCAATCAACCCCTCTCAAGCGGTCCAAAGACCCACTTGAATACCATGGTGTTTTGCTTTGTTTACTATATCCCGCTCGCAAGGAATCTCCACAACTTGGAGCCTCTCGCCCTTACACTTTGATGTTCACAAATAAGCACGGAGTAAGGGAGGGATGAGCAACGCACACAAGACACAAAAATCACAGCAAATACGCACACACAAGACCCAGACTTGAGCTCAAAAGAATATCACGAGGTTCTCACTAGAACGGAGCTCAAATCACTAAGAATGTCAAACAAGTGCGCAAGAATGAAGTGTGAGTGATCAACAATGCTCAAAGGATGCTTGGTGTTCTCCTCCATGCGCCTAGGGGTCCCTTTTATAGCCCAAGGCAGCTAGGAGCCGTTGAGAGCATTCCAGGAAGGCAATTCTTGCCTTCAGTCGTCTGGCGCACCGGACAGTCCGGTGCACCACCGGACACTGTCCGGTGCGGATCTCTTTCCTTATTTGGCGAAGCCGACCATTGCAGATTCAGAGCCGTTGGCGCACCGGACACTGTCCGGTGCACCCAGACTGAGCAGACTTTGGCTGAACGAGCCAAGTCATCTCCAAATTGATTTCTCCTGTTTCCAGCACTTAGACACAATACATTAGTTCTCAAAACAATGTACTAAGTCTAGAAACATACCTTTAGACTTGATTTGCACTTTGTCCATCAATTGGCATAGTTTTTCACTTAAGCACTTGTGTTGGCACTCAATCACCAAAATACTTAGAAATGGCCCAAGGGCACATTTCCCTTTCAACATGTATAAATATTATTTGCTGAGTTACACCATAATATAACTAACAACAAGTAAATGATGATGAATTTGCATACTTGATGTTCGGTAGGTGGAGATGTAGGTGTAGGTGGAGGTGAAGATCAAGGATAATGTACGGGAGGTTGTGGTGGTGGTGGGGGCACCGAGACGTGTATCCCTTGGGCCTATGCTAGTTGCTACAAAATTGTCGAACTCATTCACATCAGCGTTTTAAATCAATACATATCTTAAAGTGAAAACTATTATCTTTTGAACTTACTTATATGAGTGTTTGCTGTTGTTGAATCTGTGTAGCATAGTATTCATGTTGTGCAGCTTGTTGCCTCAAGTAATCTTGAAGTCGCCTAAGTTCTTATAGTTGCTCCACTTCTGCTGGATCTTAAGTGGAGCAACGGGAGCTACGAGCAGCAGACCTCGACGAACCTCCACGCTGAACCCTCACCTGGCTTGAGTCGATGACGTTAGCAAACATTATGTACCTACAAAACAAGTAACATCACGACAGATTCAGAATACATGTATTGCACTCAACCAATGAAACAATATAAGATATGTAGAGTCCGCACCTTCCATGAGCTTTTCCACCACTTGCATACACAGCCTGAGGATCAATAGGTGAGGTCCTCCAGTCATAGTCTGGTCCGTGTTGACTAGACATCGCCTCGCCATATGCAGCCTCATACAAAAGAATAATGCAATCTTACATACAAAAATCCATATAAACAGAACCTACCAAACATTTCAAAATACTCACCACACGATCTGTTGCCTTTTGGCTGCACAACACATCTGGATTTGCATGATCTGGTCCTCTATGCCCCCTAAGGTATATTTGAACATCACTGGGCATTACACCAGTGCTAGCTTCCTTTATACACATTTGACAAACATTATAACCAGAAATTATAGCAAGTCAACTACAATCAACGAAAATGGATTAAATTGTACTTACCATTCGTGTTGGGTACCAAAATTAGGGGTACCCCCAACACTCCTAATCACGGCTGGTAAACACCTTCAGAGCAAACCGTGAAGACTGACAGTTCAGGTCAAAGTCAGGGCTTCGTCTACCAAGGGACTCGGTCTCGCCTCGCCCGAGCCTGGCCTCAGGCGGAACAGTGGTCCCGGACGAGTTCGTGTCCCGCTCGAGGGTCTCCTCAGGCAGTGAGCGCACCCTCGGGTCAGCCGAAGGCAAGCCTTGTCGTGCAAGCGACCTTGGCCAAATCACCTTACCAGCGGACCGTATTGCATGCGCATTTAATGCTGGGATCGCCTGACACCTTATCTTGACACGCGCGCCTCAGTCGGCAAGGTCGAAGTGACCGCAGTCACTTTGCCCTTTCACTGACCGATCTGACAGGAAAACAACGCCGCCTGCCCCGCTCCGGCTGCTGTGCCAACCACCCGGGCGAAACCGACAACGGTCAAGTTCAGCCTCGGGCGCAACAGGAAGCTCCGCCTCGCCCGACCCCAGGGCTCGGCCTCGGGAGGAAATCTCCGCCTCGCCCGACCCCAAGGCTCGGCCTCGGCCTCGGCCTCGGGAAGAGTCGCATCCTCGCCCGACCCTGGGCCTCGGTCCCAGCCTCAGCCTCGGAGGAGTCGTCGCCTTGCCCGACCTCGGGCTCGGATCAACCGCGCCACAAGGGATGCATCATTACCCTACTCCTAGCTAGCTCAGGCTACGAAGGAACAAGACCGGCGTCCCATCCAGCTTACCCCGGTAACAGGCGATGGTGTTTTCCCGCATGCAACCATGACGTCGGTGGTTCTCAAGCCCCCTACGAAAGCAAGGAGACGTCAGCAAGATCCATGCAGCACCAACAGTTGTACTGCTACAGGGCTCAAGGCACTTCCCCGACGGCCACGACACTACCTCTTTAGGGCTCGAGATGCCCCCCGATGGCCACGTTGTTTTCTGTACAGGGCTCAGGGCACTTCCCTGCCAGCCACATTAGCTCCCAGCTACACCCCATTGTACAGCTGGGCATCTCCTTACGTCTATAAAAGGGGGTGTCCAGGGCCCCACGGGGGAGGAGGGGGGAGGAGCGAGAGAAAAGACGAACAAACATATGAGCACACGAACATACGAACGCACGGCGGGAGAAGACGAGCAGGGGCCGGACCCTCTCTCTCTCTCGCTCTCTGCTACTCGCTCTCTCTCGCCCTTGCTCTCTCGCAACGCTTGTAACCACTACTACGAGCACCCTGGTGCAGGATAATACAAGGCTCATTCCCCCACTTGTGTTCCATCTCGCACCAACCCATCTAGGCAGGGGCACGCAGCGACAAATTTACTCGTCGGTCCAGGGACCCCCCGGGTCCGAAACCCCGACAGTTGGCGCGCCAGGTAGGGGCCTGCTGCGTGTTAACGAACACTTTCCCGTTGAGTTCTAGATGGGTAGACTTTAGCAACCTATTTATCCCGGGACGGTGCTCTGCTTCGGGAGTCTCGAGTTCATGTCCCTCGATGGCAGCTACGACATGGTACTCCTCCCTCCGCGGCACGACGACAACGACAGTCAACGGCTCGCCCGGCGGAGGCGCCCTCCACGACAGCATCTCCCCGTGGCGGAAGAGGAGCACTCAGGTCGTCTCCGCCACCCTCCTCACCGGAGGAGGCTGAGACGGGGCAACTGTGGCCACGCAGGAGGCGGCACCTTATCGGCTGTCGAACTGGATCGAGTCGACGACGCCGGCACTCCTTCGGGGGACATGTCGGGTGTTGTCCTCGCGCCTGAGACAACGACGAGCGCCGCTTCCCTACAACGTGCCAGCCCCAAGCGGACTGACGACGCCAGCACCCTCGCAAAGGACCTGCTGGGCGTCACCCTCGTACCTGAGATGACGGTGCGTTCCGTCCCCGACGTGACTTCACCACCGTCCATCGACCAAGAGGTACCGTCTGTATTCCACCATGTTCCCTTTCGATTTAGTTTCGATCCACCTAGCGACCCCGCTATGGTGAGTGCTTTCGCAAGGGCGTACCCAAACCTTTCGGGGTACCATATGTGGTCAACCTGGGACCGACTGACAGCCGTCTCAACCTCCGGACCGGTGGGTTCCAAGGAAGAGGACGACCCCGACTTCGGCTGGGAATTCTCTGGCCTCAATGACCCCGGTGCCATGCGGGACTTCATGTCCGCATGTGACCACTGCCTCTCCGGTTGTTCTGACGATGGCCACGGCCTTGACGACGAGGGTTACGGCCCAAGTCGTGAATGTTTCCACGTCGATCAGGGAGATCACAACGAAGGCAACCACCTCGGTATGCCGGAGGTTGACGATCCCCCTGGGCCCGCATCTCGCGTTGACATCCCGCGGGAGCTAGCTGTGGTCCCAGTCCCTGCAGGGGGTCGGGACACACAGCTCGAGCAAATCCGTGAGATGTAGGCCAGGGTCGACGGGGAAGCAGGGCGGCTTGTGCAGCTCTGACAGAACATCGAGCAGGAGTGGGTAGGCCGAACACTCGCTGGAGGAGCCCATCATCAGGCCCGGCATGTCCAGCGCCGCATCGTCGACAATGCTAGGGCAGCGCTGCCCCCGGCCGTCATCGGGTCTGGCCAGGACCTAGCTGCAGCGGCGATGCTACTTTGAACCATGCCGGAGCCATCCACCACCGAGGGACGGCGTATCCAGGGCGAACTCAAGGATCTCCTCGATGGTGCCGCAGTTCGACGAGCCGAGAGCTCCGCCTCCCGAAGGCGAGCTGACCCCTCGGAGCATCACGCGACGTCCTCCCGACGCATGCGGGAGGCCTCGGTCCGTCCCGAGCGCACATGGGACGAGGCACCTGCCGCCCGGGATCGCCTCGGCAACGAGCATCACCATCGCGACCATCGAGCCTGCCTCGAGGAGAAGGTGCGCCGAGGCTACCATCCTAGGTGTGGGGGACGCTGCGACAGCGAGGAGGATCGGTGTCCCTCGCCTGAGCCACCCGGTCCACGAGTCTTCAACCGGGCCATATGACGAGCGTCGTTCCCCGCCCGTTTCCGAGCCACGACTACCATCACCAAGTACTCGGGGGAGACGAGGCCGGAGTTGTGGCTCGCGGACTACCGACTGGCACGCCAGTTGGGAGGGGCGGACGATGACAACCTCATCATCCGTAATCTACCTCTTTTCCTCTCCGACGCCGTTCGGGCCTGGCTGGAGCATCTTCCTCCTGCGCAGATCCCCGACTGGGACGACTTGGTTAAGGCTTTCGCGGGAAATTTCCAGGGCACGTACGTGCGCCCTGGGAACTCATGGGTTCTCCGAAGCTGCCGCCAGCAGCCAGGGGAATCCCTCCGAGAGTATATCTGGCGGTTTTCGAAGCAACGCACCGAGCTGCCTAACATCACCGACTCAGACGTCATCGGAGCTTTCCTCGCCGGCACCACTTGCCGGGACCTGGTGAGAAAACTGGGGCGCAAGACTCCCACCAAGGCAAGCGAATTGATGGACGTCGCCACCAAGTTCGCCTCGGGTCAGGAGGCGGTCGAGGCCATCTTCCGGAAAGACAAGCAACCTCAGGGGGAGCCGAGGGAAGACGCCCCCGAGGCGTCCGCCCAGCGTGGTGCGAAGAAGAAGGCTAAGAAGAAGGCGCAAGCTAAGCGCAACGCCGCTGACGCGAATCTTGTCGCTACTGCCGAGCACAGGAACCCTCGGAAGCCTCCTGGAGGGGCTGACGCGTTCGACAAGATGCTCAAGGAGCCGTGCCCCTATCACCAGGGTCCCGTCAAGCACACCCTCGAAGAATGTGTCATGCTCTGGCGCTACTTCCATAAGGCTGGGCCCCTGGCGGAAGATGGAAAGGGCCAAGGCAACAACAAGAAGGAGGGCGACAAGGAAGAGGAGTTCCCGGAGGTCCACAACTACTTCATGATTTACGGCGGGCAGGTGGCGAACGCCTCGGCTCGGCACCGCAAGCGTCGGGAGGTCTGCTCGGTAAAGGTGGTAGCGCCAGCCTACCTAGACTGGTCCGACAAGCCTATCACCTTCGAACGAGGCGACCACCCCGACTTCGTGCCAAGCCCAGGAAGGTACCCGCTCGTCGTTGATCCAATCATCGACAACGTTAGGCTCTCCAAGGTCCTCATGGATGGAGGCAGCAGCCTCAACATCATCTACGCCGAGACCCTGGAACTCTTGGGGGTTGATCGGTCCGAGGTCCGGGCCGGTGCGGCACCCTTCCACGGGATCGCACCCGGAAAGCGTATCCTACCCCTCGGACGGATTGACTAGCCCGTCTGCTTTGGAACTCCCTCCAACTTCCAAACGGAAACCCTCACCTTCGAGGTGGTCGGGTCCGAGGGACCTACCACGCAGTATTGGGAAGACCGTGCTACGCTAAGTTCATGGCCGTCCCCAACTACACCTACCTCAAGCTCAAGATGTCAGGCCCCAACAGGATCAACACCGTCGGATCCACGTACCGCCACACGTACGAATGCGACGTGGAATGCGTGGAGTACGCTGAGTCCCTCGCCGAGTCCGAGGCCCTCATCGCCGACCTAGAACGCCTCTCCAAGGAGGCGCCCGACGCGAGCGGCACGCCGGTAACTTCGAACCAGTCGAGGCGGTTAAGTCCGTCTCTCTCGACCCCAGCAACGACGCCAGCAAGAAATTCCAGATTGGCTTCGAGCTCGACCCCAAATAGGAAGCAGTGCTCGTCGACTTTCTCCGCGTGAACACCGAAATTTTTGCGTGGAGTCACTCGGACATGCCAGGCATACCAAGGGATGTCGCCGAGCACTCACTGGACATCAGAGCTGGAGCCCGACCCGTGAAGCAGACCCTGCGCCGTTTTGATGACGAAAAGCACAGGGCCATAGGCGAGGAGATCCACAAGCTACTCGCGGCAGGGTTCATCAAAGAGGTATTTCATCCCGAATGGTTAGCTAACCCTGTTCTTGTAAGGAAAAAGGATGGGAAATGGAGGATGTGCGTAGACTACATCGGTCTAAACAAAGCATGTCCGAAGGTTCCCTACCCTCTGCCTCGCATCGATCAAATTGTGGACTCCACTGCTGGGTGCGAAACCCTGTCATTCCTCGATGCCTACTCAGGCTATCACCAAATCAAGATGAAAGAGTCCGACCAGCTCGCGACTTCTTTTATCACACCTTTTGGCATGTATTGTTACACTACAATGCCATTTGGTTTAAGGAATGCAGGCGCCACCTACCAGAGGTGCATGAACCATGTGTTCGGAGAACACATCGGCAGAACGGTCGAGGCTTACGTCGATGACATCGTTGTCAAGACAAAGAAAGCCTCCGACCTCCTCTCTGACCTTGAAACGACATTCAAGTGTCTGAGAGCGAAAGGCATGAAACTCAACCCCGAGAAGTGTGTCTTCGGAGTCCCCCGAGGCATGCTCCTAGGGTTCATCGTCTCCGAGCGGGGCATAGAGGCCAACCCGGAGAAAATCACGGTCATTGCCAACATGGGACCAATAAAAGATTTGAAAGGAGTACAGAGGGTCATGGGATGCCTTGCGGCTCTGAGCCGTTTCATCTCACGCCTTGGCGAAAAAGGATTGCCCCTGTACCGCCTCTTAAGTAAGGCCGAGCACTTCACTTGGACCCCCGAGGCCGAGGAAGCCCTTAGAAATTTAAAGGCACTCCTTACAAATGCACCCATCTCGGTGCCCCCGCTGCGGAAGAAGCCCTCTTGATCTACGTAGCCGCAACCGCTCAGGTGGTCAGCCCCGCGGTCATAGTCGAGAGACGAGAAGAAGGGCATGCACTGCTCGTCCAGAGGCCAATCTACTTCATCAGCGAAGTGCTATCCGAGACCAAAGTCCGCTACCCGCAGATCCAGAAGCTGCTCTACGCAGTGATCCTGACGCGGCAGAAGCTGCGACACTACTTCGAGTCTCATCCGGTTACTGTGGTGTCATCTTTCCCCCCTGGGAGAAATCATCCAGAGCCGAGAGGCCTCGGGTAGGATAGCGAAATGGGTGGTGGAACTCATGGGCGAAACACTTTCATTCGCCCCTCAGAAGGCCATAAAATCCCAAGTCTTGGCCGACTTCCTCGCTGAGTGGACTGACACCCAGTTACCGACAGCCCCAATCTAACCTAAGCTTTGGACCATGTACTTCAACGGGTCACTGATGAAAACCGGAGCAGGCACGGGCTTGCTCTTCATCTCACCCCTCGGAGAACATGTTTGCTGCGTGTTGCGCCTCCATTTCCCGGCATCAAACAATGTGACCGAGTACGAAGCCTTGGTTAATGGCCTGCGCATCGCCGTCAAGCTAGGGGTTCGGCACCTTGATGCTCGTGGCGACTTGTAGCTCTTCATCAACCAGGTCATGAAGAACTCCCACTGCCGTGATCAAAAAATGGAGGCCTACTGCGACAAAGTTCGGCGCTTGGAAGACAAGTTCTACGGGCTGGAACTCAACCACGTCGCTCAATGATTCAACAAGCTCGGGGCGGACAACGGTTCCCCCGAACGTCTTTTCCAAGGATATATATATATCAGCCATCCATCCAAATCGACGACACGCCCGAGCCCGAGGAGGCCTCGGCCCAGCCCGAGGTACCCTCGGCCACCGAGGGTGAGGCCCTGCGTGTCGAGGAGGAGCGGAATGGGGTCACACCAGTCCCGAACTGGCAGACCCCGTACCTAGAATATCTCCTCCGAGGAGAGCTGCCCCTCGACAAGGCCGAAGCTCGACGACTGGCTCGATGCGCCAAGTCGTTCGTTTTGCTGGGTGATGAAAAGGAGCTGTATCACCGTAGCCCCTCGGGCATTCTCCAGCGATGCATCTCCATCGCCCAAGGACAAGAGCTGTTAAAGAAATACACTCGGGGGCTTGCGGCCACCATGCAGCACCTCGAACCCTCGTGGGAAATGCCTTCCGACAAGGTTTCTACTGGCCAACCGCAGTGGCCGATGCCACTAGGATTGTACGCTCCTGCCGGGGGTGTCAATTCTACGCGCGACAGACGCACCTGCCCGCTCAGGCACTACAGACGATACCTATCACTTGGTCGTTTGCTGTGTGGGGTCTGGACCTCGTCGGTCCCTTGCAGAAGGCACCCGGGGGCTTCTCGCACCTGCTGGTCGCCATCGACAAATTCTCTAAGTGGATTGAGGTCCGACCCTTAACCAGCATTAGGTCTGAGCAGGCGGTGGCGTTCTTCACCAATATCATCCATCGCTTTGGAGTCCCAAACTCCATCATCACCGACAATGGCATGCAGTTCACCGGGAAAAAGTTCCTGGACTTTTGCAAGGGCCACCACATCCGTGTGGACTGGGCCGCCGTAGCCTACCCGATGACAAATAGGTAGGTGGAGCGCGCCAACGGTATGATTTTGCAGGGACTAAAACCGAGGATCTTCAACGACCTCAACAAGTTTGGCAAGCGATGGATGAAGGAGCTACCCTCGGTGGTCTGGAGACTGAGGACGACGCGCGAGCCGGGCCACGAGTTTCTTGCCGTTTTTTCTAGTCTATGGGGCCGAGGCCATCCTCCCCACAGACTTAGAATACGGTTCCCCGAGGACGAAGGCGTATGACGACCGAAGCAACCAGACCAGCCGAGAAGATTCCTTGGACCAGCTGGAAGAGGCTCGGGATGTGGCCTTACTACACTCGGTGCGGTATCAGCAGTCTCTACGACGCTACCACGCCCGAAGGGTTTGGCCCCAAGGCTTCCAAGTGGGAGACTTGGTGCTTCGGCTGCGACAAGATGCCCGAGGGCGCCACAAGCTTGCTCCTCCCTAGGAGGGGCCGTTCATCATCGCCAAAGTTCTGAAGCCCAGGACATACAAGCTGGCCAACGATCAAGGCGAGGTCTACAGCAACGCTTGGAACATCGAACAGCTACGTCGCTTCTACCCTTAAAATGTTTCAAGTAGTTCATGTTCCTCGTTTTTACACGCTTAAATAAAGTCTAACCTTGAAGGAAGGGTCAGCCTTGCCTCGGCCAAGCCCGACCCTCCCTCGGGGGCTAGAAGGGGGGAACCCCCTCTGCATCAAAATTTTCCTTGAAAAAGTTTTCTACCGAAACAACTCCCGTGCTTTCCGACTATGTCGATAGCAGGGCCCTAAAAACGACGAGAGTACATGTAAGTGGCAAGGCCGACCGAGGCGAGGGACTCCTACGCCTCCAGGATACGGATACCTCACTCATCACCTTCCGTGAGAAGTAACTCTTGCTCGGATAAGCGATCTTGCTACCGAACAAGTCCTGACGCTCGGGTAGAAAACGATTTTTGTGCCTTCTTGACTATATCGATAACAGAATCCTACAAACAAGCGAGAGTACACGTAAGTGGCAAGGCCGACCGAGCCGAGGGACTCCTACGCCTCCGGGATACGGATACCTCACTCGTCACCTTCCGCGAGAAGTAACTCTCGCTCAGATAAGCGATTCCGCTACCAACGAACAAGTCCTGGTACTCGAAACGAGAGGAAAGAAAACACAGCTTTATAACACGACGATAAAATGTTTAGACCTCGGCGGCCACGAAAAACACACATATACTTTGGGCGAACAGTTCCTGCTAGATCAGACATTGGCAGGGGGAGGAGTGACACCCTCGGCATCGTCTCCACCCTCGGCAGGATCTGGCCCGACCTCAGGCGGCGAAATGGGCGGAAGGATCTCCACCTCGAAGGAGGACGCCAACACCGCGCTTGGGCCCTCGGCGGCCGCGTCAAGCCTCTGGACCTCGGCTAAGGCAGCCTCATCTTCATCGGGTAGGCAGTACCCCTCGCTGACCCGCTCCAGATCCACGTCATAGTGGGAAGCGAGCACGACGAAGGCCCGCCTAACTAGAGATGGCAATGGGTACCCGCGACCCGATACCCGATGGGTATTTACTCTATTAGAGTATGTATGTAGGCTAAATATTCTACCCATGGGTCTGTTATTGGGCAAAAATCTTCACCCAATGGGTAAACGGGTATTAGAACGTTCCGTCTTCACCCATACCCGTTAACCCGTGGGTATAAAATACCCAATATAAACTTATCCAAAGCATGAACTTGGACTTTAGTCATCCAACTTTTTTACTATTTAACAACAATTTAATGACCATGTAATGGAACATGTAATGTGCTATATAGTACTATCATAGTGTTATTACTTTATCCAATTATCTTTGGTGTGTTGAATGAATGGTTAAATGATGCTAGAAAAATTTGTAATGGTATTTATATGGATATACTTGATATTTATATAGTATAATATTTTGATAGTTGTTTAATTTTTGTGGGTACGGATGACCCGATGGGTGACCCATACCCACATGGGTATGGGTATGGGTGTAAATCCATACCCGCCAGTGTATATGGGTGACCCGGTGGGGTTATTTTTGTGTCGTGGGTATGGGTATAGGATAGTAATACCCGGTGGGTATTTACCCATTGCCATCTCTACGCCTAACGCCGTGATGCATCGCCCCGTGGAGTCTGCTATGCACATGGCCGCCCAAGGCCCGCAGGTGACTTTGGGGGGGAGCTACCCGAGGGGATATCATCGAGGTCAAAGGCCCGGCAAAAAGCTGAGATAGCCTCGGACATTGCCACGTGGTCGGCTTCCTTCTGCTCAGCCGCCTAGGCAAGCGCCTTGACGGACTCGTTGAGAGCCGTCTCGAACTCTGCAGACAGCCGAACAAAATTCTTCAGACACGAGTTGAAGAATGAAGCTGAATCGAAATCACAAAGCAGGCGAAACGTACCTTCGGCTCGGACACGCTGCTCCGAGGCCACGACTTGGGCAGATTCGGCAGACCCGACAGCCATGGTCAGGCCCTCCGCAAGGGTCCCGGCCCGAGCGGACGCCTCGGCTAGCCGCTCCGTAGCCTCAGCCAGCTGACCCCTAAGGGCCTCAGCTCGGCCCACAGCTTCGGCAGCTTGGCTTCGAAATTGGTCCCGCTCGCCGGCGACCTGGCCGAGCTCTAGCTGCCGCTGCTGCGCTTCCGTCCGTGCCAATGCCGCCTCTGCCCGCGCCGCCGCTGTCTCCAACTTCAGCTCATCACAGAACAGCCAAAGGTCCGCCACCTCGGTGCTCCGTTGGGCAAGACGTGCATTAGCCTCGACAAGCGCGGCCCTCTGGGATCGCAGCGAAGCCCAGACGCCGCTCTCACGACGAATGAACAACGACTTGGTAGTGCTTACATCTGTGAGTTCCTGAGGAAGGAAAACAGGGTGTTACAAAGAATGCCCCGGTCACGCAGGGTATACGCCTAACATCCTTACCTGGAGGACCCTGGGAACGTCCCTGGAAAGGATCTCCATGGTCGACCGAAGCGACCCCATCGCCGCCTCGGCATACTCACGGAGCTCATCCCGAGACTGCTCCTCCCGCTCATCATTAAGAAGGAGGAGGGGTTCCGAGGCGCCGCGGCTCCAGAATCAGAGCGCCTGCCCGCACCACTCATTGGGGTTGCCCCACGCGGGGATAAGGCCGCTGCTCCCCGAAACGGGCCGCGGTTCTGCGTGCCCCTCCACCAGGGCGTCGGGTCCCCCTGCAGTCGACGCGCCGGGCACCATCGTCGTCGACATACTGGGCCTCCCCTCGGCTGAGGTGGCGGGCCTCCGATCACTGACCTCGGCGACGGCGGCAGCCCCCTCCTCATGACCAAGAATGGGGAGGTCGGGGACGACCACGAGCGGCGGCACCACAACTGTCCCGACGTCGGAAGCGACAGACAGTTCCACGGGCGAATCAGCAACGGCCCCGGTGGGAGTCGATGCCGGCGCCGGTAACAAGTCAGGCGGGCTTGTGACCACGACCGCGTTAATGGCCTCCCCTGGCACGATGGCCGTCCCGGCAGAAGCGTCAGCCTGGGAGGCTTGCCCCATGGCAGCTCGTGCTGCCTGGGGCCCCCGCTCGAGGGCGTCTTGCGCGGAAGCCAGCCAACCGGCATGGCGCGCCGCGACACCAGCTGCGGAGGCCAGCCCCATCTTAAGGGCCTTCCGGGGGGGTCAGACCAGCCGAGCCCTGCCTCCGCTTGCTGAAAAGAAAGAGGGAGAGAGCAAGATCAAGACACGCAGGGAAAAGACCGAAACAGAGGTATTCTCAAACACCCACCCACTCCGGACCAAGGCCAGTCGTGCCTGCGAGGAAGCCCCTCGGGCCCCAGTCCCCACAGGCGCTGCCGAAAGTTGCTTCGACGCCGGCTTCGGCGCCGCTTCCGCCTCGAACGCTCGAGGCGCCGAAGGGGCGGCCTGCCCGGGCGTCACCACGGCCAAGGGGCCGACCTCTTGTACAGCCAGCACGGGCACTTGCTCGTGGAGGACAGGCAGATCGGCCCGACCCTTCGGCGTCGCCCCAGTTACCTCAGCCAAGGGATCAAGTACCCCCTCGGTCCGCCTCCGCTCCTCAGGCTGGGGCCACGATGTCCCAGCTCCGGGCACTGATGGTACCAGCCCACTTGGAGGTTGGCTCGGCGACCCCTGGCCCGACCTCGGGTCCGGGCTAGGGCCGAGACGGGCCACCATGTCGTCACTCTCGTCGTCATCATCATCGTCGTCATCGTCGTCGGGCGTCTCCGGCGACGGCTCCCTCGTGAGCCCGTCCCTCTCCTGCCTCCGGCGACGCTTCTCCAAGGCGTCCCGAGCTCGCATCCGCTTGCGAGCCTGGGCCTTCTCTGCGTCCTTTTTCTCCTTCTTCTTCTCCGCGGCGACCCTCCACGCGACTCGGTCCACCGCATCCTCCGGGACCGGTGGCAGGGCGGGTTTATAAAACCTCAACCCCTGGGGATGGACGAAAATCCCAACAGTGAAAATCAAAGGCAACTTAGCGCAAAACAGGAGAAGGATCAGACACTCACCAGGGACACGTACCCATGGTCGGGACGCATCGCGGGCTGGGTAAGTGAGAGCACCTAGAGGGGGGGTGAATAGGTGATCCTGTAACACTTCAAAAACTTAAGCCACAAAACTTGGTTACTTGTTAGCACAGTAATTTGCCAAGTGGCTAGAGAAGGATCTCAACACAATACAATAACCAAGAGATATCAATCACAGAGATGGCACAGTGGTTATCCCGTGGTTCGGCCAAGACCAACGCTTGTCTACTCCACGTTGTGGCGTCCCAATGGACGAGGGTTGCAATCAACCCCTCTCAAGCGGTCCAAAGACCAACTTGAATACCACGGTGTTGCTTTGCTTCTCTTAATCCCGTTTGCGAGGAATCTCCACAGCTTGGAGCCTCTCGCCCTTACACAAGATGTTCACGAAGAATCACAGAGCAAGGGAGGGATTAGCAACTCACACACGACACAAAGATCACAGCGAATACGCACACGCAAAACCCAGACTTGAGCTCAAGAGACTAGCACACTAGAACGGAGCTCAAATCACTAAAATGTCGAACAAGTGCGCAAGAATGAAGTGTGAGTGATCAATGATGCTCAAAGGATGCTTGGTATATTCCTCCATGCGCCTAGGGGTCCCTTTTATAGCCCCAAGGCAGCTAGGAGCCGTTGAGCACAAACTTGGAAAGCCATTCTTGCCTTCTGTCATCGGGGGCACCGGACATTCCGGTGCACACCGGACACTGTCCGGTGCCCGATTTCCTTCCTTAAATAGCGAAGCCGACTGTTGGCAGCCTGAGAGCCGTTGGCGCACCGGACATGTCCGGTGCACACCGGACAGTCCGGTGCCGTCTTCTAGCCGTTGGCTCGGCCACGTGTCCCGCGCAGATTGCGCGGCCGACCGTTGGCCCGGCCGACCGTTGGCTCACCGGACAGTCCGGTGCACACCGGACAGTCCGGTGAATTTTAGCCGTACGTCGCCGGTGAATTCCCGAGAGCAGCCACTTCGCTCGAGCCAGCCTGGCGCACCGGACACTGTCCGGTGCACCACCGGACAGTCCGGTGCTTGCAGACTCAGCAGATTCTTGGCTGCTCGAGCCAAGACATTTCCAATTGGATTTTTCCTGTTTCCAGCACTTAGACACAATACATTAGTCCATATAACAATGTACTAAGTCTGAGAAACATACCTTAATTCTTGATTTGTACTTTGTCCACCTTTTTACACTTAGGCACTTGTGTTGGACACTAAATCACCAAAATACTTAGAAATGGCGCAAGGGCACATTTCCCTTTCAATCTCCCCCTTTTTGGTGATTTATGCCAACACAACATAAAGCAAGTAGAACAAGTACAAAATCAAATCAAATAAGAACTCAAAATTGTTTTGATTCAATTTTGACATATATGGATCACTCTATGCCACCACTTGGTTTGTTTTTGCAAATCAAACTCAAATTTCTATCTCTAAGTCAAACACACATGTTAAGACATAAAGAGAGTCATTCTAAGAGAAATTGATTTAAGATTTCAAAAACTCCCCCTTTTTCCCATAATCAATACTTCTCCCCACAAGAAGCCAACTTTTGACAAGAGAGGCAACAAAAGAGTTTTGACAAACCAAAAGCTCTATTCTACTATTTTCAAAATCTCTCAAGTGGTAGCTGATCCATTTATCGCTTTGGCCTTTATTTTCTCCCCCTTTGGCATCAAGCACCAAAACGGGATCAATCTTGGCCCTTTAACCCCATTGCCTCACCAAAATCTTCAACTAAGAGCAAATAGGCAATAAGAGTATAACGATGAACTTGGAAGAGTTACTCTTTTCATCGGAGTGCAGTGGAAGTCTCGCATGGTCCAAGTCCACCTTTTCCCTTTCAATTTTCCTTGGAGACTAAAACAACCAAACTCAAGTACATGGTTAGCCACAAAGGGTCAAGTTGTAGCACAGCTCCCCCTAAATATGTGCATCACTTGCAAACAGGACTTGTGAGGTCCAGGGAGTGTTTGTACAACTTGAGCACCACAATAAGCAACAATATGCAGAATGAACATAATCAAAAGCATAAACACATGTATGCTACATTTCAATCCAAGTTCCACGAATCTAAGATATTGAGCTCACTACGCAGCCTGCAAAAGGTCTTCTCATCTAAAGGCTTGGTAAAGATATCGGCTAGCTGGTTCTCGGTGCTAACATGAAACACTTCGATATCTCCCTTTTGCTGGTGGTCTCTCAAAAAGTGATGTCGGATGTCAATGTGCTTTGTGCGGCTGTGCTCAACAGGATTTTCTGCTATTCGGATAGCACTCTCATTATCACATAGGAGTGGGACTTTGCTCAGATTGTAGCCAAAGTCCCTGAGGGTTTGCCTCATCCAAAGTAGTTGCGCACAACACTGTCCTGCGGCAACGTACTCGGCCTCAGCGGTGGATAGGGCAACGGAGGTTTGTTTCTTAGAGTTCCATGACACCAGGGACCTTCCTAAGAATTGGCACGTCCCCGATGTACTCTTCCTATCGACCTTACATCCAGCATAGTCGGAATCTGAGTACCCAATCAAGTCAAAGTTAGACCCCTTTGGATACCAGATCCCGAAGCAAGGCGTAGCGACTAAATATCGAAGAATTCGCTTCACAGCCACTAAGTGACACTCCTTCGGATCGGATTGAAATCTAGCACACATGCATACGCTAAGCATAATATCCGGTCTACTAGCACATAAATAAAGCAAAGAACCTATCATGGACCGGTATGCTTTTTGATCAACAGACTTACCTCCTTTGTTGAGGTCGGTGTGTCCGTCGGTTCCCATCGGCGTCTTTGCGGGCTTGGCGTCCTTCATCCCAAACCTCTTTAGCAAATCTTGTGTGTACTTCGTTTGGGAGATGAAGGTGCCGTCCTTGAGTTGCTTCACTTGGAACCCAAGGAAGTAGGTCAACTCGCCCATCATCGACATCTCGAATTT
The DNA here is from genome assembly GCA_029449295.1 of Zea luxurians. Taxonomy (NCBI): domain Eukaryota; kingdom Viridiplantae; phylum Streptophyta; class Magnoliopsida; order Poales; family Poaceae; genus Zea; species Zea luxurians. The sequence goes on from JAOPSE010000071.1 coordinate 15,120,786, forward strand.
CTGCGTCATTACCCTGCTAAACTCTTCACAAGACTTTTGGTTAGTAGAACCAAATATTATGTCGTCGACATAAATTTGGCACACAAAAAGATCACCATCGCAAGTCTTAGTAAAAAGAGTTGGATCGGCTTTCCCAACCTTGAAAGCATTAGCAATTAAAAAGTCTCTAAGGCATTCATACCATGCTCTTGGGGCTTGCTTAAGTCCATAGAGCGCCTTAGAGAGCTTACACACGTGGTCGGGGTACCGTTCATCCTCGAAGCCAGGGGGCTGCTCCACGTACACCTCCTCCTTGATCGACCCGTTGAAGAAAGCGCTCTTCACATCCATTTGGTACAACCTGAAAGAATGGTGAGCGGCATATGCTAGGAAGATACGAATTGATTCTAGCCTAGCCACATGAGCAAAAGTCTCCTCAAAGTCCAAACCTGCGACTTGGGCATAACCTTTTGCCACAAGTCGAGCCTTGTTCCTCGTCACCACCCCGTGCTCGTCCTGTTTGTTGCGGAACACCCACTTGGTTCCCACAACATTTTGCTTGGGACGAGGCACCAGTGTCCAAACTTCGTTGCGCTTGAAGTTGTTGAGTTCCTCCTGCATGGCCAACACCCAGTCCGGATCTAGCAAGGCCTCTTCTACCCTGAAAGGCTCAATAGAAGAGACAAAAGAGTAATGCTCACAAAAATTAACTAATCTTGAGCGAGTAGTTACTCCCTTGCTAATATCACCCAATATCTGGTCGACGGGATGATCCCTTTGAATTGTCGCTCGAACTTGGGTTGGAGGTGCCTGAGGTGCTTCTTCCTCTTGAACATCCTGTGCTCCCCCTTGATCATGTGCCTCCACTTGAGGTACCTGTTCGTCATCTTGGGTTGGGGGATGCACCATAGTTGAGGGAGACGGTTGATCTTGCTCCAAATGTTCCTGAGGCCGTACATCTCCAATCGCCATGGTGCGTATCGCGGCCGTTGGAACGTCTTCTTCATCTACATCATCAAGATCAACAACTTGCTCTCTTGGAGAGCCATTAGTCTCATCAAATACAACGTCGCTAGAGACTTCAACCAAACCCGATGATTTGTTGAAGACCCTATACGCCTTTGTATTTGAATCATAACCTAATAAAAACCCTTCTACGGCTTTGGGAGCAAATTTGGAATTCCTACCTTTCTTCACTAGAATGTAGCATTTACTCCCAAAAACACGAAAATACGATACATTAGGTTTGTTACCGGTTAGCAGCTCATACGACGTCTTCTTGAGGAGGCGGTGAAGGTAGACCCTGTTGATGGCGTGGCAAGCCATGTTCACGGCTTCCGACCAAAAGCACTCGGGGGTCTTGAATTCTCCAAGCATAGTCCTCGCCATATCTATGAGCGTTCTGTTCTTCCTCTCTACCACACCATTTTGCTGAGGTGTGTAGGGAGCGGAGAACTCGTGCTTGATCCCCTCCTCCTCAAGAAACTCCTCCACTTGAAGGTTCTTGAATTCGGACCCGTTGTCGCTCCTTATCTTCTTCACCTTGAGCTCAAACTCATTTTTAGCTCTCCTTAGGAATCGCTTGAGGGTCCCTTGGGTTTCAGACTTATCTTGCAAAAAGAACACCCAAGTGAAGCGGGAAAAGTCATCAACGATAACTAGACCATACTTACTTCCTCCTATGCTCAGATAGGCGACGGGTCCGAAGAGGTCCATATGTAGCAGCTCTAGGGGTCTTGATGTTGTCATCACATTTTTGGTGTGATGAGAGCCTCCCACCTGTTTCCCTGCTTGATAAGCTGCACAAGGTCTATCTTTTTCGAAATGAACATTGGTTAGACCTATCACGTGTTCTCCCTTTAGAAGCTTGTGGAGGTTCTTCATCCCCACATGTGCTAAGCGGCGATGCCACAGCCAGCCCATGCAAGTCTTAGCCATTAAGCATGCATCTAGACCGGCCTCTTCTTTTGCAAAATCAACTAAGTAAAGCTTGCCGTCTAGTACACCCTTAAAAGCTAGTGAACCATCACATCTTCTAAAGACAGACACATCTACATTTGTAAACAAACAGTTATATCCCATATTGCATAATTGACTAACAGATAGCAAATTATATCCAAGAGACTCTACTAAAAACACATTAGAGATAGAGTGCTCATTTGAGATTGCAATTTTACCTAACCCTTTTACCTTGCCTTGATTCCCATCACCGAATATTATTGAATCTTGGGAATCTTTATTCTTGACGTAGGAGGTGAACATCTTTTTCTCCCCCGTCATATGGTTTGTGCATCCGCTGTCAATAATCCAGCTTGAACCCCCGGATGCATAAACCTGCAAGGCAAATTTAGGCTTGGGTCTTAGGTACCCAACTCATGTTGGGTCCTGCAAGGTTAGCACAAATATCCTTAGGGACCCAAATGCAAGTTTTGTCTCCCTTGCATCTTGCCCCTAATTTTCTAGCAACTATCTTCCTATCCTTTCTACAAATAGCAAAAGAAGCATTTAAAGCATGATATATTGTAGAAGGTTCATTAACTTTCCTAGGAACATTTACGACATTTCTCCTAGGCATATTATGAATAACATTTCTCCTACCAACATTTCTATCATGCACATAAGAAGAACTAGAAGCAACCATGGCATGAGAATCAAAGGCCTTATATACATTACAACTTCTATAAGCATTTCTAGGTTGTCTTCTATCATAGTACATAAAGGCATGGTTCTTTTGCACACTACTAGCCATAGGGGCCTTCCCTTTCTCCTTGGCGGAGATGGGAGCCTTATGGCTTGTCAAGTTCTTGGCTTCCCTCTTGTAGCCAAGTCCATCCTTAATTGAGGGGTGTCTACCAATCGTGTAGGCATCCCTTGCAAATTTTAGCTTGTCAAATTCATTCTTGCTAGTCTTAAGTTGGGCATTAAGACTAGCTAATTCATCATTTAATTTGGAAATTGAAACTAAATGATCACTACAAGCATCAATGTCAAAATCTTTACACCTATTACAAGTTTCAACAATTTCTACACAAGAATTAGATTTACTAGCTACTTCTAGTTTAGCATTTAAATCATCATTAAAACTTTTTAACTTAGCAATAGTTTCATGACAAGAAGATAATTCACTAGAGAGCATTTCATTCCTCTTAATTTCTAGAGCAAAAGATTTCTGTGCTTCTACAAATTTATCATGTTCTTCATACAACAAATCCTCTTGTTTTTCTAAAAGCATATTCTTATCATTCAAGGCATCAATTAATTCATTAATTTTGTCTACCTTGGTTCTATCTAATCCCTTGAATAAGCATGAGTAATCTATCTAATCATCATCACTAGACTCATCTTCACTCGAAGAAGCATAAGTACTAGTATGAGTGCTTACTTTCTTCTCTCTTGCCATGAGGCAAGTGTGACGCTCGTTGGGGAAAAGGGATGACTTGTTGAAGGCGGTGGCGGCGAGTCCTTCATTGTCAGAGTCGGAGGAGGAACAATCCGAATCCCACTCCTTTCCGATATGTGCCTCGCCCTTGGCCTTCTTGTAATGCTTCTTTTTCTCCCTCTTGTTCCCTTGGTCCTGATCACTATCATTATCGGGACAGTTAGCAATAAAATGACCAAGCTTACCGCATTTGAAGCATGAGCGCTTCCCCTTGGCTTTGGTCTTGCTTGGCTGCCCCTTGCGACCTTTAAGCGCCGTCTTGAAGAGCTTAATGATGAGGGCCATCTCCTCATCATTGAGTCCGGCCGCCTCAACTTGCGCCACCTTGCTTGGTAGCGCCTCCTTGCTCCTTGTTGCCTTGAGAGCAATGGGTTGAGGCTCATGACTAGGACCGTTCAACGCGTCGTCCACGTATCTTGCCTCCTTGATCATCATTCGCCCGCTTACGAACTTCCCAAGAACTTCTTCGGGCGACATCTTGGTGTACCTGGGATTTTCACGTATATTGTTCACCAAATGAGGATCAAGAACGGTAAATGACCTTAGCATTAGGCGGACGACGTCGTGGTCCGTCCATCGCGTGCTCCCGTAGCTCCTTATTTTGTTGATAAGGGTCTTGAGCCGGTTGTATGTTTATGTCGGCTCCTCGCCCCTTATCATCGCGAACCGTCCAAGCTCGCCCTCCACCAACTCCATTTTGGTGAGCAAGGTGACGTCGTTTCCCTCATGAGAGATCTTGAGGGTGTCCCAGATCTGCTTGGCATTTTCCAAGCCGCTCACCTTGTGATACTCGTCCCTGCACAAAGAGGCTAGCAACACAGTAGTAGCTTGTGCATTTTTATGAATCTGCTCATTAATAAACACAGGGCTATCCGAGCTATCAAATTTCATTCCACTTTCCACAATCTCCCAAATGCTTGGATGGAGAGAAAACAGGTGAGTACGCATTTTGTGGCTCCAAAATCCGTAATCCTCTCCATCAAAGTGAGGGGGCTTGCCAAGTGGAATGGGGAGCAATTGAGCATTTGAACTATGCGGGATGCGCGAATAATCGAAAGAAAAGTTTGAGTTAACCGTCTTTCGTCTATCGTAGTCGTCGTCGTCCTTTTGGGAGGAGGAAGATTCGTCGCTGTCGTAGTAGACAATTTCCTTGATGCACATTGTCTTCTTCTTCCTCCCGTCTTTTCTTTTGTGGCCCGAGCCTGAGTCGGTGGGCCTGTCATCATTGGGCTCATTGACGAAGGACTCCTTCTCCTTGTCGTTGATCACCATCCCCTTGCCTTTAGGATCCATCTCTTCAGGCGGTTAGTCCCTTTCTTGAAGAGAACGGCTCTGATACCAATTGAGAGCACCTAGAGGGGGGGTGAATAGGTGATCCTGTAACACTTCAAAAACTTAAGCCACAAAACTTGGTTACTTGTTAGCACAGTAATTTGCCAAGTGGCTAGAGAAGGATCTCAACACAACACAATAACCAAGAGATATCAATCACAGAGATGGCACAGTGGTTATCCCATGGTTCGGCCAAGACCAACGCTTGCCTACTCCACGTTGTGGCGTCCCAATGGACGAGGGTTGCAATCAACCCCTCTCAAGCGGTCCAAAGACCAACTTGAATACCACGGTGTTGCTTTGCTTCTCTTAATCCCGTTTGCGAGGAATCTCCACAGCTTGGAGCCTCTCGCCCTTACACAAGATGTTCACGAAGAATCACAGAGCAAGGGAGGGATTAGCAACTCACACACGACACAAAGATCACAGCGAATACGCACACGCAAAACCCAGACTTGAGCTCAAGAGACTAGCACACTAGAACGGAGCTCAAATCACTAAAATGTCGAACAAGTGCGCAAGAATGAAGTGTGAGTGATCAATGATGCTCAAAGGATGCTTGGTATATTCCTCCATGCGCCTAGGGGTCCCTTTTATAGCCCCAAGGCAGCTAGGAGCCGTTGAGCACAAACTTGGAAAGCCATTCTTGCCTTCTGTCATCGGGGGCACCGGACAGTCCGGTGCACACCGGACACTGTCTGGTGCCCGATTTCCTTCCTTAAATAGCGAAGCCAACCGTTGGCAGCCTGAGAGCCGTTGGCGCACCGGACATGTCCGGTGCACACCGGACAGTCCGGTGCCGTCTTCTAGCCGTTGGCTCGGCCACGTGTCCCGCGCAGATTGCGCGGCCGACCGTTGGCCCGGCCGACCGTTGGCTCACCGGACAGTCCGGTGCACACCGGACAGTCCGGTGAATTTTAGCCGTACGTCGCCGGTGAATTCCCGAGAGCAGCCACTTCGCTCGAGCCAGCCTGGCGCACCGGACACTGTCCGGTGCACCACCGGACAGTCCGGTGCTTGCAGACTCAGCAGATTCTTGGCTGCTCGAGCCAAGACATTTCCAATTGGATTTTTCCTGTTTCCAGCACTTAGACACAATACATTAGTCCATATAACAATGTACTAAGTCTGAGAAACATACCTTAATTCTTGATTTGTACTTTGTCCACCTTTTTACACTTAGGCACTTGTGTTGGACACTAAATCACCAAAATACTTAGAAATGGCGCAAGGGCACATTTCCCTTTCAGTAAGGGCGCCGGCATCCAGCCTCCCCGCCGTACCCGCTACCCGCTTGCGGAGGTCATTGTCGGGGAGGGAGGGCAAGGACATCTGCGAGCCCTCCAAATTAACCCCCAGCCTCATCTCCGAGAGCTACAACCGCCGCTCTGCCAAGGGAAGCACCCTCCGGCGATGGATGGCGGCAACAACCCCCACAGCGGTAAGCCCCTCATCTCTTAACTTCTGCAAGGCATGCAGAAGGGGCTGGAGCTTCTCCTGTTTCTCGCGCGTGGCCCCCTAGCGCCAGTTAGCGCCGGCGGCGGTCACCACTCGTTGAGAAAACGACGGAAGCCTCCCGTCGTCGTTCCGGAGATAAAACCACCGGCGCTGCCACCCCTTGTTCGAAGACACAAGGGTGGCGGGGATGTATAGCTGCGCGCGCCCCGGCCTCAGCTGGAGGGTGCAGCCTCCGGCCCGCACCGCCATACGGACCTTCTTCGCCTCCGTCGTCGAGGCAAAGAGCTCCATGGAGAAGAGATGGGTCCACATGTCCCAATGAACGTCGATCCCCAAATAACCCTCGCAAACTGCCGCAAAGATGGCCGCTTGCGCAATGGAGTTAGGGTTGAAGTTGTGCAGCTCCACCCCGTAATAGTGCAGGAGCGCCCGCATGAAGCGGCTCGCTGGTACTCCAAACCCCCGCTCATGGAAGGAGATAAACCTGACCACATACCCCGGCGGCGGAGTTGGGACGGCCTCGCTCGGGGCCATCCACTCCGGCTGCGGCCCATCGGAGAGGGGATGGAGCAAACCATCGGCAACAAGGGCCTCCAGATCCCCCACAACGACAGTGGAGGAAGGCCACGGGTCGCGCGGCGGGACGATGGTCACCTTGTCGGCCATCACCGAACGAAGGTGGTGGAGGCAGAGGGGATAAGGCGTGCGGTTTTCTTTTCCCTGGCTATTCTCTTAGGTTGCGGGAACCAAAGCAGAAGGCAGGCGCAGATGGCAGGGTAAAGAACCACCGCCGGCCCCTCTCCCGGGTATATAAAGACCCGGGCGAGAGCCGTTCAAGACTTCGCCCGAACCCACCACGAAATTCAAACTCGAAGGTGAAACGCCCGTTCCTCGAATGGGCGGTCCAACCCCCGGCCGGGACATCGGGCAGGAATGGGCGGTCCAACCCCCGGCCGGAAAAGCGCGTCATCTCCCCCAGGACATCCAGCACCGCATCACCGACGACGTCAGGGTGAGGCCGCCGCCGGATTCCAGCGGAGTCGGCCAGAACCAGGCTGCAGCAGCAATACTCCTCCGCGCGATGCCGGAGCCATCAACCACCGAGGGGCGGCGTATCCAGGGAGAGCTCAAGAATCTCCTGGAGGACGTCGCGGTCCGACGGGCCGAAAGCTCTGCCTCCCGAAGGCAGGGGTTCCCCTCGGAACATCGCGCCGTGACTTCCCGATTCATGCGGGAAGCCTCGGTCCACTCCGGGCGCACGCGCAACACAGCGCCTGCGGCCCCGGGTCGCCTCGGCAACGAGCGCCACCATCACAGCCGTCGGGCCCACCTCGACGACAGGGCGCGCCGAGGCTACCACCCCAGGCGTGGGGGACGCTACGACAGCGGGGAGGATCGGAGTCCTTCGCCCGAACCACCCGGTCCGCAGGCTTTCAGCCGCGCCATACGACGGGCACCGTTCCCGACCCGGTTTCGAACCCCGACTACTATCACAAAGTACTCGGGGGAGACGAGACCGGAACTGTGGCTCGCGGACTATCGGCTGGCCTGCCAACTGGGTGGAACGGACGATGACAACCTCATCATCCGCAACCTCCCCCCTGTTCCTCTCCAACACCGCTCGAGCCTGGCTGGAGCACCTACCCCCGGGGCAGATCTCCAACTGGGACGACCTGGTCCAAGCCTTCGCCGGCAATTTCCAGGGCACATACGTGCGCCCTGGGAACTCCTGGGATCTCCGAAGCTGCCGCCAGCAGCCGGGAGTCTCTCCGAAACTACATCCGGCGATTCTCGAAGCAGCGCACAGAGCTGCCCAACGTCACCGATTCAGATGTCATCGGCGCGTTCCTCACCGGCACCACCTGCCGCGACCTGGTGAGCAAGCTGGGTCGTAAGAACCCCACCAGGGCGAGCGAGCTGATGGACATCGCCACCAAGTTCGCCTCTGGACAGGAGGCGGTTGAGGCCATTTTTTGGAAGGACAAGCAGCCCCAGGGCAGCCCACCGGAAGATGCCCCCGAGGCGTCAACTCAGCGCGACGCCAAGAAGAAGGGCAAGAAGAAGTCGCAAGCGAAACGCGACGCCGCCGACGTGGACCTTGTCGCCGCCGCCGAGTACAAGAACCCTCGGAAACCTCCCGGAGGTGCCAACCTCTTCGACAAGATGCTCAAGGAGCCGCGCCCCTATCATCAGGGGCCCGTCAAGCACACCCTTGAGGAGTGTGCCATGCTTCGACGACACTTCCACAAGGCCGGGCCGCCCGCGGAGGGTGGCAAGGCCCTCGACGACGCATAGGAGGAAGATCACAAGGCAGGAGGGTTCCCCGAGGTCCGTGACTGCTTCATGATCTACGGCGGGCAAGTGGCGAACGCCTCGGCTCGGCACCGCAAGCAAGAGCGTCGGGAGGTCTGCTCGGTAAAGGTGGCGGCGCCAGTCTACCTAGACTGGTCCGACAAGCCCATCACCTTCGACCGGGCCGACCATCCAGACTACGTGCCGAGCCCGGGGAGATACCCACTCGTTGTCGACCCCATCATCGGCAACGTCAGGCTCACCAAGATCCTCATGGACGGAGGCAGCAGCCTCAACATCATCTACGCCGAGACCCTCGGGCTCCTGCGGATCGATCTGTCCTCGGTCCGGACGGGCGCTGTGCCTTTCCACGGGATCGTCCCCGGGAAGCGCGTTCAACCCCTCGGACAACTCGACCTACCCGTCTGCTTCGGGACGCCCTCCAACTTTCGAAAGGAGACCCTCACGTTCGAAGTGGTCGGGTTTCGAGGAACCTACCACGCAGTGCTGGGGAGGCCATGCTACGCCAAGTTCATGGCCATCCCCAACTACACCTACCTCAAGCTCAAGATGTCGGGCCCCAACGGGGTCATTACCGTCGGGCCCACGTACCGACACGCATACGAATGCGATGTGGAGTGCGTGGAGTACGCCGAGGCCCTCGCCGAATCCAAGGCTCTCATCGCCGACCTGGAAAGCCTCTCTAAGGAGGTGCCAGACGTGAAGCGTCATGCCGGCAACTTCGAGCCAGCGGAGACAGTTAAGTCCGTCCCCCTCGACCCCAGCAGCGACGCCTCCAAGCAGATCCGGATCGGCTCCGAGCTCGATCCCAAATAGGAAGCAGTGCTCGTCAACTTTCTCCGCGCAAACGCCGACGTTTTCGCGCTTCATCTCACGCCTCGGCGAAAGAGGCCTGCCTCTGTACCGCCTTTTAAGAAAGGTCGAGTGCTTCACGTGGACCCCTGGGGCCAAGGAAGCCCTCGGGAACCTGAAGGCGCTCCTCACGAACGCGCCCATCTTGGTGCCCCCTGCTGCCAGAGAAGCCCTCTTGATCTACGTCGCCGCAACCACCCATGTGGTTAGCTCCGCGATCGTGGTTGAGAGACGAGAATAAGGGCATGCTTTGCCCGTCCAGAGGCCAGTCTACTTCATCAGTGAGGTACTGTCCGAGACCAAGATCCGCTACCCGCAAATCCAGAAGCTACTGTACGCGGTGATCCTGACACGGCGGAAGTTGCGACACTACTTCGAGTCTCATCCGGTGACTGTGGTGTCATCCTTCCTCCTGGGAGAGATCATCCAGTCCCGAGAGGCCTCGGGTAGAATTGCGAAGTGGGCGGTGGAGATCATGGGCGAGACGATCTCGTTCGCCCCTCGGAAGGCCATCAAGTCCCAGGTCTTGGCGGACTTCGTGGCTGAATGGGCCGACACCCAGCTCCCGACGGCTCCGATCCAACCAGAGCTCTGGACCATGTTTTTCGATGGGTCGCTGATGAAGACGGGGGCCGGCGCAGGCCTCCTCTTCGTCTCGCCCCTCGGGAAGCACCTACGCTACGTGCTACGCCTCCACTTCCCGGCGTCCAACAACGTGGCTGAGTATGAGGCTCTGGTAAACGGGTTGCGAATCGCCATCAAGCTAGGGGTCCGACGCCTCGACGCTCGCAGTGACTCGCAGCTCGTCATCGACCAAGTCATGAAGAACTCCCACTGCCGCGACCCGAAGATGGAAGCCTACTGCGATGAGGTTCGGCGCCTGGAAGACAAGTTCTACGGGCTCGAGCTCAACCACATCGCTCGACGCTACAACGAGACTGCGGACGAGCTGGCTAAAATAGCCTCAGGACAAACAACAGTTCCCCCGGACGTATTCTCCCGAGACCTGCATCGACCCTCTGTCAAGACCGAGGACACGCCCGAGCCCGAGGCACCTTCGGCTCCGCCCGGGGCACCTTCGGCTGAGTCCGAGGTACCCTCGGCCCAGTTCGAGGTACCCTCGGCATGGTCCGAGGTACCCTCGGCTCAGCCCGAGGTACCCTCGGCCCCCGAGGGTGAGGCACTGCGCGTCGAGGGGGAACCGAGCGAGGTCATGCCTAATCAAAGCTGGCAGACCTCGTACCTGCAATATCTCCACCGAGGAGAGCTGCCCCTTGACCAAGCCGAAGCTCGGCGGTTGGCGCGGCGCGCCAAGTCTTTCGTTTTGCTGGGAGATGGGAAGGAGCTCTATCACCGCAGCCCCTCGGGCATCCTCCAGCGATGCATTTCCATCGCCGAAGGTCAGGAACTCCTACGAGAGATACACTCAGGGGCTTGCGACCATCGCGTAGCACCCCGAGCCCTTGTTGGAGACGCCTTCCGACAAGGTCTCTAATGACCGACGGCGGTGGTCGACGCCACCCGAATTGTCCACACCCGCGAAGGGCGTCAGTTCTACGCAAGGCAGACCCACCCCTTGCGGAAGACACCCTGGGGCTACACGCACCCCTGGGAACGGCCGCTCGTCATCGCCAAAGTTCTGAAGCCCAGAACAAACAAACTGGCCGACAGTCAAGGCGAGGTCTGCACCAACACTTGGAACATCCAACAGCTACGTCGCCTCTACCCTTAAGATGCTTTCAAGTTGTTCATATACCTCACTCCCACGCAAGGTTTAGTCATCAAGGAAGGGTCAGCCTTGCCTCGGTAGAGCCCGACCCTCCCTTGGGGGCTAAGGGGGGAACCCCCTCTGCGTCAAAATTTTCAATCAAAGAGGCTTTTGCGTTCCCCTGGCTATGTCGAAAGCAGGACCCCAAGGAGCGAACGCGGGTGCATGTAAGTGGCAAGGCTGACTGAGCCAAGGGACTCCTATGCCTCTGGGTTACGGATACCTCACTCGTCACCCACCACGAAAAGTGACTCCTACTTGGGGAAGCCACCCTGCTACTGACGGACGCGGCCGGACACGCAAAATGAAAGGAAAAGGGACACGACTTTATGCAACGATAATAAAGTGTTCAGGCCTCAGCGGCCGCAAAAAGACACACGTGCATCCAACAGAAACTGCTCCGACAGAGTTAGGCGTCGCTCGGGGAAGGAGCCGCGCCTTCGGCTTCGTCCCCACCCTCGGCAAAGTCCACCCCGGCTTCGGACGACGATGCAGGCGGAAGGATCTCTGCCTAGAAGGTGGTCGCCAGCACTGCGCTCGGACCCGCGGTGGCCGCGTCGAGCCTCTGGACTTCTGCCAGGGCGGCTTCATCTTCGTTAGGAAGGCAATACCCCTCGCTGACCCGCTCCAGGTCCACGATATAGTGGGAAGCGAGCACGGCGAAGGCCCGCCTGACGCCATGGTGTAGCGCCTCGCGGAGTCTGCCACGCACATGATCGCCCAAGGCCTGCAGGCGACTTTGAGGGGAGCTCCCTGAGGGGACGTCGCCGAAGCCAAAGACCCGGCAGAAGTCCGAGATGGCCTCGGACATGGCCACGTGGTCGGCCTCCCTCTGTTCGGCCGCCCCGACAAGCGCCCTGGTGGACTCATCAAGGGCGGACTCAAGCTCTACGAACAGCCAGAACGCAAGGCCTCAAACGCAAGCGGAGGAAACAAGCTGAAACGAAAACCGGAAATGGCCAGGACATACCTCCGACTTGGGCACGCTGCTCCGAAGCTGCGGCCTGGGCTACGGCTAGGTCCGCTGCAAGGGCTCTAGCCTGGCTTTCGGTCTCGGCAGCCCGGCCTCGGGATTGGTCTCGCTCATCAACGACCTGGTCAAACTCCGACTGCCGTCGCTGCACCTCTGCGCGTGCCGCTGCCGCCTCTGCGCGGGCCGCTACCGCCTCTGCTCTCAGATCGGCGCAGAGCAACCGAAGGTCCGCCACTTCGGCGCCCTGCTGGGAGAGGCGCGCAGTAGCCCCGGCAAGCGAGGTCCTCAGGGATCGCAGCGAGCCCCAGATATCGACCTCATGGCGGATGAACGACGACTTGGCGGCGCTCAGATCCGTCAGATCCTAAGGGAAGGAAGCGGGGCGTCACAAGAGACGCCTTGGTCACAAAAAGGTATGCCTGAAACCATTACCTGGAGGATTTTGGGGATGTCCCTGCAGAAGACCTCCAGCGATGACCGGAGCGACCCCACCGTTGCTTCGGCGCACTTGCGGAGCTCGTCCCAAGACTGCTCCTCTCGCTCGTCGTCGAGAACGAAGAAGGGATCCAAAGCCCCACGGGTCCGGAACCGGAGCAACTGGGGCCGCTCCTCGGAGCTCCGCCGCGCAGCGACAAGGCCGCCGCTCGGTGGGACGGATCGCGCTTCCACGCCCCCCTCCTCCGAGGCACCGAGCGCCGATGCCTCGGCCATCTCAGCGTCGGTAGCAACGGGTCGCTCCCCGACTGGGACGGCAGCGGCTTCAGCAGCAGTAGGCGCCGGCACCGGCGACATGTCCGGTGGGCCTGGGGCCACGTCTGCGCCAGCCGCCTCCTCCAGCACGATGGCCGCCTCGGCAGAAGAGCCGGCCTCGGGAACTCGCTCCACGACGGCTGGTGCCGCCAGAGCCCCCCACTGTGGAGCGCCTTGCGAGAAGGCCAGCTGAACAGCGAGGCCCGGCGTGACACTGGCTGCGGAAGCCGACGCCGTCTTAAGGGCCTTCCGGGGAGCCAGATCGGTCAGGCCGTGGCTTTGCTTGCTAAGGAGGAAAGGAAAGTCGCGGTCGGGACATACGAATGAGAAGCCAGGACGAAGACGCTCCAAGATACTTACCCGCTCTGGGCCATGATCAACCGCGCCTGAGGGGAGGTCTCTCGGATCTCGACCCCCGAAGACACCGCCGAGGTCCGCCTCGCCGCTAGCTTCGGCATCACCCTCGCCTTGGGCACCTTGGACGCCCGGGAGACGGACTGCCCGGGCGTTGCCATGGCGACCTGAGGGTCACCCTCCTGCGCTGACGGCGTGGCCGATGGCTCCCGAGAAACAAACGCCTCGGCCTGACTCCCCAGGGTCACCTCGACTTCCCCGGCCGAGGGGTCAAGTACCCCCTCGGTCTGCCCCCGCTCGTCGGGCTGGGACCTCGGCGTCCCAACTCTGGGAACTGACGGCGCCAGCCCACTCGGGGGCTGGCTTGACGACTCCTGGCCTAGCCTCAAACCCGAGCTGAGGCCGAGGCGGGCAGCCATGTCGTCGTCCTCGTCATCATCTTCATCGTCGTCGTCGTCAGGCGTCTCTGGCGACGGCTCCCTCGGGAGTCCCTCCCTCTCCTGCCGACGATGGAGCTTCTCCAAGGCGTCTCGGGCCCGCATCCGCTCGCGGGCCCGGGCCTTCTCCGCGTCCTTCTTCTTCTTCTCCTCCGCGAAAACCCGCCGCGCTGCTCGGTCCACCGCGTCCTCCGGGACCCGTGGCCGGGAAGGCTTGTGCCACCCTACCTCCTGGAGGCGAATGGAAATATCGACCGTAAGGACCAAAGGCAACCTGACGCAAGGAGAAGGAAGGAGCGGATACTCACCAGGGTCACACACCCGTGGTCGGGGCGCATCAAGGGCTGAGAGAAGGCGCTGGCGTCCGGTTTTCCCAACGCGACGGCCACCCGCCCGTGGAGAACGTCGATGGGAAGAGGATCCGAGGACATCCGCGAGCCCTCCAAGTCAGCCTCCGGTGTCATCTCCCAAAGCGGCAACCGCCGCTCCACCAAGGGAAGCACCCTACGGCGGTGAATGGCGGCAATCACTCCCGCGGCAGTAAGTCCTCCTTTCCGCAACACCTCAGGGCCTTGAGAAGGGGCTCGAGATTTTTTTGCCTGTCATGTGGGGTCCCGTAGCGCCAGGTATCGGCAGCGGCGGTGACCACTCGTTGAGAAAACGGTGGAAGCATCTCGCCGTCATTCCGGCGGTAGAACCACCGGCGCTGCCACCCTTTGTTCGAGGACACGAGGATGGCGGGGATGTACAGTGACGCCCGCGACTGCCTTAGCTGGAGAATGCAACCGCCGGCCCGCACTGCCGCGCGGACCCTTCTCTCTCCCGTCGGCGAAGCAAAAAGCTCCGTGGAGAAGAGATAAGTCCACAAGTCCCAGTGTGGGGCGATCCCCAAGTATCCTTCGCACAACGCTGCGAAGATGGCGGCCTGCGAAATGGAGTTGGGACTAAGGTTGTGCAACTCCACCTCATAGTTTTACAGGATCGCCCGCATAAAGCGGCTTGCCGACACACCGAACCCCCGCTCGTGGAAGGAGACAAAGCTCACGACGTACCCCGGCGGCGGGGACGGGGCGGTTCCGCTCGCAGGAGGAATCCACTCCGGCTGCCTCTCATCAGAGAGAGGGCGAAGTAAACCCTCGGCAACAAGATCCTCCAGGTCCTCCGCTGTGACTGTGGAGAAGGGCCATGGATCATGCGGCGAGATGATGGTCACCCAGTCGGCCATCGCCGAGCAAAAGGGGGGTGGCGGCGGAAAGAACTGGGTGGGCGGTTTCCTTTTCTCTGGCTAAACCTCTCAGGTTGCGAAAACCTAAGAAGGAGGCAAGAAGCGGAGCAAAGGACCGTCGCCAGACCCTCCCCCGAGTATATAAAGACCAAGGCGAGACCTGTTCAACGTTTCGCCCGGACCCGCCGCGGGATTCAAAAACCTAAGGCGAAACGGCCGTTCCTCGAACGGCTCGCGCACGCGCAACGATCGCCCCGCGAACCGCTCGCCCCGTCGCATTAACTCCGCGGCGGGACAGGCGGCGTCTCTGGTAGGGGAAGCGAGCGACGCTTCGCCTTCGCCATAATGACCACGTCAAAAAAGGTACGTCGCGTCATTCGATTTCGTGTCCTTTTCCTTTTCCTCTTTCTCTCTCTTACAACAGGGACCGGGAAAGGGGGATACCCCGAAAAGGACCCTTCCCCGTGAAGGAAACAGGCTCCGAGCCTCCCTACTGATCAGAGGTTCGAAGGCCGGCCCCTCGGAGGGGTTCAACGGCCGCCTCAGATCGATTGGGTTCTGCGCCCACTACTAGTCAGAGGTTCGATGGCCGGCCCCTCGAAGGGTTCAACGGCCGCCTCAGGCCACTCGGGCTCCGCGCCCACTACTGATCAGGGGTTCATAGGCTGGCCCTCGAAGGGTTCACAGTCGCCTCAGACACAGAGCGAGGGATGACCCTGGGTACGTTCGATACATAACCAAGGCTCGGGCTACGCTCCCGAGGTACCCTAGGACATTTCCGAGACCAGCGAGAGCGATCTTGTAACGGAATCCCATCAGAGGGAGGCATCGAGCCCTCGGACCCCGTCGAAAGGGGACCGGGTCCGGCAGATCGCCCGCAGGTACTTTTGGAGCGCGCCTCCGGGCCTCTAGCCGACCCCTAAAAAATGGGGCACGGGCGTCCACTCGGATTACCCGCCAGCAGCTCACCGGAGACACCATGTTCGGCGCCCTCCGAGGGCAACATGGCGCTTTCCCCCCTCCTCCTTGCGGAAAGGCGACGCAGGGGCGTATGTAAAAAAGACGAGTCTGTCCTTGACCGTCCTCTCGCCCTGTGCGGAGGCTCGGGGGCTGCTCTTGCAAACCCGGCTCCGGCCACACCGTTGACAGCGTCAACATACCAGCCCGAGAACTTGGGACCCGGCCGTGCACCCGAGCTACGGCCAGCTCGCATGAGGGGACAACCAGACCAGCCAAAGTGTTGCGAAACGCACTAAGACCTCGAAGGAGTCAAACTACTCCTCTGAGGCCTCGGGGGCTACACCCGGCGGGTGCGCTCGTGCGCACCCACCGGAACAAAATGCAACCAAAAAAGGCTGGTCCCCTTGCAAAAAAGTGCGGCAAAAGCCTCCAAGCGAGTATTAACACTCCCTTCGAGGCTTGGGGGCTACTGTCGGGGACCATAATTAGGGGTACCCTCAAGACTCCTAAATCTCAGCTGGTAACCTCCATCAGCACAAAGCTGCAAAGGCCTGATGGGTGCGATTAAGTCAAGGATCGCTCCATTCAAGGGACATGATCGTGCCTCGCCCGAGCCTAGCCTCGGGCAAGGGAAGCCGACCCTGGAGAACCTACGTCTCGCCCGAGGACCCCTCTCCAGCAACGGGCACACTATCGGCTCGCCCGAGGCCCAGTCTTCACCGAGAAGCAACCTTGGCCACGTCGCCACGCCGACCGACCAAATCGCAGGGGCATTTAATGCAAAGGTGGCCTGACACCTTTATCCTGACGCACGCCCTCCAGTCGATAGAGCCGAAGTGACTGCAATCACTTCGCCGCTCTACTGACCGGTCTGATAAGAGGACAGCGCCGCCTGCGCCGCTCCGACTGCTGAGCCACCCGACAGAGTGAGGCTGACAGCAGCCAAAGCCGGCCTCGGGCGTCATAGGAAACTCCGCCTCGCCCGACCCCAGGGCTCGGACTCGGCTCAGCCCCGGAAGACGGCGAACTCCGCTCCGCCCGACCCAGGGCTCGGACTCGGGCTCAGCCTCGGAAGACGACGAACTCCGCTCCGCCCGACCCAGGGCTCGGACTCGGGTTTAGCCCCAGAAGACGGCGAACTCCGCTCCGCCCGACCCAGGGCTCGGACTCGGGCTTAGCCCCGGAAGACGGCGAACTCCGCTCCGCCTGACCCAGGGCTCGGACATGGGCTCATCCCCGGAAGACGACGAACTCCGCTCCGCTCGACCCAGGGCTCGGACTTGGGCTCATCCCCAGAAGACGACGAACTCCGCTCCGCCCGACCCAGGGCTTGGACTTGGGCTCAGCCCCAGGAGACGACGGACTCCGCTTCGCCTGACCCCAGGGCTAGGACTTAGCCCTGGCCTCAGCCGACGGTCTCCGCCTCGCCCGACCCAGGGGCTCGGACTCGACCACGGCCACGGAAGACAGACTCGACCTCGACCTCGGAGGAGCCTCCACATCGCCCAACCTAGGGCGCGGACCGACCACGTCGACAGGAGGCGCCATCATTACCCTACCCCGAGTGGACTCAGGCTACGGGGAACAAGACCGGCGTCCCAACTGGCTCGCTCCGCCAGATAGGCAATGATGGCGCCCCGCACGCTCTGTGACGACGGCGGCTCTCGCCCCCCTTATGGAAGCAAGAGGACGTCAGCAAGGACTCGACAGCCCCAACAGCTGTCCTTCCGCCAGGCTCCAGCGCTCCTCCGATGGCCACGACACCACGCGAACTTGGCGCCAAGACCTCTCCGGCTGCCACGATGGCATGTACTTAGGGCGCTAGCTCACCATCGCTAGACACGTTAGCACATTGCTACACTCCCCATTGTACACCTGGATCCTCTCCTTACGCCTATAAGAGGGAGGACCAGGGCCCTCTTACAGAGGGTTGGCCCGCGCGGAGAAGGACGGGACGGCGCTCGCGCAAGGCCGCTCGCTCCCACTCCCGCGTGGACGCTTGTATCCCCCTACTGCAAGCGCACCCGACTCAGGCGCGGGGCTAACACGAAGGCCGCGGCATCCACTCTCTTACGCCTGCTTCCCTCCGGCTGCTTCCTTTCCCCCCTTCACGTTCCGCCTCGCGTCGACCCATCTGGGCTGGGGCACGCGGCGACAATTCACTCGTCGGTCCAGGGACCCCCCGGGTTTCGAAACACCGACAACTGGCGTCCCATCCAGCTTACCCCGGTAACAGGCGATGGTGTTTTCCCGCATGCAACCATGACGTCGGTGGTTCTTAAGCCCCCTATGAAAGCAAGGAGACGTCAGCAAGATCCATGCAGCACCAACAACTGTACTGCTATAGGGCTCAAGGCACTTCCCCGACGGCCATGACACTACCTCTGCAAGGCTCGAGACGCCCCCCCCGACTGCCACGTTGTTATCTGTACAGGGCTCAGGGCACTTCCCTGCCAGCCACGTTAGCTCCCAGCTACACCTCATTGTACAGCTGGGCATCTCCTTACGTCTATAAAAGGGGGTGTCCAGGGCCCCACGGGGGGAGGAGGGGGGAGGAGCGAGAGAAAAGACGAACAAACATACGAGCACACGAACATACGAACGCACGGCGGGAGAAGACGAGCAGGGGGCGAACCCTCTCTCTCTCTCTCTCGCTCTCTGCTACTCGCTCTCTCTCGCCCTCGCTCTCTCGCAACGCTTGTAACCACTACTACGAGCACCCTGGTGCAGGACAATACAAGGCTCATTCCCCCACTTGTGTTCCATCTCGCACCAACCCATCTGGGCAGGGGCACGCAGCGACAAATTTACTCGTCGGTCCAGGGACCATCCGGGTCCGAAATCCCGACAATTCGTGTTGCCAAACGAAAGTGATCATCACCTCCATACCTGTGATACGACTCGGTTCCACGATTGGAACTGTGTCGCACAGACTTTGCCTTGAATTCAGCCGAAGCCCAGTAACGACATAACACACGCCAAACAGCATCATTGGCGGCTATTCATGGAATCGAATGCTTCAGGAACACAATTCATTTACAAGTAACTGTAATATCTAGAAGCAATGGAAATTTTTTTCAACACAAGCAAAAACATCAATTACCTCAAGATATTGTCCATATTTGCAAAGATGCGCCGACAGAGTTCTCTTATCTTGGCATCTACAAACCCGACACATACTACATGGACATTGCACATCCGTAGGAAGTTAGTGGCTCGTTTAACCACGCACGTTGGTCAGCATGTGAAAGCTAACTTCCTACAGCTTTTATAAAAATCGTAGGAAGTTATGTTTATTTCCTAGAGCTACCAGTTGCCTCTCGGAAGTTATTTATTTCCTACGGTTTATTATAAAAGCTGTAGGAAGTTAAAAACCGTAAGAAGTTTATATTTTTGGTGTAGTGTCTCCCTTAATTTTTTAAAAAGGTCCTCCACCCCATTCATTTGCCTTGGTTATAGGGTTGCATCAATGGTCCTGGTTGTACCAGATAAGCTACTAGAAATTTGGGGCTAACCACTAGACTACACATACCTTAGTGTTTAGAAATAAACAAAAATTATATTTGTATCCTAGTCGCCGCTACCCATACTCCCCCGCCTCGTTGCAAGGCACATGCACATATCTAGTAATAGTAAGTATATAGGTACTTTTAGGCTAGAGTAGATGGTTAGCTTGACCACGCTGAACCCAAGGTGTCGTATTGTCGTTAGTCGTGCCTATCAGCGGGTGTGGCCCTTTGTTTGTTCTGATTTCTAGGGATAAAAACGACCGCAGACGATATCGTCTATACGAAATGTCGATCGGTCGAAAAATTACCCGATTTCATAATTAATCTACTTGTTAACGATAACAATATGATGTTGATAGATATTTGAAATTCATATTTTATAAACAGTATTTTTCAAAAATGATATGAAAACGATACAATTACGAGGCCTGGTTACGGGATTTTCGGAAACCGTTTTTCATTTCCAATCTGATTCGAGTTGTAAAGTGACCACGGACAGGAAATTGCTAGGCCCACCCCAGTAGATCCCATCCAAACCCACTAACTCTTGTCAGGTGCACAATGATCAACGTCATATTTTCCTGCAAAAGGAGCAGTCAGTCTAGCCTGTCAATAAAAAACATATATTAAGCCAGCACATGGAATTACTGCAAATCTATATTATTCTAGGAGATTACTACTGTTCTAACACATGCATTTCGCTAAGTGCTAAGATCTGACCGCTAAGGCAGTGAACCGCCAACCTAATTTATGTCCTTGGCAGTTTCACTCGGTATCTAAAACAAATAAGCACTTTATTTAAGTGTCATTGTAAACCACAAAAAAACAACTATTTCTTTGAGTGCTATTGCAAACCACCAAAGAAACCCTTTTTAAAAAATCAATATTTTTTTATGAATTTTATAAATAACCGCGAATGGAAAAATAATCTAGACCAAAGTTATAGTACTAAATTAGATGTAAAAACTTTCTAAACCAAAGTTATAGTACCAAATTAGATGTAAAAACTTTCTAAACCAAAGTTATAGTCAGCTCCTGAGCATTGGAGACGAGGTTGTTTGCGAGCGTCTCTTTATCGGACGAACAAAACAACCGTTTTGTGATGGACAGGTAGCAAACTTTTGGTTGCCACTGCTCGTTGTCGATACGCAAGTTCGATCTACTAGCTAGCGCATTGAGCCAAGTCTTCATCCGGACACAGAAAAAGGCGCGCGCAATCTCCATCCCGGCATTTGACAGCTGACACGGGTGGCTTCTTTCAGACTCTTTCAGCCATGGCCCATGGCCATACAACATGAGATGATTGTTGGTCTAAAAAAATTGCATGACTTTGATTGTTAATGTTATATATAATGTCATCCCTAAAACTACCACGCTGTCATTTCTCTCTCGCGCGCGTAAGACTAAGATCACTAGATTGACTATATGGATAAACAAAACATCGTTTTGTACTCCTGTATGCAGTATACTGCACCGCGTGAAATTTTGAAATAAAAAGTGAAGATATAAAAAGCAATGACGTTTAAGAGCATCTCCAAGAGACTTTTTTTTTTATTTTTGACTCTATATTTAACTCTTTATTTGTCTCTCTATAAAGATTAAACTATATATATAACATTTTATTTCAACAGACTCTCTAACATGTAAGTTAGCTTGGCTAGCTAGAGTTGCTAGCCAAATTTGGCTAGTGAGAGAGTTAATTCAAAGAACCAAATAACTTGACAAGTTAAATTGCTAGTCTGTTGGATAGCTATTTTGCTATTAAATAGCTAAATTTTAGTTTGACAAGTTATTTAGCTAGTCTCTTGGAGATGCTCTAAGATCATCTCCAAGTGACTTTTTATTTTTTGCTCTCTATTTATTTTACTATAAAAATTATATATTATATGTAGCATCTCACTACAATAGACTATCTATCTAGTTTGACTAGCCAGCATGACTAGCTATGTTTAGCTAGTGAGGGAGACAATTTAAAGTGATAGCTCGACGAGTTATATGACTATTCTGTTAGAGAGTTATTTTGTTGTTGAGTAACCAAAATTTAATTTAACTAGCCATTTAGCTAGTCTTTTGGATATGAGTGTTTGGTTTCTAGAGATTAATTTTTAGTGCTTCTATTTTATTCTATTTTAGTTTTTAAGTTGTTAAATACAAAATCTAAAGCTTTATTTTAATTTCGGTATTTATCATTTATGAATTAAAATGGATGGAATAAAAATTAGTTTTTAGAAACCAAACACCACTTAGGCCCCGTTTCAACCTCACGGGATAAACTTTAGCTTCCTGTTAAACTTTAGCTATATGAATTGAAGTGCTAAAGTTTAGCTTCAATTACCACCATTAGCTCTCCTGTTTAGATTATAAATGACTAAAAGTAGCTAAAAAAGCTGCTAAAGTTTATCTCGCGAGATTGGAACAGGGCCTTAGTATAACACCACTTAAGGCCCGTTTTAATCTCATGAGATAAACTTTAGCTTTCTGCTAAACTTTAGCTATATGAATTGAAGTGCTAAAGTTAGCTTCAATTACCACCATTAGCTCTCCTGTTTAGATTACAAATGACTAAAAGTAGCTAAAAAAAGCTGCTAAAGTTTATCTCGCAAGGTTGGAACAGGACCTTAGTATAAGAAGAGTTAGGCCCTGTTCCAATCTCGCGAGATAAACTTTAGCATCTTTTTTTAGCTATTTTTAGCCATTTGTAATCTAAACAGGAGAGCTAATGGTGGTAATTGAAGCTAAACTTTAGCACTTTAATTCATATAGCTAAAGTTTAGCAGAAAGCTAAAGTTTATCATGTGAGATTGAAACGGGGCCTTATATCACAGGCTTGATTCAGCCATCACTGCAGCAATTAGCACGCAACCATGATCCTTTCCCAGGTAGGTTTCAATGTCCTGATTGCAGCCATCGCCTTACGATTACCGCTTTTTCCTGCGGTTGGAAAAATGCTGGCGCCCTTGCGGAAAGTCCAATAATCTACTGGTGCGACGCGATGGCCGGCCATGTGGTGGGCTGCCGTAATACAGTAGCCCTGCTGCGCTCCGCTCGTCGCATTCCATTCCACAAGCAGGCAAAGCAGAGCAAAGCAAGGGGGAGAAGAAGAGAAGAGGAGAAAAGAAGAAAGAAAAGCGAAAGCAAAGGTGACCGGCACCTGGATTAGTTTGTCTAGCTAACCGCGGAAGAACAAAGGGTAACATCCGATTCCTTCCTTCCCCTGATCCCCTCCCCTCCTCGCCGAAAGGGAGGGAGAAGGATGGACAGCTCAGGGCTGCGGGCTCCGGCGCCGATTCACATGGCTGGGGGATGCTGTGAGGACTGAGGACTTTGGATGGGCGTTCGTCCCGCCGGCCGAGCGCCCGCGCGAGAGAGAAGGGGACAGAGACGAGTCAGAAAGGCCGGCCGGTGAAGCTCCGTCCGTGATTGCTTAGGTAAGTTTTTTTTCCTTGCTTCGAAGGTATTTCTGCTGGCTTTCTTTCTTGGCGTCGCACTGTAGCTACTATTTGTATTTGTGTGACGAATCTGAGCTTTCTTCTCCGTGCCAATACACTGACTGAGCGGCTGATTGATAACGTGTTGGGGGATTTCGTTTTTTTTTTTTGCTTTTTAGAAAATAGGTTTAACGTTTCGATATGCTTCCATCAATTTTTTCTGTCTGTATCTGGAAGTGTTCAGATTGTTTGAACAGAGATCAGTAAAGGCAATAGGAAGTTGTTATCTGGCAGCAGCCAGCTGTTCTCATCCATCCACCCCCTGCTCTGATCTTGCGGAACTTCACCTCTCGTGTTTGGCTTGTTTAGAGAATTTTGCGTTGCGTCCTTTGCTATCGCCTGACGGAACCTGGCTGACGAACTATTTTCATTCAAACTGCGGTGTTCATCAGGTCCAGCTGCTGCTGATCTCCCTCATGAACTGAGCAATCAACAGAAGAAACAAAAGGGCCGTTTCCGCTACAGAGAGAACGAATAAATCACCGGAAATGGGAAGGCGAGGCCACGGGCGGTCAGCGTCACAAGACGACGACGGTGTGGGCTGTGCATGGGGCCTCATGCGCATGCTCTACTTCCGCCGAGACCCCAAGCTCTTGCTGGATGCAAAGCAGTTGAGTGGGAGGCATGCGTTCCGTGAGATCAGTGGTAAGTTTTCTTCACTAACCAGTAATCGCAGTTTCTATGACATTTTTTACTAATTCATCTGTCCCAAATTATAAGTCATGTTGGCATTTCTAGAGGCACAACATATATCTCGGTGTGCAGTAAAAGCTATTCCCTCGGTCCACAAATGTTTGTCGCTATGATATTCATGTCGGTCAAGTTTTCTTAAGTTTGACTAGATTTATAGAATATATTAGCAACATTTGTATCTTCAAATAATTTTACTACAAAAAATAGATTCAAAGATCTATCTAATTATTTAATTATGTACTATAAATATTAATAGTTTTTATATAAATGTGGTCAAAGTTAAAAATGTTTGACTCCTAGAAAAGTGAGAACGACCAACATTTATGGACGGAGGGAGTATTAATCTAGAAATGCCAAAACTTCTTATAATTTGGAACAAAGCGAGTAATAGATAGACTAGGGTAACCTTAACAGTACGGTTATAGATATTTGAGCTCCACTTCAAGCTAGCGAAAGATGCTTCGTAACTTCAGATGTTGGAGCTCCAATAAGTTCACTTTGTCATCCATGAAATTGCTACAAGATACGCTACTAGTATATTTTGTTAGCATTTATTTGGTTACATTGGTAGGGTTGTTCCAGCATATTACATTGGTACATGCCCTGCAAGATAGCAACACGGATTTGATTCATGAACTACTCCAGTCATTGCATTGATTTCTGAAGCTACGCAAGACCAAACATCACATCTGATGTGTACGATTTAGAATTAGCCAAGATACTCCAGGGAAAAAAAAACAGTGTGCAGTATAATTATTCTGTCAATTTGGGTATTGACAGAATGACAGCTGATGATGGGTCGTTATTTGTGCAGAGAGGGGGCATTCAGCAAAGAGGTCCAAGGATTTTGACGAGATAGAAGAAGATGGTGTAAGTTGCATGAACAAACAAGTAGTTTTTCCAGGAGCAAAGCAAACCCACCTTAGTCATGTATTTGTTAGTTACCATAATCTAAAATTTACACTGTGGTCTTAACTTTGAACTGTGAAGACCACTTTTTTTTAACCAAACAAAGAAACTAAGAAGTATCTCTAGTTTATCAATATCAATGATGAGGCAGTGAATCACCAATGCTGAATCAGGCTTGTTATCTAGGACAGCATATCGCTTTAGTATTATGCTTGAGGGACTTCATTATCAGAACTAGTCAATTAATTAAATTAAGTAGCCAATACATTTCCAGTCACATCGCAATATACAATTTTCTTCTACATACGAATGCATCTGAACATATAAGAATGCACTTCGCAGAAACCAACAGTCAAAAACCTTATGGAGGATGAATTGGGAAAAGTAAAGCTGCTGAAGAAAAATCCAAATGATGAGATTCAGAGAAGATTAGTGGACCTGGGAAATGATGTCTCTCTTGGTAGGAGTTCAGAGCATACAAATAAATCAATAGATAGATCATATCACCAGGCAGGAATCTCTACACCTTCAATTCCACCAATGGATTCTGGGGTTTTGAATTATGCTGAAGAATATGATCTTGAATCTGTCCTGATGAATTTCCTAGGTGAAATATATAGTTGTCACGATGAATGCCCACACAATGATTGCAAGAATAAGAATGAATTGTGTCCTTCACTGAAGTCCCTAATCCATAAAAAGGTCAATGAATTGAATAATCTTCCTCGCAATATTGGCTGCACGCAATCTCAAGAGGGTAATGACGCTAAGCTATCTGACCAGAATAATCTTTCTAACACCATGGCAGCCCGATCCAAACAATTCAAGGATGCATTGGAAATACTGGGTTCAAACAATGAACTTTTCATGAAGCTGCTTCAGAAGCCAAACCAACATATAGTTGACAGTATCCAAAAGCATGAAAACAGTAAGGTGGCCGCCAGATTAGAGCCCAATAAAATTCATGGACAGACCAATTTTCTGGTAGGAAGAGGAGGCTCAAGACAGCATCCTTTGGCTACAAAGGAGCAGGCTAAAGAGAGAAAATATATGTTCTTCTGGAGGAAGGGTAAATCAAATAGAAGGCAGATGCTTGAGGCAACTGACACAGATCAGACTGTTACCAAAATTGTTATTCTGAAGCCAAATCCAGAAAGAGGGATTAATCAGAAAGCAGGTACTGCAAGAACTTTACATCAACAGCCATGTACATCGCATGCTCCTGAATGTGGTGGAATTGATAACTCAAAGTTTTCAATTAAGGAAGTTAAGACAAGATTCAGATTTGTGAATAGTGAGAGTAGAAGAGAAAGCAATTTGGCACCTGCAGAGGACCTTCAAGGATACCCACGGAAGTTCAAAGATTCTTTTGTTGCAATTAATAAAGATTTTAGACATTTCCCAGAAGGGATCTTGGCAAACAAGTCTGGATCAGACATCAAGAATGAAATCAAACCTTTCATCAGCAGTAAGCAAAAGCAGCAAAATGGGAGCATAAGCGGAATCAGTGGTCATATAGTAGCACCAAAAGGTGCATCTATCTTCTATGAAGAGGCCAGGAGGCATTTATCAGAGATGCTAAAGGATAATGACTGTTCTGTAAACTATCCAGCAGTTCAAATCTCAAAATCCTTGGAAGGCATACTTTCTCTGCCTCATGGCAATGTGTCAACCCCTAGGAGTAGCCTGTGGGGAAAGGATTACCTTGGCCCCTCACCTGGAGAAACAGATGTTTTTGTTGCATGTGAGGTTCAGAGAGAAGAATGCACACAAGAGAGAAGCCAATCACAAGAGGATTTTGGAAGCATTGCTCGATGTACTAGTGCATCAGTTGATGATCAGGTGACAGTTCGGGATGGATGTTACACGAATGAAGCACAAGAAGGTAATTCATTTGATGCTATTAATGATGCATGTTTATTCTTTGAATCGAATACATATAAACAAAAGAATTTGGACAGGATCAAGGCATGCTCAGAATGAGCCAGGCCTTCTATATACTGAAGGAATTCACAAATTCATTTGCGGCAAAAACATTTGCGACGAACAGTCCATTCCAGCAGAACAAAGTAGACACGATGTATGTCAGGTAAGCCTTGAATAAATGCATATTTTCCTTTTTGTGATCATTTTTTCTAAATGTCCCATGTTTCATAAAGGAAATACTAGAAGAAACAAAACAAGGAAAAGAACATGTCAAAATGTCCCCAACCTCTGCTGAGGGCATAGTTGAAACGTTGGGGCAGCAAGAGCCAGAAACACCAGAACCAAGAGCATCAACCGAACTAATCTCAGATGGTTCTCCCGAGCAAAGCGATGAAAAGCAAGAGAGGCCCAGTCCAGTATCTGTTCTTGAGTCATTATTTGAAGATATTGACAATCCAGACTGCATAAACAAGAAAGAATGTAAGTTGAAGCCGTAAAATGTACTTAACATTATTCAGTTTTGCTGATACAAAATAAAATGCTTTACATATCTGTATGGTTAATTTTTTTAATGGCATACAGGTGAGCTGCATGGTCTCCAAAGGACCCTGTATTTTCCAGATAATGAACCAGATGTTAGCCTCCTTGGGGAGGACAGGAGTGTCAGAGTGGATTACATAAAGTTGGTGCTAGAACTCTCGGAGTTGTGTGCAGAACAAAATTTAGAGGTATGGTACCTAGAGGACGAATTAATCAGCCCCTGCTTGTTTGAAGAACTACAGAGTCAGGGCGATCAAACGGATGATCTAAAGCTCCTATTTGACTGTATCTGTGAGGCTCTAACAGAGATCCAAGAGAGATATTTTAGACTCTCTTGGCTAACTTTCCTAAAGCAAGACATAAGGACACCTCCGATAGGAGAAAACCTCATCACAGAAGTTGATAGATATGTTCACGGGTATATCCAACATAGTCTTCCAATCACTCTAGAGCAGATAATCAAGAGGGACCTGGAAGTTCAGACGTGGATGAACATTAGATCGAAAACTGAAGGGATTATTATGGAGATGTGGGAGTTTGTATTGGATGAGTTGATAGATGAGACTGTCTTTGATTTGTGGATTTGAAGGTCTGATTAGGTCTCGTCCATGGTGCCTTGTGGCGAGTATAGTGAGTAGGATACGTGAGTTTTCGTGCTGACAATAACCAATTGTATGCGTCAGAATAACATGATGGGCTACTACTAGTCAAGTGTGTAATTACAGTGGAAATGGTTCTCGTGGATGAAAACAAAAGTTTAGGTTCAGCAAATCTCCAGAGTTGTGCAGTTTGTGTGGATGAAGTTGGTTGGGCACGGTCTGTCACCAGAACTCTCAGCCATGCTCTCAACAGCGAATCGTACAGCAGATTTGAGAGTTTGTCTGTGCATGTGTGATGCGTACACTTTTCAGCGTGATCAGATCACGCTTATCGTATAGGTTTGTTTTGTGTGTAAATGTGCAAAAAAGTAATCATACATGTTAATCAAATGACATGTTTTGAGTATGCTTGAGCATTATTTGAAGGACCAAATTAGTTAATCAGAGGAAGGTAAATGGTATAGGTTTGTTTTGTGTCTAAATGTGCAAAAAAAGTAATCATACATGTTAATCAAATGACAGATTTCAGTATGCTTGAGCATTATTTGAAGGGCCAAATTAGGTAACCAGAGAGGTAAATGAGAGGTAATCAAAATTTTTGGTCTAGGCAATGGAGGCTCCCTTTCAACTTCACCTAAGGCTATTTCTAGTAGATCTTCTATTTTATCTCTTATTTTAAACTTCACTTTGTAAATGGTATCAAACAGTGTCATCTACGATTCCACGACTTCTATTTTACACTACTCTGTGGAGACGGTCAAGATTGCAAAAATAGAAAATAAGTAACTAGTTCATTAGTCATGGCTGATAAACGCAACGGAGCACTCAATTCAGCAAGAAACCAAATATAACACCGAAGGCCTCCAAAATTGAAAAGCAATGAAGTTAACTCTTGTTCCAAATTATAAGTATTTTTTTAAAAAAAAATAGAGTCAAAGCATCTAAAAATAATTAAAATTATAAAAAATTTAAAATATTCATGACAACAAATATGTGTACCATAAAAATCTAAATAACGAATAATCTAATGATATATATATATATAGTATTACAAGTATTATTATTATTGTTTATATAAACTTAGTTAAATTTGAGATGCTTTGACTCTCAAAAAATCAAAACAAATTATAATTTAAGATGGAAGGAGTATGTGTTACACATTTATGCCTGCATCTGTTTTTTCTATCAAGGAATCAAGCCCCTCCGTCTCATGCAACTATAAAATGATTATTAAGCATACTGCATACATACTACATATGGCAAAGTCCCACAAAACTTAGGAGGGCTTGTAAGTCGCTCAAAGATCCAACTACTGGGAGGGTACATCAAAACGAGCTAGAGGAGAAAACAGAGGCCGCCACCACAATCACAGATGCAGAATGCTTCGCCGTTTGAAGCTGCACACTGCTGCATATAGTGGACGATTGAGCTTATCTAGAGCTTGCATGAGCTATTGTGCTCCCATCCTTTGGCAGCGAGCAGCCCTGGCCCATGGCTCAGGGTTCAGCGACATTTGAAGCCATGGCAAGCTATGAGGACCATGAGGAGGATCACCACGACGGTGACGGCGACGCCGGTGGCCAGCCAAATCTTCTTGGTGCGGTACCATCTCCTGGGCGCGCCGAGCTGCCTTGAACCACGGCCCTGCGAGCCGAGGAGAAGCAAACTTCAAAACTAGACAGAACACTGCCATGCAAAGACAGAAGCTGGATTTCGTACAAGATCGATGCACAAACTGACCAAGTCGTTCGGGAAGATACTCTCACCGGCTCAACGCTGTCCATCAGGATCTTTGCAGCCTCAGGAACCTGGAGGCTGGACGACCAGTGGACAGGGCTGCGCGCTCTCGAACACTTGTCGTTATATAAAGGAAGGCCAGATATAGGGATCTCTGCCGGCCGTCACTGCCTGACCGCGTCCTCGTATCAACAGGACATACAGATCTGCTGGCCGGGCGGGCGGATCCGTCGAAATGATGCAACGAGGTACAGTTAAGCTAGCAAGGCACCTTACGAACATAACAAACATATGCGGACAAGTAGCCAGAATCTCAGGAATCGTGAAATCTTTTTCTGTTCACTTTGCATTGCATGCATATAAAGCAGCTTGACTTTTGTGAAACTACTATACAGGTTTTTTTTTTGCAAGTAAAGTAGGTGAAGAATTGTAACCACTTTTGTGTCCTAGAGACGAGAGAGTTGTGTCATTGCACTAGAAAAGAATTAGTGTTGTTACGTTTTCTTTCTTCCCCTCTTTGTACAGAGAAGAATATGGAGGCCAACAAATAAATGATGCTACAATTCCCTTTATCTTGTGAAACCTCTAAAATTCGGGCAGCAGTAGGGTCTACTGTTTTTATGACCAAACAAACAATCACAGATCAAAGTAACCGGGGAAAACATGCCAAATTTTGCATATCTTTCGAGAGCACTGGCTCTACATTTTATCCATCCATGTGCCAAGTTGAATTGTGATGCAATGTGCAATATATACAGGTAATCAATCATGTTTGGGCAAATGTTGATGCCTCTGAATCGAGGTCCACTTCAGGCGCCAGAGAACCCATTCTGCAGAAAAGGGCAGTGTAGAGAACTTTTAGTTCAACCATGGAGGGTATGATTTACAGTCCAACTGTGAAATGTGAAAGATGGGAATATTTGTGCTGTTTAAGTTGAAAGTATGGATTTCATCTCTTTTTTTTTTGTAATATTCAGTGATACATAGTACAAAACAAGAATCAAGTAAAAAGTTTACTATACCATGAACCAATATTTTGTATCAGTGGCTTGCTATCTGATGCAACTAACATAACATCATCAACAATTAGAAGAGTGTTTTTTTTTATTATGATGATAATTGAGTATAATCGTCTGCCGAACTCCTAATAAATCCTCAGTTCCTATGTCCAATGATGATTTTTTTTGTCAGTTCCATTTTTGGCTGAAGTGTTACTAACCAGTAGATTTATTTTGCCAAAACAGCTAACCTATTTTCACGGAAGGAACTAACCTTATCAATTGGTATAAGGTTGTGACAAGTTGAATCACAGGGATAGGCGCAGTCAATCTCGACGGCAGCTCCTCTTTCGAAGTACCAATCACCTACCACCTCTGCAATTTTCTGGAGCTCTACATGTTAGCCAAAGCACCACCTAAGGCTAAAATACAGCTCGTGTGCTAAAAAATTAAGTGTACCTTGTTATCTATGGATGGAGAATTTGGTGCGAACCATGTGTCCTGCAGCTCACTCTGGCAATGCGCGAAGCAGGAGTTGATGAACACCCCTGCCTTCGGTTTGCTTTCAAACTGTCTCAGAGATGTCAGCATTCCATTTCTCAGTCCTGCCAAACAAACAAACAAAAAAAGGTTCAAAATCTGAATCGTGCCATGGAACCAGTAGCTTCATTCAGTTTAGAGCATCGCAGATGATTTGTCCAGCGTAACATGAATCTGAACCATCTGCTTAACAGAGAGTTAACCTTGGAGGGTTGCGATCTGTGTTGCGCTGCATCCACCAGGATCCGACTTGCAGCGGCTCCAATGGCCTCCAGGATCAGACGAAGGCGGCGCCAGAATGTGGTGGAACTGTCCGAAAATTGCCAAACCAGAATTATTACTTACCACCAGGTCCAGGTACCGAAAACTATACTGATCGATCGCAAGCCGCATTTTACCTGATATACATCATAAGCTGAATTCAAGATGAAAAACGGGGTTCGGATGTTCGCAAGCACGAACTGTGGAAAGAAACACTGCGCAGACATGGATCATCAGAACTGGTCACCGGCTCGCTCGTCGCTAAAGAGAAATCCCGTCTGCTAGTACCCTGAAGGTGGACTAAAAATCTCAAGGATGAATATATGTACCAGGTATGCATTGTCTGTTGAAGTTGAACTCAGGCAGTCCATGTTCAAGTTCTTCTGGATTCCCTACAGGAAAGCCCATGGTTCCGAAGCATTATGATCAGATGTTCCCACATTCGATCAGACAAGAGACAGAGCAGTGACAGACCTGCAGGGAGACTAGGCTGCTAAAGAATTGCCTTATGGTGTTGCTCCCAGAAATGTCACTCCTGGAGAGAGAAGGGATATCAGAATCACAAGCATTGGCCGGAAAAAAAGCAGAAGAAGAAAAAAAATTGGTAACTCGGCGTCCAAATGTTACAGATCAAGGAAAAATCCGGCGTCGCTCAGGCATTTCACCGTGGCTGCGGCTCCAAGCCGCTGCTTAAGGCCGTCGCAGTGGAAGAACGTAGCTAGGCCTCCTGCCGAACAGCCTGAGAGCAGAACCTGGAATACGCAGAGCAGAAGCCCAGGCTAAATCGAAGCAACTGATGATGTCTATGCTGAAAAGTGCCAAAGGTGGCACGGGCGTAACAGGCGGCTGCAAGGAAAACTGACGGGGAACCTTGTCGGCTGTCGCCAGTCCCTTCCTGAGCAGATCGGCGACAATAGCGTCCCATATCCTCTGGCCTCTGAAGTAGAGCACTGAGGACTGCCAAGATTGGCAAATGCCAAACGGTAAGCTAGTGCTCCGATCCAGAGTGCAAATAATATATGTACAAGTGCACCGAACAGTAAGCATACGCTGTTTATATACACTGCTGAATCGCCCATGAAGGACCCGCCGTCGCAGTAACGCAGCTTCACACGGTTCCAGTTGTAAAAGTCTGATCAGCGGTTTAGAGATGTATTAGAACACGTAATTTCTGTAAAAAAACCAGCAGGGCATGTACCATGTAGCTTTAAGCAGAATGCAGATGTACTACCATGTAGCTTTGCCTAGCATATATACGCTCCCACAACCTGGCAGGCTGGCATGCATAAGCTAGACTTGGTTTGGTTGGCAACTTGGCATGCGCCATGCGGTAGTCCGTTGGCAAAACAAAACGAAACAAAACAAAGCACTGTTGGCTAAATGATTTTTGTAGGACCGTGAGCTTGAATTACGTGGACCTAGATTAAAGCAAAACTGTTCGCGCTACCTACCCGGTTGTGACCGCCATGCATGTTGCTGTCACCTTTTCGCAAAAGTAGGCTGTGTGCCCTGTGCTGTGTACCACCAGGAACGCCTGAACGGGGACGCTGTTTGCTGCCGACGGCTTGGCTTCTCGAGTGAATTAATTGCTCAAGAGTTTGTTTGAGCTCACGTCCAAGATACGAATGCATGGGATCGGATTCGGAGCGCAGGGCATGCATACTGAGCCTCGATCAGCGATCGAAAGTATGTTTGTGTAAGCTGCTTCAAACTAAGCCTACATATACCTGGATTCATGGCCGGACGGTTGCTGAGGATGCCGGAGAAGGACTCGGCCTTTGCCATGAGGCGCGTCGATCCCCTGCGCGTCCCGGCCCTCTCCGCGCACGACCGCACGTCGTTGCACCAGCCGCCGCCCTCGAACTGGAGCAGCCAGCTCCGCGCGCCCGCGCCGGAGCCGCCGTGCAGGTGGTACGCCGGCGGGCTCCCGTCGAGGCACACTGCGGGGTACAAAGAAGTTAGACGACGCTGGCGCTCTCTCGAAGAATGGCATACGCTGCTCAGTCTGTCAGTGTCAGTCGCCATGGGAAGAAGAAGAAGAAGAAGAAGCAAGCGACGACGACGACGGAGTGTGCATGCTTGCCTGCCCCCGCGGACGCGGCGCCAGCGACGATCGTCATGGGCACCGTCAGCCTCTCCTCGACCACATCGGCCGCCGCCGCGGACAAGATGATGGTGGCCACCACCGAGGCGACGCCGGCCGTGACAACGGCGGCGGCAGGCAGTGTCCAGCCCCGCGGAGGCCCCATGGCGCGCGCGCGGTGGTGCCGCGGAACCGAGAACCCAGGGACGGGCGAGCGAAGCGGAGGCCGCCGGCCGGCTGGTAGAAGAGATCGAGAGACCGGGCCGCCGCACCTTTAGCTGTAACGGATGGATGGCGCCACAGGACAGACAGAAAGGGTGTATGTGCGTATGCGTGCAGCCAACAAAAGGGTGCGTTGTGGCGACGGCACGAGTGCAGCTGCAGCGGCCGCGGCACGGCAGTCAGCAGATCGTGACGACGATCAGTCGCGTGGTGTCAGCGATCAGCTGATTTCTTTCTTCTCCCTCGGCTCCGACGCGGCCGGCGGGGTAGTTGGATTGATCACGTTTTCAGTTGGTGGATTAATGCCTCCCTTCCAGCTCGTTTGGTTACTAGTACTACTCCTACCATATTCATTGCAGACAGAGACGACGACAGATCAATGGCGTAATCTGCATGCACAAGATACTGTATCTCTACTGCTCCATATACAAAGGGAAGGTTCCTCTCTTTTTATGTCTCTACCTCGTAGTGCAGAGTGCAGCGCAGTTAATTACTGGAGCAGTTGTTATTGAAGGGGCAATTGCAAAACAGCCATCGTTTCGTACTTTCGGCAAAGACCAGCACCAGATTCAGTTGAGGCAGTTGGGCACGAGATTGTACTTGTTTCTATTGATAAAGAAGAGAGACAAACATGGGCCAAAAAGCACCGCAGCAAGAGTACAAAAAGATTATATAATTACACCAGCGAGATCACAAAATTAAATAGAAGAGAGACAAGTGTATGATGATGTGTACTTTGTCACGAGATTTTTTGGCTACGGGCTCTATTTCTATTCAATTGAACTAAAAAATAATTAAGTGATCGAATAAATTGTGAAGAACCACTTGGATCATGATCCATTACCACCTTTAGACGAAAGAATCAATATGATCAAAAGAAATTATCTGAAACTTTTTATTCAAAAAAAGATCATCTGAAACTAAGACCCTATTTAGAACCTCTAAAACTAATAATTAGCTACTAAAAATTAGTTGTTGTGTTCCAAACACCAACAACTAATACCACAGCTAATTATTAGCTAACTCACAACTAACAATTAATCCATTAGATGTCTTAACCTAGCTAATAATTTATTAGATGGCTAACTATTAGCTCTAGGGGTTCTAAACAGGGCCTAAATAGTGAGATGGAGACTGAACAACTAATATAAAATTATTGGTTTTTGGTAGAGAATTTGTGAGATACTGATGTAGTTTTCATATAATCACCATCACTAACCTTTTATATCCGATGCTCTCGTGTGGGCGTGGGCTTCCCTGTCCGTCTGCCCAGCGCGAGCACGACAGCCCGATAGGCACGCAGGAGTGGGTCTGGGCCGTGTACGACGCCGATCAAGCGGATAGCACTCGTTGGATGCCAGAGTTTCATGTGATCAGGAAAGGCTGCCGGGCAAAGTTCATCAGCCAAGCCAGACAGACCGCCTAAAATATGGTGATGGGTCATGGGTGTACCTGAGCAAATAGCTCCATAGGAGTTTTGCTTTCGTTCATCACGGAATCAGCCCAGTAACTGTCATATGCATTGTGAAGGACAACAATTGGGCAAGACATGTCCCATCTGTTAAGTAACCCTAGTTACGGTTATATAAGCAAATACCAACTTTACCCCTGAGAGGTCTCATATCTCTGTATAAGCAACATGTATATATCCCTTCATATGATAGAGAAGAGAAAAGGCCAGAGGCCCAACCCTATACCATGTGTCTTGTGTGTTTCTCTGTTATGTTGAATAATTAAACAATTTCCAGATTAAACTCCGAATATAAATCATGACCGAATCAGAAGAACTGGAATAAACAGTCAAATCAGATGATGCGTACTGGTGCAGGCCGGAATCAGCAGGGTCGGCGATGTCGAAGCAGCGGTGTTGATGCTCAGCGGAATCAGCGAGCAGTCGCGTGAGGACGCTTCCCAAAAACCTTATTCGCCCTCTTCCGGTGCAGAATCTCAAAGGGCGAAGGGTTCTGGAGACTTGCTCTCCCGATCGCAGATGCACGTTGGCGGTCGGGATGAAGGGAACTGAAGGCGGCTCAGTTGTGAAGAGAGGCGAAAGCGAAAACTGGGATGATTTGGATGCTGGCTGCTAGACGCCTTTTATAGGACCGAGTCCGCGACTAGATAGCTATCTTCGATCTTATCCGCCCACAAAAATCTCGCATTCAGTTTAGATTTTATAGCGATCGGTTAGGATTCTGATCTTAACAGCCAAGCAACCAAAAAATTAAAACGACAAAAGAGAGTCGCGCCCCCGCAAGGCGAGAGGCCGGATTTCGGTAGACCATTCACGCGTATGTCGTGCACCCTTCGCCCCGCCCAGGCCAGGCGAGCAAGCAAGCGCGTGTGGCTCTCCACACTCTCTTCTCTCATCCATGACTTGGTGAGTGAGTGTGGCTTCCATATTTAAACTAGTTCCACTCCACTAGGACTAGCAATATGGTGCTATTGGTTCCACCATTCCCTAGTCATACACTTATATGAGCTTTTGAGATTTTCCTGTTATTTATTTGAATTTCTCAATTGGGCCTAGCCCATAAATCCTAACAATCCCCCACCAGATCTCAAATGCTCATCTGCAGTTTTCGCCACTATTCACTACTGTTTAATATACTAGTGTTTCAGCAGAGACTGTTAAGTTGAACTTCCACCTATAACTCCAAGCTACACCAACCCACAACTTGGACAATGGACTATGACTTGAATTGCAAGTTTTGTGTGAATGGGTTTCACTTGAAGCCATGACCAGTACTTGGCTACCAGTAGTCCCCTTCTCGGGTGGAGCATATATGTCGTACTCCAAGATCTTTTTATGAGTTTACTAGAGATCACCCAGATCTCATAGACTGCGATGTTAGACAGTCTAACTCATATAGGTGTGTTCTTTCAAGAATGTTCTGCAGGACAACATCTTTGCTAATACAAGCCAACAAAACACATTAAGGCACAAAGCCAACCTGCCTTACAGCATTTGAGAGTATTGCATCTTTACTTAGAGAGGGTCAAAGGTTACTCTCCTTAGTTAACCAATGGCTTGTTCTTCCCAGGACCTAATTCATGGGATCTTCGATCACATAGACTGGGTTTCCACCATGGCAACTTATATGGGTCTCATACCCATCTCTCTCGATGCGATTTCTATCAAATTACGTGGTAGTCCCTTGGTAAAAGGATCTGCTAGATTTTTATCTGTTGAAATATAAGTCACACTTATAACTCCGGAGTTTCTCAACTTTCTGACAGTCTTCAATCGTCTTTTGATATGTCTTGATGACTTCCCATTATCCTAGAACTTGTCACTTTAGCAATCACTGTTTGATTATCACAGTTCATAAGGATAGCTAGTATTGGTTTCTCAACCACCGGCAAGTCCATCAAGAGTTCACGCAACCATTCTGCATCAACGGTTGTTGCGTCAAGTGCAGCTAGCTCAGCTTCCATGGTTGACCTCATCAAGATGGTCTGCTTACATGACCTCCATGATACCGCACCTCCATCAATAGTAAAGACATAGCCACTGGTGGCATAAAGCTTGTCTGCATCAGATATCCAGTTCGAATCACTATATCCTTCAAGTACTGCATGCTGACCAGAATAGTGAATTTCATAACTCATTGTACCTTGCAAGTAACGCATAACCCGCTCAAGTGCATGCCAATGATCAGTCCCAGGATTTGACATGAACCTACTCAATTTGCTCACAGCAAACGAAATATCGGGCCTTGTTGCACCAGCAAGATACATAAGTGAACCGATGATCTAAGAGTATCTTAATTGGTCTAAACCAATTCTCTTGTTCTTTCGCAGTGTCACACTGGGATCATAAGGTGTTGGAGAAGGTTTGCAATCAGAGAAGCAAAATCGCTTCAAAACCTTTTCAACATAGTGAGATTGCGAGAGAGTAATCCCACCATCTGTCTTAATCAGCTTGATGTTTAGAATCACATCAGCTTCCCCCAGATCTTTCATATCAAAACTCTATGATAGAAAAGACTTGACCTCATTGATCACATCAATGTTTGTGCCAAATATCAATATATCATCAACATATAAGCACAATATAACTCCTTCGCCCCCACCACAGCGATAATATACACATCTGTCTGCCTCGTTAATGGCAAAGCCTGCAGACGTTAGAGTCGTGTCAAACTTCTCATGCCACTGCTTTGGTGCTTGCTTCAGACCATACAAAAATTTCAATAACTTGCACACCTTGCTTTCTTGACCCTTTACTACAAATCCATCAGGCTATTCCATATAGATTTCCTCGTCCAGCTCTCCATTAAGAAAATATGTCTTTACATCCATCTGATGAACAAGGAGACCATACGAGGCAGCCAAGGAAAGTAGTACTCGAATAGTAGTCATTCTAGCAACAGGTGAGTAAGTGTCAAAGAAGTCTTATCCTTCTTTCTGAGTATAGCCTTTAGCCACAAGCCTAGCCTTGTACTTCTCAATTGTACCATCGGGCTTGAGCTTCTTTGTAAACACCCACTTACAACCCACATGTTTACATCCATAGGGTCGATCAGTGACTTCCCACGTACCATTTGAAAGAATGGAGTCCATCTCATTATGAACTGCTTCTTTCCAATCATCTGCATCTGGAGATGCAAATGCTTCTGCAATGGTAGTAGGAGTATCGTCCACAAGGTACACAATGAAATCATCACTTAAGGATTTTTCAACCCTTTGTCTCTTGCTCCTTTTAGGAGCATCATTGTCATCCTCCTCTAGGACAATTTCATGTGGCTATTCAAAACTCTCAACAGGTGTACTATGTTCAGGAGTTATCTCAGAAGAGTATCTAGAATTGCTATGAACGTCTTTCATTGGAAATATGTGTTCAAAGAAAGTAGCATCGCGTGATTCCATAATAGTATCAACATACACATCAGGAACTTCAGATTTAACTACTAAAAATCTATATGCTATGCTACACGAAGCATATCCAAGAAAGACACAATCCACTGTCCTTGGACCAAGCTTGTGCTTTTTATTAATTGGTACATTGACTTTCGCCATGCACCCCCAAGTGCGCAAGTATGAAAGTGATGGTTTTCTCCCAACCCACTTCTCATAAGGGGTTTTCTCTTCTTTGCCCATAGGAATTCTATTCAGAACATGACATGAAGTCAGGACTGCCTCCCCCCACCATGCCTTAGATAAACCATAAGTGTCTAACATGGCATTCACCAAATCAGTCAACGTACGGTTTTTCCTTTCAGCAATCCCGTTTGATTCGGGTGAATAGGGAGGTGTCCTCTCATGAATAATGTCGTATTCTGCATAGAAATCATCAATGACTTTGGGAAAGAATTCGCCACCATGATCTGATCTAAGACGTTTGATCTTTCTCTCTAGTTGGTTTTCAACTGCAGCCTTATAGATTTTAAAGTAGTCTAAAGCCTCATCTTTAGTTTTTAGCCAGTATACATAGCAAAATCTAGACACATCATCAATCAATGTCATGAAGTATCTCTTGCCACCTTTTGTCAACACACCATTCATCTCACAAAGATCAAAATGTATGAGTTCTAGAGGTGCCAGGTGTCTCTCCTCAGCAGCCTTGTGAGGCTTTCGAGGTTGCTTCGACTGCACACAACTATGGCAGTTAGAACCTTTGACTATGGTGATATTTAGAATTAAACTCATGGTTGAAAGCCGAGACATAGAGCCAAAATTAATATGACACAAACGAGAATACCAAATACTCACAAGATCATCAACATTAGCGCAAATATGGTTCACAGACTTATTATTGAAATCTAACAGAGAGAAGTGGAACAAGCCTCCGCAATCATAGCCTTTACCAATAAATTGTCTAGACTTAGACACAACTAATTTATTGGACTCCAAAACTACCTTGAACCCATCTCTACATAGAAGTGTTCCGCTAACGAGATTCTTGTGTATAGAAGGGACATGATGCACGTTCTTCAGCTGCACGATCTTTCCCAAAGTAAACTTCAGATCCACCGTGCCAGTGCCATGAACAGAAGCATGTGACCCATTCCCCATTAGGACGAAAGAATCCCGGGCACCCTGATAAGAAGAGAACAAATTAATGTCAGAACACACGTGAACTTTAGCACCAGTATCAAGCCACCAACTAGGTGATTGAAATACTGAGAAGATGAAAGGTAAATTATCATACCCTTTATCTTCCTCATTGCTAGCAATCACTGTGTTGACATTGCCCTTTTTGCCATGACGATCCGCTCGATCAGGACAATCCTTGGCAAAATGACCCGTCTCGCCACATGCGAAACATGTCAATTCAGCCTTGTTCTTCTTCTTCTTGAAGTTGGTAGTTTTGTTGGGCTTGTTAGATTTTGGCTTTCCTTTGCCCTTATTGTGGTTCCTTTGAACCATGTTGGCGCTGGAGTGGCCCTCGCCTCCTTTAGATCCCGTGTCCTTAGCCCGAGCTTTCTCCTCAACATCCAGAGACGCTATCAGATTTTCAACTGATATCTCATGTCTCTTATGTTACAGATATGTGGCGAAGTTTCTCCATGTAAAAGGCAACTTTGCAACAATGCATCCAGCCACAAATCAGTTAGGAAGGACTATCTTAAGGTGGTCGAGCTCCTTGGCTATACACTGTATTTTATGAGCTTGCTCTACAATAGAGCGATTATCAGCCATCTTATAATCATGAAAGCTCTCCATGATATATAGGTCACTGCCAGCATCTGATGCACCATACTTAGTAGTAAGTGCATCCCACAACTCTTTCCTGTCTGTGTGCTGAATATTCGCATCAACTAGACGGTCAACAAGGGCGCTAAGAACTGCTCCCATAAAGATAGTATTGGCATGGTCGTACTCTTCCTCCTGTTCAGGAGTCAGTGCACCCTTAGGTTTACCTTTACTAACATGGAACACATTCATAGCAGTAAGCCAGAGCGTGGCCTTGACTTGCCACCTCTTAAAGTGCATACCATTAAACTTTTCTGGCTTCAGCGCGTTGGCAAAAGTAGCCATAGAAAAACTAGGAAATTGTCTGCAATAAGGTTTTTAGATTGTTGAATAATTAGACAATTTCAGATTAAACTCCGAATATAAATCATGACCAAATCAGAAGAACTGAAATAAACAGTCAAATCAGATGATGCGTACTGATTAGACATACTGATAGATGGTGCAGTCCGGAATCAGCAGGGTCGGCGATGTTGAAACAACGGGGTTGATGATCAGCGGAATCAGCGAGCAGTCGCGTGAGGACGCTTCCCAAAAACCTTATTCGCCCTCTCCCGGTGCAGGATCTCAAAGGGCAAAGGGTTCCGGAGACCTGCTCTCCCGATCGCAGATGCACGTCGACGGTCGGGATGAAGGGAACTGAAGGCGGCTCAATTATGAAGAGAGGCAAAAGTGAAAACTGGGATGATTTGGATGCTGGCTGTCAGGCGCCTTTTATAGGGCCGAGTCCGCGACCAGATAGCTATCTTCGATCTTATCCGCCCACGAAAATCTCGCGTTTAGTTTAGATTTTATAGCGATCGGTTAGGATTCTGATCTTAACAGCCAAACAACCAAAAAATTAAAATGGTAAAAGGGAGTCGCGCCCCCGCAAGGCGAGGGGCTGAATTTCGGCAGACCATTCACGCGTATGTCGTGCGCCCGCGCCCTTCGCCCCGCCCAAGCGAGCGCGCACGTTTGGCTCTCCACACTCTCTCCTCTCATCTATGACTTGGTGAGTGAGTGTGGCTTCCATATTTAAACTAGTTCCACTCTACTAGGACTAGCAATATGGTGCTATTGGTTCCACCATTCCCTAGCCATACACTTATATGGGCTTTTGAGATTTTTCTGGGATTTATTTGAATTTCTCAATTGGATCTAGCCTATAAATCCTAACATGTTATACTTATGGAAAGGGATAGCTTTTCACGTGTAATCTACTGACGGGATAGAAAGGATCTGGTGATCCGTACCATCCACCACAATCGTACGCTCTACCGGACTTATATATGTCCAAACGGGCCACCCGGCACGGACCCGGCCCGAACCCGTTTTGGCCCGGTACGAATAGGGCCGGGCCAGGCACGGCCCGTTGATGCTTCGGGCGGGTCGGGCTAGCCCACGTGCCCAGGGACATGCCCAAACCCGGCACGCACAGGGAAAAATCGTGCCGGGCCGACCCGTTGGCCCGGTGGGCCTCAACGGACCGGGTCGGGCACTGGCCCGAACCAACAGTAGAATGGTATATAAATACATATATTTAACAGAATTAATCATATATAATAACATATTATTTATATATATATTGAGACAACAAAATATTTATGTATGCATTTTATATATGTTTGGCCGTGTATTTAGTATTTACATACTATGAGAGAATTAAATTAAATGTATTTACATATTTAGTATTTACATAAATATGCGGGCCGCCGTCGGGCCGGTCCATTTATCGGGCCGGGCCGGGCCAAAGCACGCGGGCCGCCGTATCTGCCCATACCCGGCCCGCTAAATGGGCCGTGCCGGCCCGGGCCCGTAACCGACCGTGCCGGGCCGTGTTTGGACCGGGCTAAATTCGTGCCGTGCCACGGACCAAACGGGCGGCCCGCACTGTTTGGACATCTATAACCGGACTTCAGTCGGTCAAATAATGGTGATGGGTGTTGACTGTTGAGTCTGCCTGGTCCGTCCCTGCCCTGACCGTTTTTTTTCTTTAGAATATTATCCTGGGCTTGTTTTGCATATGTGAAACAATCCTGGCAATGGGCCGTATAATGGCTCAAGACTCATATAGGCCCATTAATCTAGGAGCCGTCTAACAGACAAAGGAAGGCAAGCCCATCAGGTGGTCGGCACATGTCGTCGTTACCCATCACCACAGGATCGATCAGCGATGCCGTCCGCGGCCACGCACAGATCAACCAACGTGACCGCGCTCTCGCGACTTGTTCGCCTGAGAGAGACTGATAGGGTTTCGCCGGTACGGTTACGCCTGGTTTCGCCGGCCGCGGCAACGCAGGCAGCAGCCCGCGTCTCTGTCGTCGACGGACTGGCATCGCGTTCGCATGCCGTGTGGTGGGCTACGGCGCGGGGCCGGCCGGTGATAGGATAGGGTTTTTTTTTTGTTCCTTGATTTCTCACATCACATGGACCAATTGGCTACTAGAGCTTTGTCACTCGGCGTCGACGATGGCAGGCAGCTGCTACAGCACCAGCTCATCCGGCACTCCTGTCCTGTGCTGTGTTGATCGGGCCCGCGGAGACAAGACAAAGAGGCATCGGCTCACATGCGAGCCCTTGATGCGAGTGTGACGCCCGGGCGCTCCTGCGCCGTCGTTTTGGATCGGTGGCTGGTGGCGGTGGGGCGCGCGTGGGCACGGCACGGTGGTCCAGATCGGTCCCGTAGGCGGGGCCAGGTTCTGGAGTGCCTTTTGGAGCCCAGCTGGCCGATCGTAAGCAGAGCGCGATCGAGCCGCCGTCGGGTCGGGGATCCGGCGGCTCGCTGCACTGCACGGGCGGCCTGTCGGCAGCCGCGCGAGCGAGGAGGACTGGAGGAGGCGTGCGCGCACGGAACCGCAGGAGGCCTCGCGCTTGCGTCATTTTCAATTAACGCAGGCGCGGCTGTGCTGTCCTCGAGCGGCCGCGGGGCTGGTCGGCCGTCGAGCACTCGGCTTGTTAGGTTGCACTCGGCTTGTCAGCGTGAGAGCCTCTGCTGCAGCTGAATGAAAGGCTGTCGCTGGCTGCCAGTATCGCGTCCCACTCGCGCGGCACGATGCTGGATCCACAGACTCTCTGGCGTAGTAAGTACTAACCGTGAGATGAAACATTGACCCATGGAATGGATCGGGGCGATTAGGGTTTACCTGAGAGATCTTTGGCGACTGTTCCACGTGATCACTGATCATCAGTGACGTTGCTGGCGGGAGAGAGCCCAAGAGGCGTACAGTCAAGGACTGCAAAGTAAGTGTTACAAAACAATGTATATTGATCAAAGCCCATCCAAACCGTCCATTGTGCAGTTGTTAATCCAAGGGTCAGAGATACACTCTGTACATGTATATATATGGAGATCTATGCAATAAAGAATTACTGACTGCCATTCCCTGTCATTTGTCTCTGTCCTCTCTTCATTTCCACTGAGCACTGCAATTAAACTCAAGACGTTATCAGCACTGTCTCAAGAAGAAATCAGAGAAGGGGAAACTGGAAAAACGCGCTGTTCTTCACAAGAACGACAAGATCGATCTTCACA
Organism: Zea luxurians; assembly: GCA_029449295.1. Classification (NCBI taxonomy): domain Eukaryota; kingdom Viridiplantae; phylum Streptophyta; class Magnoliopsida; order Poales; family Poaceae; genus Zea; species Zea luxurians. Next base: position 15,164,341 of record JAOPSE010000071.1, read on the forward strand.
TCAACAGCAAGGTATGGAGCATACCGTTTCCATGCGCATACGCCGTATGCGCGAAGTTCTGCACATTCTTGATGATTCGATGTTGGAGGCGTTCGCCGCTGGTCAAGCCGCAGCGCTTCCACCGGTGCATGCGATCCCTCCACGCCGTGTGCAAGTGCAAAATGTGCACTACTGCGTCCTCCATGGATGGACAGCGGTGGTTCCGCTGCCCGTGGTGGAGTGTGGACTCCCCATTGCGTCCCCGTCGCCACCGGCGCCGGTGTTTGACGAGGGATCGTCTGCATCGGCCCCCATGGATGTGGATTTGGCGGCACCACCACCGCCTCCGCCCACTGCAGCGGCAGTTGCTCGTCGTTCGCCATCTCCACCAGTACCTGTGGTCGTCGGTACGATCGCTGCACGTCGTGGACAACCCCCGCGTGCTGTCGATGCTCCACGCGGACGCGTCATCTTCACTGGCCATCGCCCAAATGGGATGGCCTCGTCTTCCTCCTCCAACGGGAGGGCCTAATGGCCCTCGATCCGGCCGCCACGTCGGCCGTTGGGGGGAGGGGGTGGTGAAGCGACGCAGACGCACTCGTCGCGGCTCGACCGGCGAGGCGCGGGCTCTGCGCAGCGTACCACCCCGGCGCTCTGCGCGGGCGCAGGCACAGGAAGGACCCGGGCAGGCACGCCTAGCGCGACCTCCTCGGCAGCGCTCCCCAGCGTGGGGAGCCACGGCGGCTCCCAAGGGCGTTCGGTCGGCGCGGCCCCCGCTGCCAGAGCGGCGCGGCGCGGCCCCCGCAGCCTGGCTCGGCGCGGCCCCTAGCGGCCCCGGCCAGAGCGGCGCGGCGCGGCCCCCGCAGCCTGGCTCGGCGTGGCCCCTAGCGGCCCCGGCCAGGGCGGCGCGGCACGGCCCCCGCAGCGGCTCGGCGCGGCCACCAGGCGCGCGCTCGGCGCGGGCCCCAGCCAGGCGGAGCGGCCTCCTGGCGCGCTCGACGCGCAGCGCGGCCTCCCTGTGGCGTTCGGCGCGGGCGACTGAGGGCGCTCAGGCGGCCCCCAGGAGGGCACTCGGCGCGGCCTCCAGAAGGCCCCGTTGTGGCCGCGCGACCGGTGCTGGCGAGAGCCGCCACGGCGGGCCCGCTGGCCGCTCCTCCTGGCGAAACGAGGCGTCGGTTGGGAGCTTCTTGCTTCCTGGCGGCGGCCAGGAATGTGCCTGGTGATGGCTGGCGGCTACAGGGGCGGTTAGGGTTGGAAACCCTAGCCGCCCCAATTTGTTAACAGCCGATTGGCTTTCTGGTGGGCCGCCTGGGCCGGCCAGCTAGGCTGGGCCGGCGTGCAGGCCTTCTGGCCGCTGCCAGGCCCGCCTGGTAGGCCGCCTGGGCTGCTTTTCAGGAGCAAAAATGGCCTGTTTTACCATTTTTAAGTTCTGAATTTCAGTATAAGACTCTGTTTTATATGTAATTTCAGTTCAAAGTTATCTTAGGCGTCTAAATTCGAAATTTAGACTGCATATATTGTAAAGACATATCTGTTTTATTGTACATATAGCAGATTTTAGTTCGTGAATTATTGTTTGTTTTACATTAATAATTCACATATCTCTACTTGCTATTATTTACGCATTCATTTATGTTTGCATATAAATATAGCATTTATTAAGTTCAGACTTAATAAAACTCATGCAAAAATAAAATTACATTATTTTGGATAAAGAGCACAGGGAGATAGAGTCCTAAGCATAGGCTGCACTAAATTCTTTTATAGAATTTAGTAGCCCAGAGACCGTGCTTGTGGCAGCATTTGGAATGCCTATCTCTATGAGGTCTACATCTCTCGGGATGACTACCTATACGTGCTATCCAAAATAACAGGATATTGAGTTATTGAATTTTACTTTGATAATTAGTAGAGCATAGGTAGTGGAGACCTAAGCATTGGCTGCGGTTTGTTCATTTATGAACTTATCTGCCCAGAGTCCATGCTTTTAGGCAGCAAGTTTCTTGCCCACTACTAGATCTACCTCATTAATTTGAGGATTATCTATACTATGCTTACTAAAATTCAAAGTATTTATTCAATTAGAAGGTTTGGAACCTTCAGGCAACTCATATCACATGTAAGAGTTAGTGAATTTTACTTTGATAATTAGTAGAGCATGGATAGTGGAGACCTAAGCATTGGCTGCGATTTGTTCATCCATGAACTTATCAGCCCAGAGACCATGCTTTTAGGCAGCAAGTTCCTTGCCCACTACTAGATCTACCTCATTAATTTGAGGATTATCTATACTATGCTTACTAAAATTCAAAGTACTTATTCAATGGAAAGGTTTGGAACCTTCAAAGAACTCGTTACATATGTAATTTCATGATTTTTTGCATATTGAGCTTACAACATCACCATTGTGACTATTAATTTATGCGTAAATTAATGGATGTCCATGGTAATGACTGTAGGAACATGTCAACTAAAGAGTTCGAGGAACTCGCCCTTGATGGGCATAACTACCCAACTTGGGCTTCAGATATTGAAATAACTTTTGCTTCTCATGGGATCGTTGATGCCATTGCAGCACCCATCACTGGTACTGATCCAGTGAATGAGGTTAAAAAGAACACAACACTTTTCCTTTTGAGGCTTTATATCCATAAGGACCTTAAGCAAGAGTACCTTATGGAGAGATGCCCTCATAACTTGTGGAAAGCTCTCAAAGAGCGCTATGAACAGCAGAAGGAGCTCATATGGCCGTCAGCCAACCATGAGTGGAACCACCTTCGACTGCAAGATTTTAAATCTGTTGCAGAATATAACCATGCTCTTCATAGCATTTGTTCTAAATTGAAGTTTTGCGAGAAAGAGCCCACTGAAGCAGACAAAATAGAGAAGACTCTATCTACCATGCTTCCAGAGGACAGGATATTGCATCAGCAGTATCGCTCTAGTAATTTCCAGAAATATTCTCAACTTATGCACACATTGACCCAAGCAGAAAAGCATCATGAGCTTCTTCTAAAGAATGCTCAGCAGCGCCCTCCTGGGTCTGCCCCTCTGCCTGAGGTACATTTCAATGTGCATAAGACTGGGAATAAGAAAGGATTCAAGAAAAACTTCAAGAATCCTTCTGGACCTCGCAAATTCAATAAGAACAAATTCCATAAGAAAGGTAAAGGAAAAGGAAAAGGAAATGGCAAGCCTCTACCATCTAAGGGCAACAGAGCTTGCCTTAAATGTGGTACTGAGGGCCATTTTGCTAGGGATTGCACTTGCCCTAAGCACCTTGTTCTTTTGTATCAACAATCCCTAAAGAAGCCAAAGTCAGATAAGCCTGGTTTTGAGGCTCATTTCAATTCTACTGAAGCACCAATTGAGGTTGGAAGTTCTTCACTGGCTTCTGGTGATCTGAAGAACACTCTTACTAAAGAGCACCCCAATGTGGTTGACAACAAGCCTCCACTTCTGCAAGAAGATGAGTCTGATGATATGATCATTGAGTATATGTCAAAGGATCCATTTGGAGATTTGGCATAAATCTCTAATGCTTGGAGATTTGATCATGATCACTGTGACTTGTGTGGTTGTTCTATACTGTCTTTATAATGTTGTTGTAATAAGTAGAGGTATACAATCTCATGTGTTGAGATGTAACACACTCTACAAAACCAGTGTTGGGTCCTGTGTGTAGTGCGAACTCATTGGTTGAGTCGCCATACCATTATTGTAATATGGTTTCGACATTGTGATATTTCATATCATGTTCTGTATAGTACTAAGTTGCATCATAAAATTCTTATTCAGAATTTTCTTTATGTATAGATGCATAATGATGACAACTCGACGGAAGAGGAATTATGCCTTGTGGGCAGTTGTACCACAAACTCTATACTTAGGGAGATCAAATACTTTCAGACTCTTAAGAAAAGAGATGGGAAAGTTTTGACCATCGCCGGACGCGATGCTGTGATAGTTGGCTCTGGTCGAGCAACTATTACCCTCCCCATGGGTACTGAAATTGTGATCGAGGATGCATTATTGTATCCTGATTCTACACGTACCCTCCTAAGTTTTAGAGATATCCGGCAAAATGGATTTCATATTGAAACCCATGATGAAAATCAAGAAGAGTTTCTCTTCTTGACAAAGCCGAATAAATATGGCAAACGCATATGCGAGAAAATTCCATCACTCACGTCAGGGTTGTACTATACATATATTAAAAGCAATGCACATGTTGCATATAAGGTAATTTTCCAAGATGTTGATGCATTCCAGATTTGGCATGATCGACTTGGTCATCCTGGCATAGGGATGATGAGGAAAATTACAAGCAATTCAATTGGTCATAATTTGCCTACAACAAGTTTTCCCAAATCTAAGGATTTTGTTTGCACCGCATGTGCAACTGGGAAACTTATTTTGAGACCATCATATCTCAAAATTAAAGCTGAACCACTTAAATTCCTTGAAAGGATTCAAGGAGATATTTGTGGGCCAATTATGCCAACTTCTGGGCTGTTCAGGTATTTCATGGTACTGATTGACGCATCTACCAGATGGTCACATGTGTGTTTACTATCAACACGCAACCATGCATTTGCCAAGATAATGTCTCAAATTATCAAGTTAAAGGCAAATTTTCCTGAACATCGGATTAGTTCAATCCGAATGGACAATGCTGCTGAATTCAAATCTCAGGCATTCAATGATTATTGTATGGCGCTGGGGATTCAGGTACAGCACTCGGTACCATATATCCACACCCAGAATGGTTTGGCTGAGTCACTAATCAAGAGGATTAAACTCATAGCAAGGCCATTATTGATGAATTGCAAATTGCCTTCGTCGTGTTGGGGTCATGCAGTTCTGCACGCTGCTGACCTTATACAATTACGACCAACTGCATACCATTCAACATCCCCAATACAAATGGTACGTGGAAATCCTCCAAGTATTTCCCATTTGCGCAAATTTGGATGTTGTGTATACATTCCAATCTCACCACCTCAGAGAACAGCTATGGGCCCACACAGGAAAGTGGGGATCTATGTGGGATTTCATTCTCCGTCGATCATTAAGTATTTAGAACCCTTAACAGGGGATCTATTTACAGCCCGTTTTGCTGACTCTATCTTTGATGAGGAACATTTCCCGGCATTAGGGGGAGAATTCAAGTACCAAAAAGAATGCCAGGAAATAAATTGGAATACTCAATGTGTTCCAGGTTATGATCCACGTACTTCAGAAACTGAACTACAAGTTCAGAAAATTATACATTTGCAAAGACTTGCAAATGAACTGCCAGATGCATTCACTAATTACAAAGGTGTCACTAAATCATTCATTCCTGCTAGGAATGCACCAGAAAGAGTGGAAGTACCGAGTAAGGCCACTCAACTCCTAGAGAGGAGAAGTATGGTGAATAAGCGCAGTTCTGTTGCTAAAAAGCAAAGAACAATAGTGAATGCAAAAGGACACCAAAATGATACAATGTATCATGTGGATTGTGATGATCCACAACCCAGCTCGGATGTGCACATAACCGAGGCTGGGACATCGGAAAATCCTAGACACATCAATTTGGGAAATTCTGATGAGTCTCTAAGGAATGATGAAATTGCCATCAACTATGTTGAGACTGGTGAAACATATGACAGAAAAGCTACAAATGTCGACATATATTTCTCCGAGCAGATTGCTGAGGACCTTCAAAATGATCTAGATCCTAAGACCATGGCAGAGTGCAGTAAGCGCTCGGATTGGATCAAATGGAAGGCAGCAATTGAAGCGGAGTTAGCCTCGCTTTACAAAAGAGAAGTTTTCTCTGCTGTAATACCTACACCACGTGATATCTTCCCTGTGGGATATAAGTGGGTTTTCATTCGGAAACGAAATGAAAATGGTGAAGTAGTGAGATACAAAGCAAGGCTAGTAGCACAAGGGTTTACGCAAAGACCCGGCGTTGATTTCAACGAAACTTATTCACCAGTCATGAGTGCAATAACATTCCGATATTTAATATCATTGGCAGTACAAAATCGTCTATCTATACAGTTAATGGACGTAGTGACCGCATATCTTTATGGATCACTGGATTCTGATATATACATGAAAGTTCCTGATGGAATAGATGTACCGAATCCAAAGGCAAAGCGCAACATGTATTGCGTAAAGTTGCAAAAGTCATTATATGGCTTAAAACAATCGGGCAGAATGTGGTACAACCGATTGAGTGAATTCCTTTTAAGGAAGGGATACACGAAAAATGATGATTGCCCGTGCGTCTTCATCAAAAGATCCAAAGTGGGATTCTGTATCATATCAGTTTATGTTGATGACCTTAACATCATAGGAAATAAACTTGATATTGATGAAGCACGTCATCATTTAACGACGGAATTTGAGATGAAGGATTTGGGTAAAACCAAATTTTGCTTAGTTCTACAACTTGAGCATTTACCTTCTAGAATCCTTGTACATCAAAGTACATATACCCAAAAGGTATTGGAAAAATTCAATATGCATATGTCTTATCCTTCAAAGACTCCTATGGTGGTCAGATCTTTGGATTTAAAGAAAGATCCATTCAGACCACGGGATGATGAAGAACAGATATTGGGACCGGAGTTCCCATATCTCAGTGCTATTGGTGCATTAATGTATCTTGCTAATAATACCCGGCCGGATATTGCTTTTGCAGTAAATTTGTTAGCAAGGCACAGTTCTGCCCCAACAAAAAGGCACTGGGTTGGCATTAAGAATATCTTCCGATATCTAAATGGCACAAAGGATCTAGGACTCTTTTATAAGAGAAGTAATGATCCTAGTTTAATTGGGTATACAGATGCTGGCTATTTATCTGATCCCCACAATGGCCGATCACAAACAGGATTCATGTTCTTACAAGGTGGAACTGCTATCTCGTGGAAATCGTCTAAACAGACTTTGGTGACCACGTCCACCAACCATTCTGAAATAATTGCATTATTTGAAGCATCACGTGAATGTGTATGGCTTCGTAGAATGGTGAATCATATACTCACAACTTGTGGTATTGGTTCTCTTGACTCACCAACAATTATCTATGAAGATAATTCAGCTTGTGTTGTTCAGATGGATACGGGTTATATCAAGAGCAATATCAATAAGCATATTTCTCCTAAACTGTTTTATCCCCATGAACTTCAGGAAAAGGGGGATATAAACATCTTGCAAACAAAGTCTTGTGATAATCTTGCAGATCTATTCACAAAATCTCTACCATACTCTACGTTTCAGAAATGTGTTGAGGGGATTGGTATGAGAAGACTTAAGTGCTTGCAAGGTTCAGGGGGAGTAATTCTCCATAATATATAACCTGTATTGAACCATCATATTACACTCTTTTCTTTGTATGAGTTTTGCCTTGCTAAGGTTTTCTCATCCAAAGTTTTTAACGAGGTAATATCAACAAAGCTATATGCTTCATCATTAATTTTCCCCACAGGGGTTTTTATACATGATGATTACAAGCATATTTTCTTTTGGAGACTATATGAGATTATTCTCATTATCTAAAAGATATTGTGTACTCCTTATTTTTCCCACAGGGTTTTTGAGGAGATCAAGAATTTGATAAAACAAATTGCAGATGATCAAACGGTTTTTGGGTTGATCAAGGGGGAGTGTTACAAAACAATGTATATTGATCAAAGCCCATCCAAACCGTCCATTGTGCAGTTGTTAATCCAAGGGTCAGAGATACACTCTGTACATGTATATATATGGAGATCTATGCAATAAAGAATTACTGACTGCCATTCCCTGTCATTTGTCTCTGTCCTCTCTTCATTTCCACTGAGCACTGCAATTAAACTCAAGAGTAAGGGCGGGAGGGGCACTGATCTGTCCACGCAGGATCCGCGTCACCAGATCACACGGGAATCTGCCTTCTGCCGCCCGTCCCGACGGATCTGTTAGAAAATATTTTATGTGATCTAATTCCAAGGGGTGCGACCCGTTGTGGTGTCCCTTCACTATGTATATATATGTACACTTCATGAGATAATACAACAGTCCTGTCATTTGTCATTCTCTCTGTCTCTCTCCACTTATCTCTCTCCACTGAGTTCCAACACGTTATCAGCACTTTTGCTCGCAAAAAAAACAGAGAAGTAGACGCTCCATTGAGAGAAGAAATTGGAGTGTATCACTGGTTCTGCCGTCCGGACGCAAGAACTGGCGAGTGCAAGAATGTGTGTGGTAAATGCAGGGCCCGTCACCAATCCTGATCACCTTCATCCCTGTGACCTTCAACAGCCACATCTGCAAAGGTTGAGTCGCCACCATCTCAAGCGTCAACGGCATCATCGAGGGCTCCATCTTCGGTCTCCTGTAAGATCGTCCATTTTGCAAGTCTCTCTCATATGCATGCATGGATGTCGATGGCATGCACAAACAAGGCAAGGGCAGATGCTTTTTCCTGCCAACATGCTTCTCATCAAAATCGAGAAAAAGGACGCTTCTAGTGTGCAAACCTCCGTCGGGATCAAACCGGATTAGGGAAGTGCAACCATGATGACAAGCGACATAGGATTTGTTGCATCGTTGTCTTGTGCAGTGCATGACCCCAGTAATATCCGACCAGCGGAGGTGGCATGATCCATCAGTTCATGCGGCAAGAAGTAGCGGTGCCTACCGCCGCGTGGCACCATCGGCGGATCAAGGCATTACTGCGGATGGGCGGCCGTGGCACTTGCCTTCTTGCGTGTCACAGCGACAGCAGAAGCAGTTGTTGACCATGGCTATGTCGCATGCCCGCCCGGTATTCGCGCCGCACACGCCCGCGCCCCCGCGCTGGGGCTACCAGCAACGCCGTCGGAGTTGCGGACACGCGTCGTGGCTGGCGCCGCTGGGGCCCACGCGCTCCTGCCGTGGCTGGGGCTGGCCATGCCCAGGTCGCCCGTGTGCCACCGGGGCCGTGCCTCGTGCCGCCACGCCTAGGCCCGGGGTCGCACGCCCGCTGCCTGGGCCGAGAGGTCGGGGGACCGCGCCCGCGCGCCGTACGGCCGCCGGGTCGCGCCCGCCACCGAGGCTAGGGGCCACGCCCGCGCCGTGCTCCGGAGGACCGCCGTGCGCGGGGGGCCTCGTCCGAGCCGCGGGGCCGGGGGTCGCGCACGCCGTGCCGTGGCTGGGCCGACCGTGCTCAGGCCGCCGCGGCTGCGCTGCCGCCCACGCTCGGACAGCGTCCGCGCCCGCGCCGAGCAGCCGGGGGCTCCATCCGCACGCGCCTCCGCCGGGAGGCCTCGTCTGCGCGCGCCGCTGGGGCTAGGGGCTGCCAGCAGCCAGGGCCGCCGTCGCCTCGCGCCGGGGCTAGACCGTCGCGCCCGCGCCCTTCGGAGGAGCTCGGGTCGGGGCCGACCGCGCGCCACCGCCGAAGGCTCGCCCGCGCGCACCGTGGTGCTTCGCCGCACCCGCCCGTCGCCGGGGGGCTCGCCCGCGCCGCCGGGACAGTCGCGCGCCCTTTCGCCGTCGAGGCCGGGCCGAAAGCCACGCGCGTGTAGCCACCAAGGGCCTGTGGCGGCCGCCACCGGTTAGATGTGGGAGGCTGGTTAACCCTAACCGCCTAGCTTCTATATGGCGTTTGGGCCGCCGCTAGTGGGCCACCTCGGCCTGGTGGCGCGTGGGCCGCCTCGGCCAGATTGGCCAATGTGGCCTATTTATTATTTATAATTTTTGAATTTTAGTATAAAATTCTGTTTTATATATCAATTCAGTTCTAACTTGTGTTAGTGTGTCTAAATTCGATATTTAGACTGCAAATTGTACTATGTATTGTACATACTTGTCTGTTTTATTATAAATCTGGCAGACTTTAATTTGTGAATTATCTTTGTTTTTACATTTATAATTCACATATTTTCGACTTGCTTTGTTTTTGCATTCTTCATGATTGCATGGAAAACATAGCACATATAATAAGTCGAAACTGAATGGTCTACATGTAACATGAGGTTGCAGTTTTTGGGTGAAAGCATAGGGTGATGGAGTCCTAAGCACTGGCTGCGCTAAATTCTTTATAGAGTTTAGTAGCCCAGAGACCGTGCTTTAGGCCGCATTTGAAATGCCCATCACTATGAGGTCTACATCTTTCGAGATGATTACCTATACGTGCTACCCAAAAGATCACGGACCATGCAGGCGTCACGGGCTATGGAGCCAGGTTGGACGCTGCAGTCATGGTGACTGCTAAAAGAATTCTTTTAATTAAGTTCTACTTAATTAAACGATGAATTCTTGCAAAATATGACATATATCTTGAACTTGGGATATTTCAACACATGATGGAGATCTAGGCTTTGGCTGCAATAAGTTCTTGGAATTTATTTGCCTAGAGACCAAGCTTTTAGACAGCAAAATGTTATTTGCCCATCAGTAAGAGGTCTACATCATATGGTCATGATGATTACCTATGTGTTCTCCCAAGTAGATATGTTGGAGATGTAATGTTGGTTATTCACCTTTATGGCGATTTCCATTTTATTTTTGAAATTTTGGTCAAGCACAGGGTAGTGGAGTCCTAAGCATTGGTTGCGGTATGTTCTTTGAATATATCAGCCCAGAGACCATGCTTTCAGGCAGCAAAAGTTTGCCCACTACTGGGAGATCTACTCCATTGTTTCATTACATGGAGATTATCTACGTTGTGTCCACCAATTTTCAAAAATCTTTTGGTACACTGTATGTGATACCTATAATTCTCCAACATATAAAAATATGATATATTTTGCGATAAAGTTGCAACAACAAACGAAAATGGTTAAGCCATTTGGAGGATAATTATTTAATAGAGTTTGATGAACTCGCCTAATGGGCTTAATTATCCTTAATGTTCATTTGATATGTTCATTTCATTTTTTTTTCATGATATGGGAATTCACCTCTTCAATTTGGAGGAAATGAGATGCTCTCTTTCTCTTATGGTTCTTATGAAAAGAACTTATGTGCTTTTGCGGCTTGATGTGCAAGCGCAAAATGAATAACAAAGAAAACCATAAGACTTGTGGACTTATAAGTATATGTCTACATTAAGTTGTAGACTAACACTTTGTATTCAAATATTTTTGCTTGAAAGCAAATATATAAGCACATTGAAAAGGGAAGGGCAATGAGTATGACAAACTATTTTGTCATTACACTATACGTGGTATAGTGTTGTATGCCTAAGCATCTAATCATGTATATAAAATCTCAATAGATGCATACTACTCATGAAAGCTAAGATATGAAGTGTACTTCAATCTTCCATCTGACATGATAACAGTGGTTAGTTGTGTAATTCATGATTTGGACTAATCATGTAACAACACTTCTTTTTCTAAGAGAAGACCACTTTGTTAGATGATTTACTTTTGAGTAATATTTAAATGATGCATGAGATTTGGTATAATCTCATAATTGATGTTGTGATAGGTTCAACTCATGCGGTGTGAGTTGAACACACTCATGTGATTTGAGTGTAAAAACCCATATGAATTTGAGTTAAACAAACTCATCGATTGGAGTTGATCACTCATGTGATTTGAGTTGAACAAACTCATCGATTAGAGTTGAACCAACTCATCAAAGGGAGTTGAAGACTCATTGATTTGAGTTGTGCAAACTTGTATAGGGATTCTTCCAATTGAGGAAGAAACATGCAATGTGGAGAATTGAGCCACAAACTCTATAAGTGGGGAAACAAAATATTATCATATTCTTTTGGAAAGAGGAAAGAATATTTTAACAATCGCTTCGCGCGATATCATGATATGTTATTATCATATCCCCTTTGGTATTGGAAGTATCAAGGATATGTTGATATATCCTAATTGTTATCTTACCATATTATAGAGATATCCATATAATTTCTATCATGTGGAAACACAAGGTGATAGTGATGGATATTGCATATGTTTCTCAGAAACATTTCTTATGGACTGTATTCTACATACATCCTCCCATACAAAGTGTTGCATATGTTATAACTTTTCATGTGATGATACTTACCATGCTGAGTAAGACTGAATTGGTAATTCCATTATTAGGATGAAATGAAAAGTTATGGACAATTCTGTTGGTCATGTTTTTCCCATAAGATGGATACTTGATGAGTATCATTGGGAATGAGATTTTAAGTCCCTCTTATCTTAAAATCTGATCTGAATTGGTTAAGTTCTTTGAATTGTTTCAAAGGAACGAGTGTGGTCCATTACAGAGATTGTATGGACATTGAAGGCTTTATATGGTTCTTTGGTGCATCTATATGATGACCTCAAATGTGTCCTTCGGACAACACATGACCATTAAGCAATAATGTCTCAAGCTTGAGCACATTAGCCTCCATTAGCCTCCACACTACTAAATTTACCAAATGTGCTTACAATGGTGATTGTTTGTCTTGGTATTTAGAATGATATCCATAAAGGATATGATGAATCTGTGATAGATTCGAAAATTTCATATCATTAATGACCATCAGTAATGAATTGTCATTTCCAACTGGTTATGGTTGGAGTCAGGAAGTTTTGCACGCTCCTGACTTGTGATTAACTGCATGTACTGCATGTACAAGTTCCCCTATGGTTTTTAGTACGTGGGAATCCATGGAAGATTTCCCATGCGTACATTGGGTATGTTCCCAATCTCACCACCGCAGCGTACATATATGGGCACACAGAAAACTGGGGATCTATGTGAGAATTCATTCTCCGTCGATCATTAAGTTCTAGAATCTCTTCATGAGAATCTATTTACGGCCTGTACGCTTGCTTGAATCATGAGCTTTTCCAGGCATTAGGGGGAGATTTCGAGTACCAAAAAGAATGCCAGGAAATCATAATGAATGCAGTATGCATTCAGGCTCAGGATCACGTACTAAAACTTAACCTTTGGGTTTGAATGATTTGCGAGAAGTTGCAAATTAACTGCCATGTGCATTTACTATGAGGTGTCACTCAAATTAATCCTATGTGGAAGTGCCAGAAAGAGTGGTTAAATGAAAAACCACTTAACTCCCTATTGCAACGTTGTTGTAAATAAGAGAGGGAGAAGTATGGTCACAAATTGGGATTAAGATGCTTGCAAGCAGCTGAAGGCTATATCTTCTGAGATAGTAAATGCAGACCATCTATTTGTTGGTAACCAACCGAGTGTTGGTGGACACCTAAAGGATATTGATTATCCTGTGAATGGAAGACATTCACAACCTAGCTCAGTGCGCACTGATGAGGCTAGGTTATCGGAAGCCCTTGATTCTCGTTTTGGGATTTCACGAGGAATCATAAGGGTACATAAAAATGACTTTATGTCAACTGGGGAATTGTGTTATTTAAAAGCTACAAGTGTCGACACATACACCTCAGCAATTGTATATGCGCTCCAAGTGATCCAAAAGACTATGGCCATAGCAGAGCATGAGTATGCTCAAACTGGATCTTGTTGAGTGTTACAATGTTGCAGAGATAGCCTTGCTCACCAGAAAGAAGTGTTAACTTATTTTCACTTCAAGGTATCTTACTGTGGATACAAGTTTGTTTTCATGGACTTGGAAACAATGAGGTGGTGAGAAAGCATGGCTAGTAGCAACTGGGTTTATACGCAAACCCAAGCATTATTTTAATGCTATAAATTCTCCTCTACTGTGAGTAGTTAAATTCCGATACAATAATATGGGCAGTAAATCATCTATCTTTGCAGTTGGTAGATGTAGTGACAACATATGCCTATGTGGTCACTGGATTATGGTATTTGTGGAATCTTGAAGGATTCTAAATACATAATCACCAATCACAAATTTGCAATGCCTGGAAAGTCTTTGTGACTTAGAGCATCCTCGTCAAATATGGTACATTTGACATAGTGATACACAAAGTATGGTATGTTCAGTATAAATATGTGCAACATATTTTAAACATACATTACTTATCGACGGAGTTCGAGATAGAGGATATGAATTGAAGAGAATTTCAATTCAAAGTAAACTATCTTGAGTATCTTGGATACAAAAATTGTCTATATCCAACATATATTGAAGAAATTCAATATGAGAGAATCATTGTAATTTGATTCTTTCCGATCATGAGATGTGCTATTGTATCTTGCAAGAGCATCCGGCCGGATATTGCTTTGCAAAGATTTGCTAGCTAACAGCACATGAGATCGAGTTATGATCTCCAGGTGTACTCATGCTCTCCTTATGTTTGGATATACTGATCTTGGATATCTATAGAAGATCCCCAGGTACAAGATCAATGACATACTTCCAGTAAGTTGGACCTACTGTTTGATAAATGTTGATCAATAGAGATTAATGGTCACTTACACTAATCATTCTATAGTACACTTCGTGGGATTGTACAGAATGATATACTACATACTGAGGGTATGTGGTGGTCATGATTTTATATCATTGACCTTATTATCTATGGTGATAATATTACTTTGTGTTGTTTAGATGAAAAACAAGTTAAGAACTAAGTCTATACCTTACTCCACATTTTAAATGTGTTTGAGAGTAGGTATGAGATGACTTAGTAATTTGCAAAGATCAGGGGGAGTTTCCTCTTGATCAGAAGAACTTGTTTATACATCATGTTGTACTCTTTTCTTTGTATGAGTTTTCACCTATTTGGGTTTCTCATTCAAAGTTTTTAACGAGGCAACATCAACACAAGGCCTATGTCGTATCATCTATTTTTTCCCGTAGTGGTTTTTGAGAATGATATATTATGACATAGTTATTGTTGTATTTGAACTAGGATATGAGTTTATATCCCTAGAGTTCAAATGGATCAACAATAGAGTATGACTACTCTCCTTATTTTTCCCGTTGGGTTTTTAAGGAGACTCGGCTCATATGTTGATTTCCCAGATTTTCTGACACGATTATCTTGGAGAAATATTAGCCTGAGTTATATGTCTCATCATTTATTTTCCCCACTGGGGTTTTTGAGATGATGACTATAGACATATTATTGTTCTTTGGGCTAGAGGTCCATGGGAGAACAATGACATACTATGGTTCAATTGAACCACCGACAATTATCTATAAAGATAATTGAGCTTGTATTGTTCAGATGGAAACAGGTTATATCAGGAGCAACATTAATCAACATATTGCTCCTAAATTGTATTATCCATCTTGCAAACAAAGTCTTGTGATAATCTTGCTGATCTATTCACAAAATCTCTACCATACTCAACATTTTCAGAAATGTGTTGAGGTGATTGGTATGAGAAGACTTAAGTGCTTGCAAGATCAGGGGGAGTAATTCTCCGTGATATTCGACCTGTTTTGTACCATCATATTACACTCTTTTCTTTGTATGAGTTTTGCCTTGTTAAGATTTTCTCATCCAAAGTTTTTAACGAGGTAATATCAACTAAGCTATATGCATCATCATTGACTTTTCCCCACAGGGGTTTTTATGCATGATGATTACAAGCATATTTTTCTTTTGGAGTTCAATATGAGTTTTACTCATAATCCAAAAGATATTGTGTACTCCTTATTTTTCCCACAGGGTTTTTGAGGAGATAATATATAAGAAGATAACTGACAGATGATCAAATGAAGTTGGAATTGATCAAGGGGAGTGTTAGAAAATATTTTATGTGATCTAATTCCAAGGGGTGCGACCCGTTGTGGTGTCCCTTCACTATGTATATATATGTACACTTCATGAGATAATACAACAGTCCTGTCATTTGTCATTCTCTATGTCTCTCTCCACTTATCTCTCTCCACTGAGTTCCGACAGGATCTGCGGTCTCGCGCTCGCCCGTCCCATTGCGCTCGCAGTCTCTCACGCTGACTCACACTCACCTCTCGCCACCTAATTTTCCAGCTCATTTCCGATTCCTTCACGGCCACCTTGCTATAAAACAAGAGCTGGGCCCGCTTCCTCCAATCTTGGACTCAGCTAAACCCGACACCTTTCCTCGAGGACCTTGACGAAAACAGCCGCCTTTTCCTTGCCGTTTCCTGTTTATATAAGTCGCTGCGCCGGGTTGGATTCCATTGCATTGCATCCTCCTCCACCTGCCTGCCTGCCTGCGTAGCTCGCACACACCACAACCGCGTTCTTCTCCTCTCGTCCCTAAGCAAGCGCCGCCGCTCCTCGGTTCTTTCGCTCGATCCCGCAAGCCCCGTCCTTCCATGGCCATCGCCTCCCGTGCCACGAAGCGCGCGCTGTCCACCTTCGCCGCGGCCAAGCTCCCGGAGGAGGCGATCGCCGCCACCGCCGCGGTGCCGGTGCCGCTGCCGCCCGCGCCCGCGCCCGCGTCGTCCGAGAGGGCGCTGCTGCAGTTCGAGGACACGGGGCGGCTGTTCGCGGGGGAGCCGACGCCGGCGCTGCTGCGCACGCTCGCCGCGCTGCAGGCGCTGTCCGTGGGCCCGCTGGTGGACGCGGCCACTGCGGCGCTGCGGTCGCCGGCGGTGGCCGGCAGCGCGCTGGGCCGGGCCGCGGCCAGGGCCACGGCGTACCGGCACTTCTGCGCGGGCGAGACCGCCGGCGAGGCCGCGGCAGCCGTGCGCCGGCTGTGGCGCGGCGGCATGGGCGGGATCCTCGACTACGGGATCGAGGACGCCGAGGACGGCGGCGCGTGCGACCGCAACGCCGCCGGGTTCGCCTCCGCCGTCGACGTCGCCGCCAAGCTGCCTCCGGGCTCGGTGAGTTCGTCGCCGTCGCTGCTTACTCTTCCCCGTTTGCGCCGCTTCGGTTTTCGTCCGTGCGTTGCATGGCGGTGGCCGGTGGGACGGGAGGCTGCCACGTCGGACGGAATCTTCGGTGCCGTCTGCTGTCTGCGCGAGTGGACCTCCGGATTCCGTGGGAATCTTCTCGTCGAAGTCTGTCTGCCTAGTGAATCGCCCGTCTGTCTAGCTAGCTGCTGCTGATTCGGTCACTGCTCGTGGGCCCTCATTTTATTTTTAGCACGTCACGCTTGCCCTGTCCGCGCCGCTCGTTTCCGCCTCGAAATCTCACACACCAGATTCCAAAACCCTACTACACGGCGCGGCCGGAACGGAATCTTCTTTATTATTTTTAGACAATTCCTAATAACCACTGCGTTAACCACTGTGTGGGTCGCTGTTGTGCGTACGTGCAGGCGAGCGTGTGCATCAAGATCACGGCGCTGTGCCCGATCGCGCTGCTGGAGAAGGCGAGCGACCTGCTGCGGTGGCAGAAGAGGCACCCGTCGCTGAACCTGCCGTGGAAGACGCACGGCTTCCCGATCCTGTCGGACTCGAGCCCGCTGCACCTCACGGCGTCGGAGCCGCCGGCGCTGTCGGCGGAGGAGGAGAGGGAGCTGGAGCTGGCGCACGAGCGGGTGCTGGCGGTGTGCGCGCGGTGCGCGGAGCGCGGCGTGCCGCTGCTGGTGGACGCGGAGTACGCGGCGGTGCAGCCGGCGATCGACTACCTCACGCTCGCGGGCGCGCTGGCGTGCAACGCCGAGCGCCCCATCGTGCACGGCACCGTCCAGGCGTACCTACGCGACGCGCGGGAGCGGCTGGAGACCATGGCGCGCGGCGCGGAGCGCGCGCGCGTGCGCCTGGGGATCAAGCTGGTGCGCGGCGCGTACCTGGCCCGCGAGGCCCGTGTGGCGGCCGCCCTCGGCGTGCCGTCGCCCGTCCACGGCAGCATCCGGGAGACCCACGACTGCTACAACGGATGCGCCGCCTTCCTCCTCGACCGCGTCCGCCGCGGGTCCGCCTCCGTCGTGCTCGCCACCCACAATGTGGAGTCAGGTAACTGGCCGTGGCCGGGCAAACGACTCTCTCTTGTTGTCTTGGTGCGCGTACTGCACCCGCGGTGTGGAGTCAGTCCAAGTGATGAGATGAGATGGTCGTGTGTTGCTGATCCTAGGCCAACTCGCGGCGGCGCGTGCTGAGGAGCTGGGGATCCCCAGGGGAGACCGCAACCTGCAGTTCGCGCAGCTGATGGGCATGGCGGACGGGCTGTCGCTGGGCCTCCGCAACGCCGGGTTCCAGGTCAGCAAGTACCTGCCGTACGGGCCGGTGGAGCAGATCGTCCCCTACCTCATCAGGCGCGCCGAGGAGAACAGGGGCCTCCTCTCCGCCTCCTCCTTCGACAGGCAGCTGCTACGGTAAGGCCGTCAGGCATCTCCTGCTGCAAGATATATATGAATAATCCATCCATTGATAATGCGGTGCCATGCGATCTGACATTCTTTTTGGCGGTGCAGGGAGGAGTTGGTGAGGAGGTTCAAGGCTGCGGTGCTGGGACGTGAGTGAAGTGAACCTGCTGAAGCTACTCTGCTGTGAAGCTGGGACAAGGGCCAGTTGAAGGCTAGAAGCTGTAAATACACCCTTCAACAGTCTTCAGACATTGATGTATCCGGAGCTTTCTTGAATGAATGGAATAATGAGGCTTATCGAGCTTAAACATGCCTAAACGGACGGCACGCCGCGAGCACATATAATTAGGAACTTGCGTCCTAGTGCGAATCTTCCTAGCTGCTTTTAAGCAGTGCCTAACTGATACCAGAACATCTACTGGGATCATGGACAGGTAGATTCACAGCCTTGCTGAAGCCACGCCTACGATCACACCTTGCTTATGAGGCTAAGCAACCCGATTCCTAGTAGTGGTCTTCACTCTAGCCTTAAGCGCACATCGGAATCCCACTCGGGAACCAAAATTTGCCGGCCGCCTTTGTGCTTGCTTCCGGCGAGCGCCCATGCGGCGGTGGCCGCTTTATTCCCAATCGTTGCTGTCGCGCCATTGCTGCAGAACTTGCAGTTGCAGGGCGGACGTAGAAAGAGTAGAAACTGTTAAAGTATTACGGTCCTCACGGTAAAGAGAGACAAAGACAAATGACAGAACTGTTGTTTATTACAGAAAGAGTAGTATATATATATATATATATATATATATATTGTATATTAGGAGCCCTGAGCTTCCAATAACTAAAAGAAGTCCGGGCCAGACAGTGCAATCCGGTCGAGCCGGACCACATCCGGACGTCTATAAAACAGGACCCGGAGTGCTAGGGTTCAGTTTTTCACGCCCCATCTCGATTCATTAGCGACGACGGTTGCCCGATAGCGCGCGCGGCGGTGGCCGTGGTTCCCCGACCTCGACATGCGGTGGCGGCGGTTCCCAGGCCGGCGGTAGCGGCCCCCGATCCAGAGGGCGAGCGGCGGCGGATCCCAGGCCGGTGGCCGCAGCTCCATTACCTCGACGCGCGGTGGCGGAGGTTTCTCGATCCGCAGCGAGACCCTTGTGCAGGCAAGCGGCGGCGTCCCCGAAGCCCCGAGGAGGCGGCACTTCCAAGGCCGGCGAGCAAGCGACGCCCGTCGACGTGCGAGTAGCGACGGCGACGCATGAGGCGCGATGTTCGAGCGAGCGACGTCACGGAAGGGGCGAGATGCGCG
This sequence comes from Zea luxurians, assembly GCA_029449295.1. Lineage (NCBI taxonomy): Eukaryota > Viridiplantae > Streptophyta > Magnoliopsida > Poales > Poaceae > Zea > Zea luxurians. The sequence goes on from JAOPSE010000071.1 coordinate 15,183,734, forward strand.
CAGCGATGATCGCGCGTGACATCCTCTGATCCGACGCATTTTTTCTTTTCGTTTATTGTGTTTTATGCCTACCACATGTATTATTTACGCTAAAAACTGTATGATTTTATGCTTTAACACAGATTTCGTATATCAGTTTACTGCAAGCACATTGGAAAGGCAATTCCTTGATTTATGCTGTTCTTAATTTGCGCGCATGCAATGGAAATTCCCACGATTTTGCCATAATTTTTGGATCTGTATAAAAATAGAAACCGCATGCATGCGGCTGCCATATTTTTCGGATCTGTCATAAAAATAGGATCGTAATAACAACCTACTAAAGATATCAACCTCTAATTGACTCGGTATTTACGCTTATAATTGAGGGATTTTATGCTCAAAACTTAAGTTTTTTACGCTCCACCCGGAGATACGTCCACCAGTGAACAACATGCCAGATTTTTTACGCAGTGTAAGGAATTGCATAAATACCTACACCGTGTAGTATAATTTGTTTCAGTATACATCATAAACTAGTTCTAATGCGTTTAGTTGCATGGCTGTTGGAGGGATCCTATATTTATGAAGGAAATAAAACATTAAATGTGATTTTTTGTTTCTATGCATGCAATTCATTTCCTTTCATTGCACATTCTTTCCATCATAAATTCGTGTGCATGCAGCCTGTAGCAGATTTTTACGCAGTATACCGAATTGCATAATTATCTACACAGTGTAGCATATTTAGTATCAGCATATAGCATAAAATGGTCATTACGAGTTTTAGTTGCATGTCTGTTGCAGCGATCCTAAATTTATGGAGGAAATAAAGCATTTAAAATAGAAACCGCCACACATATCTTTCCTAAATTTACGCGCATGCAAGGGAACGTGTTTGACTCATGCATGTATTTTGCCATAATTTTAGGATCTGTATAACCGCATGCATGCGACTGCCATGTTTTTCGGATCTGCCATAAAAATAGGATCGTAATAACAACCTACTAGAGCTATCAACCTCTCACATTGGCTCGGTATATACGCTTATAATTGAGGGATTTTATGCTCAAAACTTAAGGTTATTACTGAAAGGGAAATGTGCCCTTGGGCCATTTCTAAGGATTTTGGTGATTTAGTGCTCAACACAGGTACCTATTTGTAAAATGGAACAAGGTGCAAATCATGAAGTAAAGGTATGTTTCTAAGCCTTAGTACATTGGTTTTGTGGACTAACATGTTTGTCTAAGTGTTAGAAACAGCATGAAGAAATAGAGAAAAGGGGAGAGAATGACTTGGCTGTGTGCAGCCAAGTCCCAGCTCGGTCTGGAGCACCGGACTGTCCGGTGTGCACCGGACAGTGTCCGGTGCGCCAGACCTCCTCAGCGCGAACTGGCCGCTCTCGGGAATTCGCCGACGGCGTACGGCTAAAATTCACCGGACTGTCCGGTGTGCACCGGACTGTCCGGTGAGCCAACGGTCGGCCAGGGCCAACGGTCGGCCGCGCAATCCGCGCGGGACACGTGGCCGAGCCAACGGTCGGGAAGGAACACCGGACTGTCCGGTGTGCACCGGACATGTCCGGTGCGCCAACTGAGCGCAGATCTGGAGCAGCCAGCAACGGTCAGAAGTGCTGTTTTTGGAAACAAATCGGGCACCGGACAGTGTCCGGTGTGCACCGGACTGTCCGGTGCGCCACGAGACAGAAGGCAAAGATGGCCTTCCAGATTTGTTCCCAACGGCTCCTAGCTGCCTTGGGGCTATAAAAGGGACCCCTTGGCGCATGGAGGAAGCACCGAAGCATTCCTTGAGCACTCTTGATCACTCACACATCAATCTTGCGCACTTGTTTGACATTCTAATGATTTGAGCTCCGTTCTAGTGTGTTAGCCTCTTGAGCTCAAGTCTGGGTTTTGTGTGTGCGTATTCGCTGTGATCTCTGTGTTGTGTGTGAGTTGCTAATCCCTCCCTTACTCCGTGATTCTTTGTGAACATCTTTTGTAAGGGCGAGAGGCTCCAAGTTGTGGAGATTCCTCGCAATCAGGATTGAGATAAGAACAACAAAACACCGTGGTATTCAAGTGGGTCTTTGGACCGCTTGAGAGGGGTTGATTGCAACCCTCGTCCGTTGGGACGCCACAACGTGGAAGTAGGCAAGCATTGGCTTGGCCGAACCACGGGATAAACCACCGTGTCCCTCTGTGCTTGATTCTTGTGGTATTGTGTTTTGTTGAGACTTCACCTTAGCCACTTGGCATTAATCGTGCTAACGCTTAACAAGTTTTTGTGGCTTAAGTTTGAAGTTTTTACAGGATCACCTATTCACCCCCCCCCTCTAGGTGCTCTCAATTGGTATCGGAGCCGTTCTATTCACAAAGGGACTAACCGCCCGAATAGATGGATCCTAAGGGGAAGGGTATAGTGATCAACGACAAAGAGAAGGAGACCTTCGTCAACGAGCCGAAGGACGACAAGCCTACCGACTCCGGCTCGGGTCAAAGACGAAAGGAAGGGAAGAAGAAGAAGACCAGGCGCATCAAGGAGATAATCTACTACGACAGCGACGAGTCTACTTCTTCCCAAAAGGATGAGGACCACAACGACTACGAGAGGAGAAAACCGGTTAACTCGAACTTTTCCTTTGATTACTCTCGTATTCCGCAAAGTTCACATTCTCATTTGCTCTCCATTCCACTTGGCAAGCCCCCACACTTTGATGGAGAGGACTACGGATTTTGGAGTCACAAAATGCGTAGTCACCTATTCTCTCTCCATCCTAGTATATGGGAGATTGTAGAGAGTGGAATGCACTTTGATAGTTCGGATAGTCCCATGTTCATTAATGAACAAATTCATAAAAATGCACAAGCTACTACTGTTCTTCTAGCTTCCTTGTGCAGGGATGAATACCATAAGGTGAGCGGCTTGGACAACGCCAAGCAAATCTGGGACACCCTCAAGATTTCTCATGAGGGGAACGACGTCACTTTGCTCACCAAGATGGAGTTGGTGGAGGGCGAGCTTGGACGGTTCGCGATGATAAGGGGCGAGGAGCCAACACAAACGTACAACCGGCTCAAGACCCTCATCAACAAGATAAGAAGCTACGGGAGCACGCGATGGACGGACCACGACGTCGTCCGCCTAATGCTCAGGTCCTTTACCGTACTTGATCCTCATCTCGTGAACAATATTCGTGAGAATCCCAGGTACACGATGATGACGCCCGAGGAAGTACTTGGAAAATTCGTGAGCGGGCGGATGATGATCAAGGAGGCAAGATACGTCGACGACGCGTTGAACGGACCACTCCACGAGCCTCAACCCATTGCTCTAAAGGCAACAAGGAGCAAGGAGTCGCTACCTAGCAAGGTGGCGCAAGTTGAGGCGGCTGGCCTTAATGATGAAGAGATGGCTCTCATCATTAAAAGATTCAAGACGGCGCTAAATGGTCGCAAGGGGCAGCCAAGCAAGACCAAGACCAAGGGAAAGCGCTCGTGCTTCAAATGTGGTAAGCTTGGTCATTTTATTGCTAACTGTCCCGATAATGAAAGTGACCAGGAAAAGGGAAACAAGAGAGAGAAGAAGAAGGCATACAAGAAGGCAAAGGGCGAGGCACATCTAGGAAAGGAGTGGGACTCGGATTGCTCCTCCTCCGACTCCGACAATGAAGGACTCGCCGCCACTGCCTTCAACAAATCGGCTCTCTTCCCCAACGAGCGTCTCACTTGCCTTATGGCAAGGGAGAAGAAGGTGAGTATTCAAGACTCCACTTATGCTTCTTCTAGTGATAGTGAGTCTAGTGATGATGACATAGATTATTCTTGCTTGTTCAAGGGCTTAGATAGATCTAAGATAGAGAAAATCAATGAATTGATTGATGCATTGAATGAAAAGGATAGGCTTTTAGAAAAGCAAGAAGATTTATTGTATGATGAACATGATAAATTTGTAGAGGCACAAAAATCATATGCTTTAGAAGTGAAAAGAAATGAAATGCTTTCTAGTGAAATATCTTCCTGTCATGAAACCATTTCTACCTTAAGAAGTGTTAATATTGATTTAAGTGCTAAACTAGAAGTAGCCAGTAAATCAAATTCTTGTGTTGAACATGTTGAAATTTGTACTAGGTGTAAGGGTTTTGATGTTAATGCTTGTAGTGAACACCTAGTTCTAATTTCCAAATTAAATGATGAAGTGGCTAGTCTTAATGCCCAACTTAAGACTAGCAAGAATGAAGTTGATAAAATAAAATTTGCAAGGGATGCCTACACGGTTGGTAGACACCCCTCAATTAAGGATGGGCTTGGCTTCAAGAGGGAAGCCAAGAACTTAACAAGCCATAAGGCTCCCATCTTCGTCAAGGAGAAAGGGAAGGCCCCTATGGCTAGTAATACTAAAAAGAACCATGCTTTTATGTATTATGATAGGAGAAATGCTAGAAATGCCTATAATGATTTTGATTCACATGTTTATGATTCTCATGCCATGTTTGCCTCTAGTTCATCTTATAAGCATGATAGGAGGAATGTTGTATATATGCCTAGGAGAAATATTGCTCATATGCCTAGAAAGAATGCTATTCATGCTCCTAGGAAAATAGTGAATGAACTTTCTACCATTTATTATGCTTGTAATGCTCCTTTTGCTATTTGTAGAAAGGGTAAGAAGGTTGTTGCTAGGAAATTAGGGGCTAGATGCAAGGGAGATAAATCTTGCATTTGGGTCCCTAAAGATATTTGTGCTAACCTTGCAGGACCCAACATGAGTTGGGTACCTAAGACCCAAGCCTAAATTTGCCTTGCAGGTTTATGCATCCGGGGGTTCAAGCTGGATTATCGACAGCGGATGCACAAACCATATGACGGGGGAGAAGAAGATGTTCACCTCCTACGTCAAGAATAAGGATTCCCAAGATTCAATTATATTCGGTGATGGGAATCAAGGCAAGGTAAAAGGGCTAGGTAAAATTGCAATTTCTAATGAGCATTCTATCTCAAATGTATTCTTAGTGGAGAGTCTTGGATATAATTTGCTATCTGTTAGTCAATTATGTCAAATGGGATACAATTGCCTTTTTACAAATGTAGATGTGTCTGTCTTTAGAAGATGTGATGGTTCACTAGCTTTTAAGGGTGTACTAGACGGCAAGCTTTATTTAGTTGATTTTGCAAAAGAAGAGGCCGGTCTAGATGCATGCTTAATGGCTAAGACTTGCATGGGCTGGCTGTGGCATCGCCGCTTAGCACATGTGGGGATGAAGAACCTCCACAAGCTTCTAAAGGGAGAACACGTGATAGGTCTAACAAATGTTTATTTCGAAAAAGATAGACCTTGTGCAGCTTGTCAGGCAGGTAAACAAGTGGGAGGAGCACATCACAGCAAGAACGTGATGACCACGTCGAGACCCCTGGAGCTGCTGCATATGGACCTCTTCGGACCCGTCGCCTATCTGAGCATAGGAGGAAGTAAGTATGGTTTAGTTATTGTTGATGACTTTTCCCGCTTCACTTGGGTGTTCTTTTTGCAGGATAAGTCTGAAACCCAAGGGACCCTCAAGCGCTTCCTCAGGAGAGCTCAAAACGAGTTTGAGCTCAAGGTGAAGAAGATAAGGAGCGACAACGGGTCCGAGTTCAAGAACCTTCAAGTGGAGGAGTTTCTTGAGGAGGAAGGGATCAAGCACGAGTTCTCCGCTCCCTACACACCACAGCAAAATGGTGTGGTAGAGAGGAAGAACAGGACGCTAATCGATATGGCGAGGACGATGCTTGGAGAGTTCAAGACCCCCGAGTGCTTTTGGTCGGAAGCCGTGAACACGGCTTGCCACGCCATCAACAGGGTCTACCTTCATCGACTCCTCAAGAAGACTTCGTATGAGCTACTAACCGGTAACAAACCCAATGTATCGTACTTTCGTGTATTTGGGAGCAAGTGCTACATTCTAGTGAAGAAGGGTAGAAATTCTAAGTTTGCTCCCAAAGCTGTAGAAGGGTTTTTATTAGGTTATGATTCAAATACAAAGGCGTATAGGGTCTTCAACAAATCATCGGGTTTGGTTGAAGTCTCTAGCGACGTTGTATTTGATGAGACTAATGGCTCTCCAAGAGAGCAAGTTGTTGATTGTGATGATGTAGATGAAGAAGATGTTCCGGCGGCCGCTATACGAACCATGGCGATTGGAGACATTCGGCCACAGGAACAGGATGAACGTGATCAACCTTCTTCCTCAACTACGGTGCATCCCCCACCTCAAGACGATGAACAGGTTCATCAAAAGGAGGCGTGTGATCAAGGGGGAGCACAACACGATCAAGTGATGGAGGAAGAAGCGCAACCGGCACCTCCAACCCAAGTTCGAGCGATGATTCAAAGGGATCATCCCGTCGACCAAATTCTGGGTGACATTAGCAAGGGAGTAACTACTCGGTCTCGATTAGTTAATTTTTGTGAACATTACTCTTTTGTCTCCTCTATTGAGCCTTTCAGGGTAGAGGAGGCCTTGCTAGATCCGGACTGGGTGTTGGCCATGCAGGAGGAACTTAATAACTTCAAGCGCAACGAAGTTTGGACGCTGGTGCCTCGTCCCAAGCAAAATGTTGTGGGAACCAAGTGGGTGTTCCGCAACAAACAAGACGAGCACGGAGTGGTGACAAGGAACAAGGCTCGACTTGTGGCAAAAGGTTATGCCCAAGTCGCAGGTTTGGACTTTGAGGAGACTTTTGCTCCTGTGGCTAGGCTAGAGTCTATTCGTATCTTGCTAGCATATGCCGCTCACCATTCTTTCAGGTTGTACCAAATGGATGTGAAGAGCGCATTCCTCAACGGGCCAATAAAGGAAGAGGTGTACGTGGAGCAACCCCCTGGCTTCGAGGATGAGCGGTACCCCGACCATGTGTGTAAGCTCTCTAAGGCGCTCTATGGACTTAAACAAGCCCCAAGAGCATGGTATGAATGCCTTAGAGATTTCTTACTTGCTAATGCCTTCAAGGTTGGGAAAGCCGATCCAACTCTCTTTACAAAGACATGTGATGGTGATTTGTTTGTATGCCAAATTTATGTCGATGACATAATATTTGGGTCTACTAATCAAAAGTCTTGTGAAGAGTTTAGCAGGGTGATGACGCAGAAATTCGAGATGTCGATGATGGGCGAGTTGAATTACTTCCTTGGGTTCCAAGTGAAGCAACTCAAGGACGGCACCTTCATCTCCCAAACGAAGTACACGCAAGATCTGCTAAAGCGGTTTGGGATGAAGGACGCCAAGCCCGCAAAGACTCCGATGGGAACCGACGGACACACCGACCTCAACAAAGGAGGTAAGTCCGTTGATCAAAAAGCATACCGGTCAATGATAGGGTCTTTACTTTATTTATGTGCTAGTAGACCGGATATTATGCTTAGCGTATGCATGTGTGCTAGATTTCAATCCGATCCTAAGGAATGTCACTTGGTGGCGGTGAAGCGAATTCTTAGATATTTAGTCGCTACGCCTTGCTTCGGGATCTGGTATCCAAAGGGGTCTAACTTTGACTTGATTGGGTACTCAGATTCCGACTATGCTGGATGTAAGGTCGATAGGAAGAGTACATCAGGGACGTGCCAATTCTTAGGAAGGTCCCTGGTGTCATGGAATTCCAAGAAACAAACCTCCGTTGCCCTATCCACCGCTGAGGCCGAGTATGTTGCCGCAGGTCAGTGTTGCGCGCAACTACTTTGGATGAGGCAAACCCTCAGGGACTTTGGCTACAATCTGAGCAAAGTCCCACTCCTATGTGATAATGAGAGTGCTATCCGAATAGCGGAAAATCCTGTTGAACACAGCCGCACAAAGCACATTGACATCCGGCATCACTTTTTGAGAGACCACCAGCAAAAGGGAGATATCGAAGTGTTTTATGTTAGCACCGAGAACCAGCTAGCCGATATCTTTACAAAGCCTTTAGATGAGAAGACCTTTTGCAGGCTGCGTAGTGAGCTAAATGTCTTAGATTCGCGGAACTTGGATTGAATCGTAGCATACATGTATCTATGCCTTTGATCATGTTCATTCTGCATTTTGTTGCTTATTATGGTGCTCAAGTTGTACAAACACTCCCTGGACCTCACAAGTCCGTTGCAATGTGATGCACATGTTTAGGGGGAGATGTGTTACAACTTGACCCTTTGAGACTAACCATATGTTTGAGTTTGCTTGTGTTAGTCACAAAGGAGAATTGAAAGGGAAAAGGTGGACTTGGACCATGAAAGACTTCCACTGCACTCCGATGAGGGGTAACTTATTCCAAGTCCATCTCATGAACTCTTATTGCCATTTGCTCTTAATTGAAGATTTTGGTGAGGCAATGGGGTTATAGGGCCAAGATTGATCCCGTTTTGGTGCTTGATGCCAAAGGGGGAGAAAATAAAGGCCAAAGTGATAAATGGATCAGCTACCACTTGAGAGTTTTTGAAAATAGTAGAATAGAGCGTTTGGTTTGTCAAAACTCTTTTGATGTCTCTCTTGTCAAAAGTTGGCTTCTTGTGGGGAGAAGTATTGATTATGGGAAAAAGGGGGAGTTTTTGAAATTCTTGATCAATCTCTTTTTGAATGACTCTTTATGCTTAAACATGTGTGTTTAACTTAGAGATAGAGATTTGTGTTTGATTTGCAAAAACAAACCAAGTGGTGGCAAAGGATGATCCATATATGCCAAAATTGAATAACACCTAAATTTATGTCATTTGAATTGAGTTTGCACTTGTTCTAGTGGCTTTATGAAGTGTTGGCATAAATCACCAAAAAGGGGGAGATTGAAAGGGAAATGTGCCCTTGGGCCATTTCTAAGGATTTTGGTGATTTAGTGCTCAACACAGGTACCTATTTGTAAAATGGAACAAGGTGCAAATCATGAAGTAAAGGTATGTTTCTAAGCCTTAGTACATTGGTTTTGTGGACTAACATGTTTGTCTAAGTGTTAGAAACAGCATGAAGAAATAGAGAAAAGGGGAGAGAATGACTTGGCTGTGTGCAGCCAAGTCCCAGCTCGGTCTGGAGCACCGGACTGTCCGGTGTGCACCGGACAGTGTCCGGTGCGCCAGACCTCCTCGGCGCGAACTGGCCGCTCTCGGGAATTCGCCGACGGCGTACGGCTAAAATTCACCGGACTGTCCGGTGTGCACCGGACTGTCCGGTGAGCCAACGGTCGGCCAGGGCCAACGGTCGGCCGCGCAATCCGCGCGGGACACGTGGCCGAGCCAACGGTCGGGAAGGAACACCGGACTGTCCGGTGTGCACCGGACATGTCCGGTGCGCCAACTGAGCGCAGATCTGGAGCAGCCAGCAACGGTCAGAAGTGCTGTTTTTGGAAACAAATCGGGCACCGGACAGTGTCCGGTGTGCACCGGACTGTCCGGTGCGCCACGAGACAGAAGGCAAAGATGGCCTTCCAGATTTGTTCCCAACGGCTCCTAGCTGCCTTGGGGCTATAAAAGGGACCCCTTGGCGCATGGAGGAAGCACCGAAGCATTCCTTGAGCACTCTTGATCACTCACACATCAATCTTGCGCACTTGTTTGACATTCTAATGATTTGAGCTCCGTTCTAGTGTGTTAGCCTCTTGAGCTCAAGTCTGGGTTTTGTGTGTGCGTATTCGCTGTGATCTCTGTGTTGTGTGTGAGTTGCTAATCCCTCCCTTACTCCGTGATTCTTTGTGAACATCTTTTGTAAGGGCGAGAGGCTCCAAGTTGTGGAGATTCCTCGCAATCAGGATTGAGATAAGAACAACAAAACACCGTGGTATTCAAGTGGGTCTTTGGACCGCTTGAGAGGGGTTGATTGCAACCCTCGTCCGTTGGGACGCCACAACGTGGAAGTAGGCAAGCATTGGCTTGGCCGAACCACGGGATAAACCACCGTGTCCCTCTGTGCTTGATTCTTGTGGTATTGTGTTTTGTTGAGACTTCACCTTAGCCACTTGGCATTAATCGTGCTAACGCTTAACAAGTTTTTGTGGCTTAAGTTTGAAGTTTTTACAGGATCACCTATTCACCCCCCCCTCTAGGTGCTCTCAATTACGCTCTAACCCGGAGGTGCGTCCACCAGTGAACAACATGACAGATTTTTTATGCAGTGTAACGAATTGCATAAATACCTACACCATGTAGTATAATTTGTATCAGTATATATCATAAACTAGATTTAATGTGTTTTAGCTGCATGGCTGTTGGAGGGATCTTATATTTATGAAGGAAATAAAACATTAAATACGATTTTTTGTTTCTATGCGTGTAATTCATTTCCTTTCATTGCACATTATTTTTATCATAAATTCGTGTGCATGCAGCTGGTAACAGATTTTTACGCAGTATATCGAATTGCATAATTATTAACACAGTGTAGCATATTTAGTCTCAGTATATATCATAAAATGGTCCTTACGCGTCTAGCTGCATGGCTGTTGCAGCGATCCTAAATTTATGGAGGAAATAAAGAATTTTAAAAACAGAAATTGCCGCACATATCTTTCCTAAATTTATGCGCATGCATTGGATCGTGTTTGACTCATGCATGCATTCCTTTTTTGCGCTAACAGACGTGGGGCAGGTGGCGCACCCGACAGCCTGTTTGGGCGCGCTGGTTGAACCAGTTTGCAGGGGTGGTCGGCCTGGGCTTCCTTTAACTATTGGAAGCCCAGGGCTCCCGTTATACCTATATATATATATATATATATATATATATATATATAGGGTTTCTAAGGGTTGTGACCCTTGGATAATAACTGTCACAATGGATGGGTGGATGGACTTGATCACAGTAAAATATTATGTAACACTCTCCCTTAATCAACCCAAATCCATTTGATCATCTGCAAGTTATCTTCAAATATATGATCTCCTCAAAAACCCTATGGGAAAAATAAGAAGTACACAATATCTTTTGGATTATGAGTAAAACTCACACTGACCTCCAAAAGAAAAATATGTCTGTAATCATCATTCCTAAAAACCCCTGTGGAGAAAAAGTCAATGATAAAGCATATAGCTTAGTTAATATTACCTCGTTAAAAACATTGGATGAGAAAACCTCAACAAGGCAAAACTCATACAAAGAAAAGAGTGTAATATGATGGTCCAAAACAGGTCAAATATCATGGAGAATTACTCCCTCTGATTCTTGCAATCACTTAAGTCTTCTCATACCAACCCCCTTAACACATTTCTGAAATGTGGAGTATGGTAGAGATTTTGTGAATAGATCAGCAAGATTATCACACGACTTTATTTGCAAGATGTTAATATTTCCATTTTCCTGTTTCCATCTGAACAACACAAGCTCAATGGTCAGTGGTTCAATTGAACCATGGTACGACATTATTCTCCAATGGACCTCTAGCCCAAAGAATAATAATATGTCTGTAGTCATCATCTCAAAAACCCCTATGGGGAAAATAAATGATGAGACATACAACTCAGGCCAATATTTCTCCAAGATAATCTTGCCAGAAAATCTGAGAATCAACATGAGCCGAGTCTCCTTAAAAACCCAACGGGAAAAATAAGGAGAATAATCACGATCTATTGTTGATCATTTAAACTCTTATGAGATAAACTCATAACCTAATTCAAATACAACAATAGCTATGTCATAATGTATCATTCTCGAAAACCTCAACGGGAAAAATAGATGATATGACATAGGCCTTGTGTTGATGTTGCCTCGTTAAAAACTTTGAATGAGAAACCCAAACAGGGAAAAACTCATGCAAAGAAAAGAGTACAGCATGATATGAAAACAAGTTCTTCCGATCAAGAGAAAACTCTCCCTGATCTTTACAAATCACTAAGTCATCCTATACCCGCCCTCAAACACATTTAAAATGTGGAGTAAGGTAGAGACTTAGCTTGTAACTTGTTTTTCATCTAAACAACACAAAGTAATATTATCTTCATAGATAATAAGGTCAGTGATATTAAAATCATGACCACCACATACCCTCAGTATGTAGTATATCATTCTATAAAATGATTAGTGTAAGTGATCAATAATCTCTATTGATTGACATTTATCAAACAATAGGTCCAACTTACGAGAAGTATGTCATTGATCTGTACCTGGGGATCTTCTATAGATATCCAAGATCAGTATATCCAACTGTAACCAGATCATGAGTACTCATAGAGAACATAACTCGATCTCATGTGCTGTCAGCTAGCAAATCATTGCAAAGCAATATTGACCACCACATACCCTCAGTATGTAGTATATCATTCTATAAAATGATTAGTGTAAGTGATCAATAATCTCTGTTGATCGACATTTATCAAACAATAGGTCCAACTTACGAGAAGTATGTCATGGATCTTGTACCTGGGGATCTTCTATAGATATCCAAGATCAGTATATCCAACTGTAACCAGATCATGAGTACTCATAGAGAACATAACTCGATCTCATGTGCTGTCAGCTAGCAAATCATTGCAAGGCAATATCCAGTCGGATGCTCTTGCAATATACAATAGCACATCTCATGATCCAAAAGAATCAAATAACTATGATTCCATTATATTGAATTTCTCCAATATATGTTGGATATAGACAACTTTGTATCCAAGATACTCAAGATAGTTCACTTTGAATATAAAATCTCTTACAATTCATATCCTCTATCTCGAACTCCGTCGATAAGTAATGTATGTTTAAAATATGCTGCACATATTTACACTGAACATACCATTCTTTGTGTATCCTTTTAGAAGGAAGGATTCACTAGGTCGAATGTACCATATTTGACCAGGATGCTCTAAGTCACAAAGACTTTCCAAGCATTGCAAATTTGTGATTAGTGATTATGTATTTGGAATCCTTCAAAACTCCACAAATATCATAATCTAGTGACCACATATGCATATGTTGTCACTACATCTATCAACTGCATAGATAGATGATTTACTGCCTATAATATTGTATCGGAATTTTACTACTCACAGTAGAGGAGAATTTATAGCATTAAAATAATGCTTGGGTTTGCGTATAAACCCAATTGCTACTAGCCATGCTTTCTCACCACCTCATTTGTTTTCAAGTCTATGAAAACAAACTTGTATCCATGGTAAGATACTATAAAGTGGAAAATAATTCAACACTTCTTTCCGGTGAGCAAGGCTATCTCTGCAATATTGTATCGCTCAACAAGATCCAATTAAAGCATACTCGTGCTCTGATATGGCCATAGTTTTTTGGATCACTTGGAGCGCATATACAATTGCTGATATGTATGTGTCGACACTTGTAGCTTTGAAATAACACAATTCTCTAGTTGACATAAAGTCATTTTTTATCTACCCTTATGATTCCTCGTGAAATCCCAAAACGAGAATCAAGGGCTTCTGATAACCTAGCCTCATCAGTGCGCATTGAGCTAGGTTGTGAATGTCTTCCATTCACAGGATAATTCATATCCTCTAGGTGTCCACCAACACTCGGTTGGTTACCAACGAATAGTTGGTCTGCATTTACTATCTCAGAAGGTCTAGCCTTCAGCTGCTTGCAAGCATCTTAATCCCAATTTGTGACCATACTTCTTCCCCTCTTATTTACAACTATGTTGCAATAGGGAGTTGAGTGGTGTTCCATTTAACCACTCTTTCTGGCACTTCCACATAGGATTAATTTTAGTGACACCTCATAGTAAATGCACATGGCAGTCAATTTGCAACTTCTTGCAAATCATTCGAACCTAAAGGTTCAGTTTTAGCATGTGATCCTGAGCCTGAATGCTTACTGCATTCATTATAATTTCCTGGCATTCTTTTTGGTACTTGAAATCTCCCCCTAATGCGTAGAAAAGCTCATGATTCAAGCATGCGTACAGGCCGTAAATAGATTCTCATGAAGAGATTCTGAAACTTAATGATCGACGGAGAATGAATTCTCACATAAATCCCCAGCTTTCTGTGTGCCCATATATGTACGCTGCGGTGGTGAGATTGGGAACATACCCAATGTACGCATGGGAAATCTTTCATGGATTCCCTCGTACTAAAAACCATAGGAGAACTTGTACATGCAGTACATGCAGTTAGTCACAAGTCAAGAGCGTGCAAAACTTCCTGACTCCAACCATAACCAGTTGGAAATGACAATTCATTACTGATGGTCATTAATGATCTGAAATTTTCGAATCTATCACAGACTCGTCATATCCATTATGGATATCATTCTGAATACCAAGACAAACAATCATCATTATAAGCACATTTGGTAAATTCAGTAGTGTGGAGGCTAATGTGCTCAGGCTTGAGACATTATTACTTAATGGTCACGTGTTGTCCGAATGACACACTTCAGGTCATCATATAGATGCACCATAAAACCATATAAAGCCTTCAATGTCCATACAATCTCTGTAATGAACCACACTTGTTCTCTTGAAACAATTCAAAGAACTTAACTAATTCAGATCAGATTTTAAGATAAGAGGGACTTAAAATCTCATTCCCGATGATACTCATCAAGTATCCATCGTATGGAAAAAATGACCAATAGAATTGTCCATAACTTTTCATTTCATTCCAATAATGGAATTACCAATTCAGTCTTACCCAGCATGGTAAGTATCATCACATGAAAAGGTATAACAAATGCAACACTTTGTATAGGAGGATGTATGTAGAATACAGTCCATAAGAAATGTTTCTGAGAAACATATGCAATATCCATCACTATCACGTTGTGTTTCCACATGATAGAAATTATATGGATATCTCTATAATATGGTAAGATAACAATTAGGATATATCAACACATCCTTGATACTTCCAATTACCAAAAAGGGACATGATAATAACATATCATGATATCACATGAAGCAATTGGCAAAATATTCTTTCCTCTTTCCAAAGGAATATTAGAATATTTTGTTTCCCCACTTATAGAGTTTGTGGCTCAATTCTCCACATTGCATGTTTCTTCCTCAATTGGAAGAATCCCTGTACAAGTTTGCACAACTCAAATCAATGAGTCTTCAACTCCCTTGATGAGTTGGTTCAACTCTAATTGATGAGCTCATTCAACTCAAATCACATGAGTGATCAGCTCCAATCGATGAGTTTGTTTAACTCAAATTCATATGAGTTTGTTTAACTCAAATCGCATGAGTTTGAACATATCACAATGTCAATAAATATGATATCAATAATAATGAGATTATTTCAAATCTCATAGATCATTTGAATAATACTCAAAAGCAAATCATCTAACAAAAGTGGTCTTCTCTTAGAAAGAGAAGTGTTGTTACATGATTAGTCCAAATCACGATTTACACAACAAGCCACTATTATCATGTCAGATGGAAGATTGAAGTACACTTCATATATTAGCTTTCACGAGTAGTATGCATCTATTTGGGATTTCATATATAAGATTAGATGCCTGGGCATACAACACTATATCACGTATAGTGTAATGACAAAAGAGTTTGTCATACTCATTGCCCTTCTCTTATTAATGTGCTTATATATTTGCTTCTTGTTGTATTTGTAATGGTCAGCCGAGTTCGTAGATTGATAATCGTGTCAATCCGATGAACCACATGTTGTTCTCAACATTATTCTAAACACTATGAACCTCACAAGAGGCACCACAAAAACATTGGCATTAATGATGAGCCTCCAAAAGAAGTTCATCATCTTATTCATTTTGTGTTTGGAATAAATGGAGAACAACACTGATAGTATGCAACAATTCAACTTTAAGCAAAATATATGAATACAAAGTGTTAGTCCACAACATTATATAGAGATTACTCATAAGTCCACATGTCTTATGATTTCCTTTGCTATTCATTTTGCGCTTGCATATCAAGCTGCAAAAGCAAATAAGTTCTTTTCATAAGAACCGTAAGAGAAAGAGAGCATCGCATTTCCTCCAAAATGAAGAGGTGAATTCCCATATCATACAAAAATGAAATGAACATATACAATGAGCATTAAGGATAATTAAGCCCATTAGGCGGGTTCATCAAACTCTATTAAATTATTATCCTTCAAATGGCTTAACCATTTTATCTTGTCGCAAAATATATCATATATTCATATGTTGGAGAAATTCTGGTATCACATAAAGTGTACCAACAGATTTTTGAAAAATTAGTGGACACAACGTAGATAATCTCCATGTCATGAAACAATGGAGTAGATCTCCCAATAGTGGGCAAAATTTTTGCTGCCTGAAAGCATGGTCTCTGGGCTGATATATTCAAGGAACATACCACAGCCAATGCTTATGACTCCACTACCCTGTGCTTGACCAAAATTTCAAAAATAAAATGGTAATCACCATAAAGGTGAATAACCAACATCACATCTCCAACATATCTACATGAGAGAACACATAGATAATCATCATGATCATATGATGTAGACCTCTTACTGATAGACAAATAACAATTTGCTGTCTAAAAGCTTGGTCTCTAGGCAAATAAATTCCAAGAACTTATCGCAGCCAAAGCCTAGATCTCCATCATGTGTTACATAATCCTAAGTTGAAGATATGTGTCATATTTTGCAAGAATTCATCGTTTAATTAAGTAGTACTTAATTAAAAGAATTCTTTTAGTTGACAGCATGACCACAGTGTCTAGCCTGGTCAATAGCGGCCCATGAGGCCCATCAAAGAAAGGCCATATGAGGCTGACAGTTAGGGTTTGAACCCTAACATCTCCTCATCCTCTAGGTTGCAGCCGCCACAGTGCTCAGTGGTAAAGAGACTAGAGAAAGAGGAAACAAATGACATAACTGTTGTTTATTGTAGAGAGAGTAGTCCTTATATACATATGTACATATGGTTCCTAAGGGAGTAAGGGGTGTGACCCTTGGATAATAACCGTCACAATGGATAGGTGGATGGGCTTGATTACCGTAAAATATTTTGTAACAGAAACAAGGGCGGTACAATGCGCTGGCAACCGCACCACGCCTACGTTTTACAACCTGCGAAACGGACGACGTACTCCGATTAACAGGTACGACATAATAGTAAGCAAGCGACCAGATGAGATCATTAACGACAACAGTGAAAAATATTCTTGGTTGCAGTGGGATCATTTAGTCCTAGGCTCTTAGCTAAAACCAGGCTCGTGGTAGATTCACGTTTGGGCTGTGGCTGCGACGCGCTGCCCCAGCGGTCAGCACCGCCACGCTGACACGGAGACCAGCTCGCCGCACTGCCAGTAGAGGCAGAGCGCGCCACCGCGCTTCTCCACGTGAGGCTATCCGCAACAGTTCTCCCTAAATTTTTCCCCTTAAATGTTACTATGCAGCCACGTCAGCAAGATTCCTTCCCCTATATTCACTCGTCTCACAACCGTTCACCCTAAATTTTCCCCTATATATCCCTCTACTCATTAAATATCATTTCCATATAACTAACATAACCAACTTCATTTTGTATTAATTTTATTTCTTCCTGTGTACGACTGTCGAGTTTGATTGCATCGTAAGCGTGGTTAAATATATTGCGTACAAATATTTGTGAAAACTCATGACGCTGAGGCATCGACGGAGTCGAGCAGGCACACGCAGGACTGGAACGCCTGGAACAGGTGCGCGGCGAACGGCAACTCCGTGCGGTCGCAGCCGTGGACCACAGAGACCACCACCCTGGCGCCGAGCCGCTTGACGAGGTGGAGGACGGCCGGCATTGCGGCTGCCGCGTGGGCCAACGCGGCGGGGAGGTGGACGGCCAAGCCATCGCCGCTGGTGATGGCGATGAGCTCCATGGAGTCGAGGGCGTCTGAAAGGGAAATAGGCTTACACCTTTTCCTAATTGATTTTGGTGGTTGAATTGCCCAACACAAATATTTGGACTAACTAGTTTGCTCTAGATTATAAGTTTTACAGGTGCCAAAAGGTTCACAATAGACCAATAAAATGACCAAGAAAGGGTTCAAACAAAGAGAGCAAAAGACAACCGAAGTGTGCCCTGGTCTGGCGCACCAGACTGTCCGGTGCACCACCGGACAGTGTCTGGTGTACGAGGGAACTCAGCTCCAAACTCGTCACCTTTGGGAAAATCAGAGGGTGCTCCGCTATAATTCACCGGACCGTCCGGTGAAGCATCGGACAGTGTCCGGTGTGCCAGCGGAGCAACGGCTACTACAGCGCCAACGGTAACCTGCAACGCATTCAATGCGCTACAGTGCGCGCCAGAGTTAGAGCAGCGCCAGAAGGCGCACCGGACAGTCTACAGGAGATGTCCGGTGCACCACCGGATAGCCAGAAGACCCCACCTATCAGAGCTCCAACGGTCGAACCCTAACAGCCGGGTGACGTGGCTGGCGCACCGGACTGTCCGGTGCGCCATGCGACAGCAACCTCCACCAAACGGCTAGTTTGGTGGTTGGGGCTATAAATACCCCAACCACCTCACCATTCATGGCATCCAAGTTTTCCACCTTCCAACACATTACAAGAGCTATAGCATTCAATTCTAGACACAACCAAAGAGATCAAATCCTCTCCCAAGTCCGGAATCACTCCAAATCAAATAGTGACTAGAGAGAGTGACATTTGTGTTCATTTGAGCTCTTGCGCTTGGATTGCTTCTTTTCTTTCTCATTCTTTCTTGTGATCAACTCAATTGTAACCAAGGCAAGAGACACCAATTGTGTGGTGGTCCTTGCGGGGACTTAGTGTCCCGTGTGATTGAGAAGAGAAGCTCACTCGGTCTAAGTGACCGTTTGAGAGGGGGAAAGGGTTGAAAGAGACCCGGTCTTTGTGACCACCTCAATGGGGAGTAGGTTTGCAAGAACCGAACCTCGGTAAAACAAATCCTTGTGTCTCGTTCCTTATTTGCTTTCGATTTATTTTTCACCCTCTCTCTTGGACTCGCTTATATTTCTAACGCTAACCCGGCTTGTAGTTGTGCTTAAGTTTATAAATTTTAGATTCGCCCTATTCACCCCCCGCCTCTAGGCGACTTTCAATTGGTATCAGAGCCGGTGCTTCATTAGAGCCTAACCGCTCGAAGTGATATCAGGAGATCACGCCAAGAAGGAGATGGTGACCGGCGACAAGCCCGTTACAAGCCACGGGAAGGCTCCATCGGGAGAGTCCCACAACAAGGGGAAGGATAAGGCATCCTCCTCACAAAATTCGCATCAGAGTGGCAACAAGAAAAAGAAGATGAGGAAGGTGGTCTACTACGAGACCGATTCTTCATCGCCATCCACCTCCGGCTCCGACGCGCCATCCTGAAAGGGAAATGTGCCCTTGGGCCATTTCTAAGTATTTTGGTGATTGAGTGCCAACACATGTGCTTAATTGTGAATTTATGTACATGGATGAACAAGGTGAAAATCATGAAGTAAAGGTATGTTTCTAAGCCTTAGTACATTGGTTTTGTGTACTAATATATTTGTCTAAGTGTTAGAAACAGAAAGAAGAAGAAGAGAGAAGAGGAGAAAAGACTTGGCTGTGTGCTGCTAAGACCCAGCTCGGTCTGGAGCACCGGACTGTCCGGTGTGCACCGGACAGTGTCCGGTGCGCCAGACTGACTCGGCGCAAACTAGCCGCTCTCGGGAAATTGGCCGACGGCGTACGGCTAAAATTCACCGGACTGTCCGGTGTGCACCGGACTGTCCGGTGAGCCAACGGTCGGCCGGGCCAACGGTCGGCCGCGCAATCTGCGCGGGACACGTGGCGGAGCCAACGGTCGGAAGACGGCACCGGACTGTCCGGTGTGCACCGGACATGTCCGGTGCGCCAACGGCTCCCAGATCTTCAACGGTCGGCAACGGTCGGAAGCGCCAGTTATGGAAACAAATCGGGCACCGGACAGTGTCCGGTGTGCACCGGACTGTCCGGTGCCCCCGACGACAGAAGGCAAGGATGGCCTTCCGGATTTGCTCTCAACGGCTCCTAGCTGCCTTGGGGCTATAAAAGGAGCCCCTAGGCGCATGGAGGAGACACACAAGCAACCTTTGAGCATTCTTGATCATCCACACTTAGTCTTTGCGCTTTCATTTGTGATTCTAAGTGATTCGAGCTCCGTTCTAGTGAGAACTTTGTGATACTCTTGTGAGCTCGATTCTTGGACGTGTGTGTGCGCATTTCGCTGTGGATTTGTGTGTGTTGCTTCCCTCCCTTACTCTGTGTTTCTTTGTGATCATATACTTGTAAGGGCAAGAGACTCCAATTTGTGGAGATTCCTTGCAAACGGGATAGTGAAAGGCAAAACAAAACACCGTGGTATTCAAGTGGGTCTTTGGACCGCTTGAGAGGGGTTGATTGCAACCCTCGTCCGTTGGGACGCCACAACGTGGAGTAGGCAAGCGTTGGTCTTGGCCGAACCACGGGATAAACCACTGTGTCACCTCTGTGCTTGATCTCTTGTGGTATTGTGTTTTGTTGAGACTTCACCTTAGCCACTTGGCAATAATCGTGCTAACACTTAACAAGTTTTTGTGGCTTAAGTTTGAAGTTTTTACAGGATCACCTATTCACCCCCCCTCTAGGTGCTCTCAATTGGTATCAGAGCCGTTCTCTTCACAAAGGGACTAACCGCCCGAAGAGATGGATCCTAAGGGGAAGGGTATTGTGATCAATGACAAAGAGAAGGAATCCTTCGTCAACGAGCCGAAGGACGATAAGCCTACCGACTCCGGCTCGGGCCAAAGACGGAAGGAAGGGAAGAAGAAGAAGACAAGGCGCATCAAGGAGATCATCTACTACGACAGCGACGAGTCTACTTCTTCCCAAAAGGACGAGGACCACAACGACTACGAGAGAAGGAAACCGGTTAATTCGAACTTTTCTTTTGATTACTCTCGTATTCCGCAAAGTTCACATTCTCATTTGCTCTCCATTCCACTCGGCAAGCCCCCACACTTTGATGGAGAGGACTACGGATTTTGGAGCCACAAAATGCGTAGTCATCTATTCTCTCTCCATCCTAGTATATGGGAGATTGTAGAGAGTGGAATGCACTTTGATAGTTCGGATAGTCCCATGTTCATTAATGAACAAATTCATAAGAATGCACAAGCTACTACTGTTTTTCTAGCTTCCTTGCGCAGGGATGAATATCATAAAGTGAGCGGCTTGGATAACGCCAAGCAAATCTGGGACACCCTCAAGATTTCTCATGAGGGGAACGACGTCACCTTGCTCACCAAGATGGAGTTGGTGGAGGGTGAGCTTGGACGGTTCGCAATGATAAGGGGCGAGGAGCCGACGCAAACATACAACCGGCTCAAGACCCTTATCAACAAGATAAGGAGCTACGGAAGCACACGATGGACGGACCACGACGTCGTCCGCCTAATGCTCAGGTCATTTACCGTTCTTGATCCTCATTTGGTGAACAATATACGTGAAAATCCCAGGTACACCAAGATGTCGCCCGAAGAAGTTCTTGGGAAATTCGTTAGCGGGCGAATGATGATCAAGGAGGCGAGGTATGTGGACGACGCCTTGAATGGCCCGATCAACGAGCCGCAACCTCTTGCTCTCAAGGCAACACGAAGCAAGGAGGCGCTACCTAGCAAGGTGGCACAGATTGAGGCGGCCGGACTCAATGATGAAGAGATGGCTCTCATCATCAAGAGATTCAAGACGGCGCTAAATGGTCGCAAGGGGCAGCCAAGCAAGACCAAGACAAAGGGGAAGCGCTCATGCTTCAAATGCGGTAAGCTTGGTCATTTTATCGCTAACTGTCCCGAAAATGAAAGTGACCAGGAAAAGGGGAACAAAAGAGAGAAGAAGAAGCAATACAAGAAGGCAAAGGGCGAGGCGCATCTAGGAAAGGAGTGGGACTCGGATTGCTCCTCCTCCGACTCCGACAATGAAGGACTCGCTGCCACTGCCTTCAACAAGTCTTCCCTCTTCCCCAACGAGCGTCTCACATGCCTTATGGCAAGGGAGAAGAAGGTGAGTACTCAAGACTCCACTTATGCTTCTTCTAGTGATAATGAATCTAGTGATGATAATGACATAGATTATTCATGCTTGTTCAAGGGCTTAGATAGATCTAAGATAGATAAAATCAATGAATTGATTGATGCATTGAATGAAAAGGGTAGGCTTTTAGAAAAGCAGGAGGATTTATTGTATGATGAACATGATAAATTTGTAGAGGCACAAAAATCATATGCTTTAGAAGTGAAAAGAAATGAAATGCTTTCTTATGAACTATCTACTTGTCATGAAACCATTTCTACTTTACAAGGTGTTAACAATGATTTAAATGCTAAGTTAGAAGTAGCAAATAAATCTAATTCTTGTGTAGAACATGTTATGATTTGCACTAGGTGTAAGGATTTTGATGTTAATGCCTGTAGTGAACACCTAGTTTTAATTTCCAAATTAAATGAGGAATTGGCTAGTCTTAATGCCCAACTTAAGACTAGCAAGAGTGAAGTTGATAAGATAAAATTTGCAAGGGATGCCTACACGGTTGGTAGACACCCCTCAATTAAGGATGGGCTTGGCTTCAAGAGGGAAGCCAAGAACTTAACAAGCCATAAGGCTCCCATCTTCGTCAAGGAGAAAGGGAAGGCCCCTATGGCTAGTAGTGCTAAAAAGAACCATGCTTTCTTATACCATGATAGGAGACATGCTAGAAATGCTTATAATGATTTTGATTTACATGTTTATGATTCTCATGCCATGTTTGCTTCTAGTTCTTCATATAAGCATGATAGAGATATGTGTAGGAGAAATGTTGTACATATGCCTAGGAAAGATATTGCTCATGTGCCTAGAAAGAATGTTATTCATGCTCCTAGGAAAGTAGTGAATGAACCTTCTATAATTTATTGTGCTTTAAACACTTCCTTTGCTATTTGTAGAAAGGATAGGAAAATAGTTGCTAGGAAGTTAGGGGCAAAATGCAAGGGAGACAGGACTTGCATTTGGGTCCCTAAGGACATTTGTGCTAACCTTGCAGGACCCAACATGAGTTGGGTACCTAAGACCCAAGCCTAAATTTGCCTTGCAGGTTTATGCATCCGGGGGTTCAAGCTGGATTATCGACAGCGGATGCACAAACCATATGACGGGGGAGAAGAAGATGTTCACCTCCTACGTCAAAAATAAGGATTCCCAAGATTCAATTATATTCGGTGATGGGAATCAAGGCAAGGTAAACAAGTGGGAGGAGCACATCACAGCAAGAATGTGATGACCACGTCAAGACCTCTGGAGCTGCTGCATATGGACCTCTTCGGACCCGTCGCCTATCTAAGCATAGGAGGAAGTAAGTATGGTCTAGTTATTGTTGATGACTTTTCCCGCTTCACTTGGGTGTTCTTTTTGCAGGATAAGTCTGAAACCCAAGGGACCCTCAAGCGCTTCCTCAGGAGAGCTCAAAATGAGTTTGAGCTCAAGGTGAAGAAGATTAGGAGCGACAACGGGTCCGAGTTCAAGAACCTTCAAGTGGAGGAGTTTCTTGAGGAGGAAGGGATCAAGCACGAGTTCTCCGCTCCCTACACACCACAGCAAAATGGTGTGGTAGAGAGGAAGAACAGGACGCTAATCGATATGGCGAGGACGATGCTTGGAGAGTTCAAGACCCCCGAGTGCTTTTGGTCGGAAGCCGTGAACACGGCTTGCCACGCCATCAACAGGGTCTACCTTCACCGCCTCCTCAAAAAGACGTCATATGAGCTACTAACCGGTAACAAACCCAATGTATCTTACTTTCGTGTTTTTGGGAGCAAGCGCTACATTCTAGTGAAGAAGGGTAGAAATTCTAAGTTTGCTCCCAAAGCTGTAGAAGGGTTTTTATTAGGTTATGATTCAAATACAAAGGCGTATAGGGTCTTCAACAAATCATCGGGTTTGGTTGAAGTCTCTAGCGACGTTGTATTTGATGAGACTAATGGCTCTCCAAGAGAGCAAGTTGTTGATTGTGATGATATAGATGAAGAAGATGTTCCGACGGCCGCTATACGAACCATGGCGATTGGAGACGTTCGGCCACAGAAACAAGATGAACGAAATCAACCTTCTTCCTCAACAACGATGCATCCCCCAACTCAAGACGATGAACAGGTTCATCAAAAGGAGGCGTGTGATCAAGGGGGAGCACAAGATGATCATGTGATGGAGGAAGAAGCGCAACCGGCACCTCCAACCCAAGTTCGAGCGATGATTCAAAGGGATCATCCCGTCGACCAAATTCTGGGTGACATTAGCAAGGGAGTAACTACTCGATCTCGATTAGTTAATTTTTGTGAGCATTACTCCTTTGTCTCTTCTATTGAGCCTTTCAGGGTAGAGGAGGCCTTGCTAGATCCGGATTGGGTATTGGCCATGCAGGAGGAACTCAACAACTTCAAGCACAACGAAGTTTGGACGCTGGTGCCTCGTCCCAAGCAAAATGTTGTGGGAACCAAGTGGGTTTTCCGCAACAAACAGGACGAGCACGGGGTGGTGATGAGGAACAAGGCTCGACTTGTGGCAAAAGGTTATGCCCAAGTCGCAGGTTTGGACTTTGAGGAGACTTTTGCTCCTGTGGCTAGGCTAGAATCCATTCGTATCTTGCTAGCATATGCCGCTCACCATTCTTTCAGGTTGTACCAAATGGATGTGAAGAGCGCTTTCCTCAACGGGCTAATAAAGGAGGAGGTGTACGTGGAGCAACCCCCTGGCTTCGAGGATGAGCGGTACCCCGACCACGTATGTAAGCTCTCTAAGGCGCTCTATGGACTTAAACAAGCCCCAAGAGCATGGTATGAATGCCTTAGAGATTTCTTAATCGCTAACGCTTTCAAGGTTGGGAAAGCCGATCCAACTCTTTTTACGAAGACATGTGATGGTGATCTGTTTGTATGCCAAATTTATGTCGATGACATAATATTTGGTTCTACTAATCAAAAGTCTTGTGAAGAGTTTAGCAGGGTGATGACGCAGAAATTCGAGATGTCGATGATGGGCGAGTTGAACTACTTCCTTGGGTTCCAAGTGAAGCAACTCAAGGACGGCACCTTCATCTCCCAAACAAAGTACACGCAAGATCTGCTAAAGAGGTTTGGGATGAAGGACGCCAAGCCCGCAAAGACGCCGATGGGAACCGACGGACACACCGACCTCAACAAAGGAGGTAAGTCCGTTGATCAAAAAGCATACCGGTCAATGATAGGGTCTTTACTTTATTTATGTGCTAGTAGACCGGATATTATGCTTAGCGTATGCATGTGTGCTAGATTTCAATCCGATCCTAAGGAGTGTCACTTGGTGGCAGTGAAGCGAATTCTTAGATATTTAGTCGCTACGCCTTGCTTCGGGATCTGGTATCCAAAGGGGTCTAACTTTGACTTGATTGGGTACTCAGATTCCGACTATGCTGGATGTAAGGTCGATAGGAAGAGTACATCAGGGACGTGCCAATTCTTAGGAAGGTCCCTGGTGTCATGGAACTCTAAGAAACAAACCTCCGTTGCCCTATCCACCGCTGAGGCCGAGTACGTTGCCGCAGGTCAGTGTTGCGCGCAACTACTTTGGATGAGGCAAACCCTCAGGGACTTTGGCTACAATCTGAGCAAAGTCCCACTCCTATGTGATAATGAGAGTGCTATCCGAATAGCGGAAAATCCTGTTGAGCACAGCCGCACAAAGCACATTGACATCCGGCATCACTTTTTGAGAGACCACCAGCAAAAGGGAGATATCGAAGTGTTTTATGTTAGCACCGAAAACCAGCTAGCCGATATCTTCACCAAGCCTCTAGATGAGAAGACCTTTTGCAGGTTGCGTAGTGAGCTAAATGTCTTAGATTCGCGGAACTTGGATTGAATTGTAGCATACATATATTCATGCTTTTGATCATGTTCCTTTTTGCATTTTGTTGCTTATCATGGTGCTCAAGTTGTACAAACACTCCCTGGACCTCACAAGTCCGTTGCAAAGTGATGCACATGTTTGGGGGGAGATGTGTTACAACTTGACCCTTTGAGACTAACCATATGTTTGAGTTTGCTTGTTTTAGTCACAAAGGAGAATTGAAAGGGAAAAGGTGGACTTGGACCATGAAAGACTTCCACTGCACTCCGATGAGGGGTAACTTATTCCAAGTTCATCTCATGAACTCTTATTGCCATTTGCTCTTATTTGAAGATTTTTGTGAGGCAATGGGGTTAAAGGGCCAAGATTTATCCCGTTTTGGTGCTTGATGCCAAAGGGGGAGAAAATAAAGGCCAAAGCAATAAATGGATCAGCTACCACTTGAGAGATTTTGAAAATAGTAGAATAGAGTTTTTGGTTTGTCAAAATTCTTATGTTGTCTCTCTTGTCAAAAGTTGGCTTCTTGTGGGGAGAAGTATTGATTATGGGAAAAAGGGGGAGTTTTTGAAATCTTTGATCAATCTCTCTTGGAATGACTCTCTTTATGCTTCAACATGTGTGTTTAACTTAGAGATAGAGATTTGAGTTTGATTTACAAAAACAAACCAAGTGGTGGCAAAGGATGATCCATATATGCCAAAATTGATTCAAAATAAATTTAGGTTTTATTTGAAGTGAGTTTGCACTTGTTCTAGTTGCTTTATGTTGTGTTGGCATAAATCACCAAAAAGGGGGAGATTGAAAGGGAAATGTGCCCTTGGGCCATTTCTAAGTATTTTGGTGATTGAGTGCCAACACATGTGCTTAATTGTGAATTTATGTACATGGATGAACAAGGTGAAAATCATGAAGTAAAGGTATGTTTCTAAGCCTTAGTACATTGGTTTTGTGTACTAATATATTTGTCTAAGTGTTAGAAACAGAAAGAAGAAGAAGAGAGAAGAGGAGAAAAGACTTGGCTGTGTGCTGCTAAGACCCAGCTCGGTCTGGAGCACCGGACTGTCCGGTGTGCACCGGACAGTGTCCGGTGCGCCAGACTGACTCGGCGCAAACTAGCCGCTCTCGGGAAATTGGCCGACGGCATACGGCTAAAATTCACCGGACTGTCCGGTGTGCACCGGACTGTCCGGTGAGCCAACGGTCGGCCGGGCCAACGGTCGGCCGCGCAATCTGCGCGGGACACGTGGCGGAGCCAACGGTCGGAAGACGGCACCGGACATGTCCGGTGCGCCAACGGCTCCCAGATCTTCAACGGTCGGCAACGGTCGGAAGCGCCAGTTATGGAAACAAATCGGGCACCGGACAGTGTCCGGTGTGCACCGGACTGTCCGGTGCCCCCGACGACAGAAGGCAAGGATGGCCTTCCGGATTTGCTCTCAACGGCTCCTAGCTGCCTTGGGGCTATAAAAGGAGCCCCTAGGCGCATGGAGGAGACACACAAGCAACCTTTGAGCATTCTTGATCATCCACACTTAGTCTTTGCGCTTTCATTTGTGATTCTAAGTGATTCGAGCTCCGTTCTAGTGAGAACTTTGTGATACTCTTGTGAGCTCGATTCTTGGACGTGTGTGTGCGCATTTCGCTGTGGATTTGTGTGTGTTGCTTCCCTCCCTTACTCTGTGTTTCTTTGTGATCATATACTTGTAAGGGCAAGAGACTCCAATTTGTGGAGATTCCTTGCAAACGGGATAGTGAAAGGCAAAACAAAACACCGTGGTATTCAAGTGGGTCTTTGGACCGCTTGAGAGGGGTTGATTGCAACCCTCGTCCGTTGGGACGCCACAACGTGGAGTAGGCAAGCGTTGGTCTTGGCCGAACCACGGGATAAACCACTGTGTCACCTCTGTGCTTGATCTCTTGTGGTATTGTGTTTTGTTGAGACTTCACCTTAGCCACTTGGCAATAATCGTGCTAACACTTAACAAGTTTTTGTGGCTTAAGTTTGAAGTTTTTACAGGATCACCTATTCACCCCCCCCCTCTAGGTGCTCTCACATCCATAACTTCTAAGCGCCATGAGCGCAAGAAGTTTAGTAAGATTCCCCTACGCTACCCTCGTATTTCAAAGCGTACTCCTTTACTTTTTGTTCCATTAGGCAAACCACCGGTTTTTACGGTGAAGATTATAATATGTGGAGTGACAAAATGAGGCATCATCTAACCTCACTCCACACTAGCATTTGGAACGTTGTTGAGTTTGGTGTACAGGTACCATCCGTAGGAGATGAAGACTATGATTCAGATGAAGTGGCCCAAATTCAACACTTCAACTCCCAAGCCACTACTATACTCCTCGCCTCTCTAAGTCGAGAGGAGTATAATAAGGTGCAAGGGTTGAAGAGCGCAAAGAAAATTTGGGACGTGCTCAAGACTGTGCACGAAGGAGACGAGGTGACCAAGATCACCAAGCGGGAGACGATCGAGGGGGAGCTCGGTCGCTTCATGCTTCACCAAGGAGAGGATCCGCAAGCTATGTACAACCGCTTGAAGACCTTGGTGAACCAAGTGTGCAACCTCGGGAGCACCAAATGGAATGACCATGAGATGGTCAAGGTTATTCTTAGATCCCTCGTTTTTCTTAACCCTACGCAAGTTCAATTAATTCGAGGTGATCCTAGATACAAGCTAATGTCTTCCGAGGAGGTTATAGGGAAGTTTGTAAGCTTTGAGCTAATGATCAAAGGCTCAAAGAAAATCATCAAGCACGGCGCCTCCTCCACGCCCGAGGCATAACCCGTCGCATTCAAGGCAATGGAGGAGAAGAAGGAAGAGTCTACATCAAGTAGGCTCCCCATCGACGCCTCAAAGCTCGACAATGAGGAGATGGCTTTAATCATCAAAAGCTTTCGACAAATCCTCAAGCAAAGGAGGGGGAAGGACTACAAGCCCCGCTCCAAGAAGGTTTGCTACAAGTGTGGTAAGCCCGGTCACTTTATAGCAAAATGTCCTATTTCTAGTGACAGGGGCAACGACAAGAAGGGGAGAAGAAAGGAAAAGAAGAAGTACTACAAGAAGAAGGGCAGCGATGCCCATGTTTGTCGGGAGTGGGACTCCGATGAGAGCTCCACCGACTCCTCCTCCGACAAGGACGCCGCCAACATCGCCATCAACAAGGGACTCCTCTTCCCCAATGTCGGCCACAAGTGCCTCATGGCAAAGGACGGCAAAAAGAAGAAGGTTAAATCCAAATCCTCCACTAAATATGAAACCTCTAGCGATGAGAATAATTCTAGTGATGATGAGGACAATTTACTTACCCTTTTTGCCGATCTTAACATGCAACAAAAGAAAAAATTGAATGAATTAATTAGTGCTATTCATGAGAAGGATGAACTCTTGGACACCCAAGAGGACTTCCTAATTAAGGAAAACAAGAAGCATGTTAAGGTTAAAAATGCTTATGCTCCAGAGGTAGAAAAATGTGAAAAATTATCTAGTGAGCTAAGCACTTGCCATGATGTTATTGCCAACCTTAGGAATGAGAATGCTAGTTTAAATGCTAAGGTTGATTCAAATGTATGTGATGATTCTTATGCCAATCTTAGAAATGATCATGCTATTTCTATTGATAAGATTGAAATATTGAATGCCTCTCTTGCTAGCCTTAAATTTGAAAATGAAAAATTGATTGCTAAGGCTAAAGACTTAGATGTTTGCAATGCTTCCATTTCTGATCTTAGAAGTGAAAATGACATTTTACATGCTAAGATTGTTGAACGAAAAACTTGCAAACCCTCTACATCCACCATTGAACATGTTTCTATTTGCACTAGATGTATAGATGTTAACATTGATGCTATTCATGATCACATGGCTTTAATTAAACAACAAAATGATCATATAGCAAAATTAGATGCTAAAATTGCCGAGCATGAACTAGATAATGAAAATTTTAAATTTGCTCGTAGTATGCTTTATAGTGGGAGACGCCCTGGCATCAAGGATGGCATTGGCTTCCAAAGGGGAGACAATGTCAAACTTAATGCCCCTCCTAAAAGATTATCTAACTTTGTTAAGGGCAAGGCTCCCATGCCTCAAGATAACGAGGGTTACATTTTGTACCCTGTCGGTTATCCCGAGCATAAGATTAGGAGAATTCATTCTAGGAAATCTCACTCTGGCTCTAATCATGCTTTTATGTATAAGGGTGAGGCATCTAGCTCTAGGCAATCAACTCGTGCTAAATTGCCTAAAAAGAAAACTCCTAGTGCATCAAATGAACTTAGCATTTCATTTAAAACTTTTAATGCATCTTATGTTTTGACTAACAAATCCGGCAAGGTAGTTGCCAAGTATGTTGGGGACAAACACAAGGGTTCAAAGACTTGTGTTTAGGTACCCAAAGTTCTTGTATCTAATGTCAAAGGACCCAAAACTGTTTGGGTACCTAAAATCAAGAACTAAATTTGTTTTGTAGGTTTATGCATCCGGGGGCTCAAGTTGGATCATCGATAGCGGGTG
Organism: Zea luxurians; assembly: GCA_029449295.1. Lineage (NCBI taxonomy): Eukaryota > Viridiplantae > Streptophyta > Magnoliopsida > Poales > Poaceae > Zea > Zea luxurians. The sequence continues at coordinate 15,213,994 of JAOPSE010000071.1, forward strand.
CACAAACCACATGACAGGGGAGAAAAGGATGTTCTCCTCCTATGAGAAAAACCAAGATCCCCAACGAGCTATCACATTTGGGGATGGAAATCAAGGTTTGGTCAAAGGTTTGGGTAAAATTGCTATATCACCTGACCATTCTATTTTCAATGTTTTTCTTGTAGACTCTTTAGATTACAACTTGCTTTTTGTTTCCCAATTATGTAAAATGGGTTACAACTGTCTTTTCACGGATACAGGTGTTACTATCTTTAGAAAAAGTGATGATTCAGTAGCTTTTAAGGGAGTATTAGAGGGTCAGCTATACTTAGTTGATTTCAATAGAGCTGAACTCGATACTTGCTTAATTGCTAAGACTAACATGGGTTGGCTCTGGCATCGCCGACTAGCCCATGTTGGGATGAAGAATCTTCACAAGCTTCTAAAGGGAGAGCACATTTTGGGACTAACAAATGTGCATTTTGAGAAAGACAGGATCTGTAGCGCATGCCAAGCAGGGAAGCAAGTTGGCGCTCATCATCCATATAAGAACATCTTGACGACTGACAGGCCACTCGAGCTCCTCCACATGGACCTATTCGGCCCGATCGCTTACATAAGCATCGGCGGGAGTAAGTACTGTCTAGTTATTGTGAATGACTATTCTCGCTTCACTTGGGTATTCTTTTTACAGGAAAAATCTCAAACCCAAGAGACCTTAAAAGGATTCTTGAGACGGGCTCAAAATGAGTTCGGCTTGAGGATCAAGAAGATAAGAAGCGATAATGGGACGGAGTTCAAGAATTCACAAATTGAAGGCTTCCTTGAGGAGGAGGGCATCAAGCATGAGTTCTCTTCTCCCTACACGCCACAACAAAATGGTGTAGTGGAGAGGAAGAATAGAACTCTACTAGACATGGCGAGGACCATGCTTGATGAGTACAAGACTTCGGATCGGTTTTGGGCCGAGGCGGTCAACACCGCCTGCTACGCCATCAACCGGTTGTATCTACACCGAATCCTCAAGAAGACATCATATGAACTCCTAACCGGTAAAACGCCAAATGTTTCATATTTTAGAGTCTTTGGTAGCAAATGTTTTATTCTTGTTAAAATAGGTAGAAAGTCCAAATTTGCTCCTAAGGCTATAGAAGGCTTTTTACTAGGATATGATTCAAACACAAGGGCATATAGAGTCTTTGACAAGTCCACTGGACTAGTTGAAGTTTCTTGTGACATTGTGTTTGATGAGTCTAACGGCTCTCAAGTAGAGCAAGTTGATCTTGATGAATTAGATGATGAAGAGGCTCTGTGTCGCGCTAAGGAACATGTCCATTGGGGATGTGTGTCCTAAGGAATCCGAAGAGCCCATTCAAGCACAAGATCAACCATCCTCCTCCATGCAAGCATCTCCACCAACTCAAGATGAGGATGAGGCTCAAGATGATGACGAAGAAGATCAAGAAGATGAGCCACCTCAATAAGGCGGCAATGATCAAGGGGGAGATGCAAATCATCAAGACAAGGAGGATGAGCAAGTTCCAAGACCGCCACACCCAAGAGTCCACCAAGCAATCCAACTAGATCACCCTGTGAACACCATCCTCGGCAACATTCATAAGGGGGTAACCACTAGATCTCGTGTTGCACATTTTTGTGAGCATTACTCTTTTGTTTCCTCTATTGAGCCACACAGGGTAGAGGAAGCACTCCAAGATTCGGATTGGGTGATGGCGATGCAAGAGGAGCTCAACAACTTCACGAGGAATGAGGTATGGCATTTAGTTCCACGTCCTAACCAAAATGTTGTAGGAACCAAGTGGGTCTTCCGCAACAAACAAGACGAGCATGGTGTGGTGACAAGGAACAAAGCCCGACTTGTGGCCAAGGGATATTCACAAGTCGAAGGTTTGGATTTCGGTGAAACCTATGCACCCGTAGCTAGGCTTGAATCAATTCGCATTTTACTTGCCTATGCTACTTACCATAGCTTTAAGCTTTACCAAATGGACGTGAAAAGTGCCTTCCTCAACGGACCTATCAAGGAAGAGGTCTATGTTGAGCAACCTCCCAGCTTTGAAGACAGTGAGTATCCTAACCATGTTTATAGACTCCCTAAGGCGCTTTATGGGCTCAAGCAAGCCCCAAGAGCATGGTATGAATGCCTAAGAGATTTTCTTATTTCTAATGGCTTCAAAGTCGGAAAAGCCGATCCTACACTCTTTACTAAAACACTTGCAAATGATTTGTTTGTATGCCAAATTTATGTTGATGATATCATATTTGGGTCTACTAATGAATCTACATGTGAAGAGTTTAGTAGGATCATGACACAAAAATTCGAGATGTCGATGATGGGGGAGTTGAAGTATTTCTTAGGATTTCAAGTGAAGCAACTCCAAGAGGGCACCTTCATTAGCCAAACGAAATATATTCAAGACATTCTAACAAAGTTTGGGATGAAGGATGCCAAGCCCATCAAGACACCCATGGGAACTAATGGGCATCTCGACCTCGACACGGGAGGTAAATCCGTCGATCAAAAGGTATACCGGTCGATGATAAGTTCCTTACTCTATTTATGTGCTTCACGACCGGATATTATGCTTTCCGTATGCATGTGTGCAAGATTCCAAGCCGATCCTAAGGAAGCTCACCTTAGGGCCGTAAAACGAATCTTGAGATATTTAGTTTATACTCCTAAGTTTGGCCTTTGGTACCCCAGGGGATCCACATTTGATTTAATTGGTTATTCCGATGCCGATTGGGCAGGGTGCAAAATTAATAGAAAGAGCACATCAGGAACTTGCCAGTTCTTGGGAAGGTCTCTAGTGTCTTGGGCTTCAAAGAAGCAAAATTCTATGGCTCTTTCAACCGCCGAAGCCGAGTATATTGCCTCAGGCCATTGTTGCGCGCAATTGCTTTGGATGAGGCAAACCCTTAGGGACTATGGTTACAAATTAACCAAAGTTCCTCTTCTATGTGATAATGAGAGTGCAATCCGCATGGCGGATAATCCCGTCGAGCATAGCCGCACTAAACACATAGCCATTCGGTATCATTTTCTAAGGGATCACCAACAAAAGGGGGATATCGAGATTGCATATGTTAGCACCAAAGAACAATTAGTCGATATCTTTACCAAGCCATTGGATGAACAAACCTTTACCAAACTTAGGCATGAGCTAAATATTCTGGATTCTAGGAATTTTGAATGATATTTCGCATACATAGCTCATATATATACCTTTGATCATCTCTTTCATGTGCTATGACTAATGTGTTCTTTCAAGTCCATTTCATGCTAAGTCATAGATTGAAAGGGAAAAGGAGTCTTCGGCGAAGACAAGGCTTCCACTCCGCTCCATCGAATCATTCATCCTTCGCCGTCGCTCCGCACTAACTCTCCAACTTTGGTATAATCTTCACTCCTTTACTTCCATCCAAAGGGGGAGAGAGTAGTTTAAAAGGGCTTATATTTCAATCAAGCATCCATTTTTGGCGATTCATGCCAAAGGGGGAGAGAGTATTAGCCCAAAGCAAAAGGACCGCACCACCACCAATTTCAAAAAATGTAGTCTTTTAGTTGGTATTAAAAGAAGTTTTTCAATTGGTATCTTATTTTGATATAATTTCAAATTGGTATACCCTCTTCAAAATTAATATCTAAAACCCTCTTGAACACTAAGAGGAGGATTTCATTAAGGGGGAGTTTTGTTTAGTCAAAGGAAAAGCATTTGAATCAGGGGGAGAAAATTTCAAAACTTGAAAATGCTTCTCAAAATCTTATTCATTTACCTTTGACTATTTGCAAAAGAACTTTGAAAAGAATTTCCAAAACATTTTGCAAAACAAAACATGTGGTGCAAGCGTGGTCCAAAATGTTAATAAGAAGAAAAGCCATCCATACGCATCTAGTAGTAATATTTATTGGTTTCATTCCAAGCAACCTTTGCACTTACATTATGCAAACTAGTTCAATTCTGCACTTCTATATTTGCTTTGGTTTGTGTTGGCATCAATCACCAAAAAGGGGGAGATTGAAAGGGAAATAGGCTTACACCTTTTCCTAATTGATTTTGGTGGTTGAATTGCCCAACACAAATATTTAAACTAACTAGTTTGCTCTAGATTATAAGTTTTACAGGTGCCAAAAGGTTCACAATAGACCAATAAAATGACCAAGAAAGGGTTCAAACAAAGAGAGCAAAAGACAACCGAAGTGTGCCCTAGTCTGGCGCACCGGACTGTCCGGTGCACCAGGGAACTCAGCTCCAAACTCGTCACCTTCGGGAAAATCTGAGGGCGCTCCGCTATAATTCACCGGACCGTCCGGTGAAGCACCGGACAGTGTCCGGTGGCGCACCGGACTGTCCGGTGTGCCAGCGGAGCAACGGCTACTACAGCGCTAACGGTAACCTGCAACGCATTCAATGCGCTACAGTGCACGCCAAAGTCAGAGCAGTGCCAGAAGGCGCACCGGACAGTCTACAGGAGATGTCCGGTGCACCACCGGACAGCCAGAAGACCCCACCTATCAGAGCTCCAACGGTCGAACCCTAACGGCCGGGTGACGTGGCTGGCGCACCGGACAGTGTCCGGTGGCGCACCGGACTGTCCGGTGCGCCATGCGACAACAGCCTCCACCAAACGGCTAGTTTGGTGGTTAGGGCTATAAATACCCCAACCACCTCACCATTCATGGCATCCAAGTTTTCCACCTTCCAACACATTACAAGAGCTATAGCATTCAATTTTAGACACAACCAAAGAGATCAAATCCTCTCCCAAGTCTGGAAAATCACTCCAAATCAAATAGTGACTAGAGAGAGTGACATTTGTGTTCATTTGAGCTCTTGCGCTTGGATTGCTTCTTTTCTTTCTCATTCTTTTTTATGATAAACTCAATTGTAACCAAGGCAAGAGACACCAATTGTGTGGTGGTCCTTGCCGGGACTTAGTGTCCCGTGTGATTGAGAAGAGAAGCTCACTCGGTCTATGTGACCGTTTGAGAGAGGGAAAGGGTTGAAAGAGACCCGGTCTTTGTGACCACCTCAACGGGGAGTAGGTTTGCAAGAACCGAACCTCGGTAAAACAAATCCTTGTGTCTCATTCCTTATTTGCTTTCGATTTGTTTTTCACCCTCTCTCTTGGACTCGCTTATATTTCTAACGCTAACCCGGCTTGTAGTTGTGCTTAAGTTTATAAATTTCAGATTCGCCCTATTCACCCCCCCTCTAGGCGACTTTCAGCGTCGACGTCGAGCGCCGCGAACTGGAGCAAGACGCCGAGCTCACAGGCGAAGCAAGAGAGGTTCTCGTGGATGAGGCTGTTAGCACAGGTGGCCCACTCGAAGTTGTTGACAGACACAGCATAGAAGCAAGCAGGCCGAGGCTCTCTGTCAGGCCCACCAGAAGGAACGTCCGCGTGCACGGCCCAGACTGGATCAATGAAATTGAGATGGAGTAGGTAATATATATATGTGCCTGGTGGCGAAGAGTGAGGGCATCAAGAGAATAGACAATTATCTTCTTCTTCTTGTCCAAGTCTTCCTCTTCCTCTGTTCTTCTTGTGTCTTCCTCGGTTCTACCTCGGAGTCTGTAATAACACACTGGAGTACTCGTATGTTAACAATTGGTATTTAGAGACAGCAATCCTTGGCCTTCTTCTGTGTCTGAAGTCGATCTGGAGCCGGTGCGTGTCCATCCGTACAATACTCGTCTTCGTCGGCGGCAAGTGGTGATGAATCCCGACACGCAGATCATCATCGACGAAATCGCTCGTCGCTTCGCGGATCATGAAGTGCAGCTCGATCGCTGTCTCGCAGAGCAGGCGATGCGCTGGGAGTCCACCTTCATGGAGTTCGCCACAGATCAACAGCAGTGTGTCCGTTCCCTGGAGAAAGCATCCAGTGTGTTCGATGAATGGCGCACAAGCATGGAGGGCACGGTGGATGACCTGTGACAGATAGTCGGGAAAATCACCAAGCACTGGGAGCGCGCCGTCGTCGACAAATCCACGGTGATGATAGGGGTGTTGGCTCCAGCGCCGCATGCTGCTGAGCGCCCATCTGCCCGATCCACGGCCACCTCGCCCCATGGGCACCACGTCGACGTGCATCACCGGGAGGATAGGTTTGGGTCGGTGACCACCCTAATTCATCCCCCGGTCAAGGGTACGTGTTCTCACTTGCCTTCGGGTTCAGTGCCGTTGTCGATGAGTTACGTGTCCATGCCTTGGGACAGCCTGTTGGAACATTGCCAGGGGTTGAGGCGATGTTACCAGCAAGTACTACGGATTTAGGTCGTCCGCCGAAACTGAATTTTCCAGTGTTTGATGGAGATAATCCCAAGCTATGGATTAGGCGTAGTCATGATTATTTTGAGTTGTATGCAGTGGAACGTCCTGTGTGGGTGAAGGTTTCCTCTATGCATTTTGTGGGATCGGCGGCTCGTTGGTTATCTTCACTGGATGACCAGTTTCAGTCCTTCCCGTGGGCATGGTTTTGTAGTCAGTTGATGGAGAGGTTCGACAAAGATGAACATGAGGTGTTTATTCGTTGTTTATTTTGTATCAGTCAGACAACGACTGTTAAGGAATATGTAGATCAATTTTCTGCTCTAGTGGATAATTTGGTGTCATATGGGCGTCATGTTGATCCGCTGTATTTTGTCCAACGTTTTGTGGATGGGCTTAGAGATGATATTCGTGCTGTTGTTATTATGCAACGTCCCTCGTCGCTGGATACTGCTTGTGTCTTGGCATTGTTGCAGGAGGAGGTGACGACACCGGCTAAGCGCTTGGATGCTCGTCGGCCGGACGTGGCGTGGGTGGCCAGACCACCATTGAAGGGGCCATTACCTCTTCCTCTACCGCCAAAGGGGGATAAGCCGGTGATGCTGGACGATGCCGGTCGACTGACAGAGCAACAACGCCCTCGCGTGATGGATGACAAGGTGGCGGCCCTGCGTGCTTATCGACGTGCCCGTGGTTTATGTCACCGGTGCGCTGAAAAGTTGTCTCCAGATCATCGCTGTCCTCAGGCAATACAGTTGCATGCAATGCAAGAGTTATGGGATCTTTGCCAGTTGGAAGATGAGGATTCAACTCTGGTACTGACCACTGAAACTATCACGGAGGAGCAGTTGTTCTTAGCTGTTTCTGTTGCAGCAGCTAAAGGGGTGAATTCAGTCAATACCATGAAGTTTAAGGGCATCACTCAAGGAGTTGAAGTGCTAATCTTAGTGGATTCGGGCAGTTCGCACTCATTTTTATCAGCCATAGTGGCCTCTCAGTTAACTGGTTTGTCTTCCTTATCACCTCCGGTTTTGGTGCAGGTGGCCGATGGTGGTCGCATTCGTTGCTCTCAACAATTGTTGAATGTTGCTTGGTCTGTTCAACAGTGTGACTTTCTCACCGATTTTCGCATATTGGATCTCTCCTCTTATGACATGATCGTGGGAATGGACTGGTTGGCCATGCATAGTCCCATGAGGATTCATTGGTTACAGAACTGGATGGTGATCTCGTACCATAATTATTTAGCGCTACTACATGGGTTATCAGCTGTTCTTCTGTCAGGTTCAGTTGTGGAGGTAACAGCAGTGGATCAGGTCATTCCTTCTTTTGAAGAGTTATCGTTGCCTCCTCTCTTGGTGTCATTGTTGACTGAATTTGTAGAGATATTTGCTCCACCAGTCAGCTTGCCTCCTTCAAGGTTTTGTGATCACAATATACCCTTGGTGCCAGGAGCTATCCCAGTGCATATCAGGCCCTATCGTTACCCACCGGCCATGAAGGACGAGATAGAGCACCAAGTGACTGCTATGTTACAGTTAGGGTTGATTCAACCTAGTACCAGTCAGTTTTCTTCTTCTGTTCTGTTAGTCAAAAAGAAGGATAACACGTGGAGGTTCTGTGTTGATTTTAGGCATTTGAATGCACTAACAATTAAGTCTGTTTTCCTGTACCTGTGATTGAGGAATTGTTGGATGAGTTGGGACAAGCTTCTTGGCTTTCTAGTTTAGATCAGACGGCTGGATATCATCAAATATTGCTGCAGTCTTCAGATACACACAAGACGGCTTTTCAAACTCATTCTGGTCATTACGAGTTTAAGGTTATGGCATTCGGATTAACTAGAGCTCCAGCCACATTCCAGAAAGCAATGAACCTACCTTAGCCCCCTTGTTGCGTAAAGGTGTTTTGGTATTTTTTGACGACATATTGGTATATAGCTCCACATTTGAGAAACATTTGGAGCATCTTTGGGCAGTTTTTCAGTTGCTGCTCCAAGATCAATGGAAGGTGAAATGGTCCAAGTGCTCTTTTGCTCAAAATCAATTATCTTACCTGGGGCATGTGATTTCGGCCAAGGGGGTGGCCACTGATCCGGACAAAATCAAGGCAGTGGCTGAGTGGTCTACGCCTGCATCCCTCAAGGAGCTACGTAGCTTCCTTGGTTTGGCGGGGTATTATCGACGTTTTGTATGCCACTTTGGGATCATTGCCAAGCCTCTTACCACACTGCTCAAGAAAGGAGTGTTGTTCATCTGGACTCTGACACATGAATCATCTTTTCAAGCGTTGAAGCAAGCATTGGTGTCGGCACCGGTGTTGGCCCTGCCCAATTTCTCAATTCCATTCTGTTTGGAGACAGATGCTAGTGGCATGGGTGTAGGTGCGGTTCTTATGCAGGCTGGACATCCTATTGCCTACCTTAGCAAAGCCTTGGGACCCAAATTGCAGGGATTGTCTACATATAAAAAAGAGTTTTTGGCCATTTTGGTAGCAATGGATCATTGGCGCCATTATTTGCAGTTAAAAGAATTTCACATCTATACTGATCATCAAAGTTTGGCTCAGTTAGATGAACATCGTCTACATACTCCATGGCAGAAGAAAATGTTTACTCACCTTTTGGGATTGCAATATCGCATTATATACAAGAAGGGTACTGATAACAGTGCTGCAGATGCCTTGTCATGACACCCAGCTGTTTCAGCTTTATGTCTTACGGTATCCTCTGGTACTCCACAATGGATTGTAGAAGTGGCATCATCTTATATGTAGGACAAGACTGCTCAGGAGCTCATCACCAAATTGGCTGTAGACTCAGCAGCGGTTCCACACTACTCTTGGAAGGATGGAATACTTCGATACAAGAATCGAATCTGGGTTGGTGCTGATTCGGACTTGCAGCAGAAGCTTTTGGTAGCATTTCACTGTTCAACAGTCGGAGGGCATTCTGGAATGCCAGTGACATATGCTCGGCTTAAGCAACTCTTTGCTTGGAAGGGCATGAAGCGTGTTGTACAGCAGTTTGTCAGTCATTGTACCGTGTGCCAACAGGCAAAGGCAGATCAGGCCAAGTTACCGGGGCTGTTACAACCATTAACCGTCCTGACTGCTTTATGGCAAATTATATCGATGGATTTTATTGAAGCTCTTCCTCGATCCCAGAATTATACATGCATTTTGGTGGTGGTCGATACCTTCACAAAATATGCTAATTTCTTGCCTTTGCGCCACCCATTCACGGCTCTGTCGGTGGCCAGGGTGTTTCATGATCATATCTACAAACATTGGGTTGCCTCAGTCGATTGTCTTTGATCGTGAAAAAATCTTCCTCAGTCATTTGTGGCAAGAGTTATTTCGTCTGGCAGATGTTCGTCTTCGCATGAGCTCTGCGTACCATCCACAGTCTGATGGACAGACGGAACGTGTAAATCAGTGCTTGGAGACATTCTTACGTTGCTTTGTTCATGCGTGTCCATCTCAATGGAGCCAGTGGTTGTCAGTGGCACAGTTTTGGTATAATTCATCTCCACACTCTTCTACTGGCATTTCTCCTTTTGAAGCATTATATGGAACCCGACCGCGACACTTTGGCATTACCGACTCCACTATGGTCAGTTCTTCTGATCTTGCTTCTTGGCTGAGCAGCATGCATCTCATGTCTGAGTTGGTTCGACAACATTTAGAACGCGCCAAGTTGCGCATGAAAAGGCAAGTTGACAAGGGACATTCTGAGCACATGTTTGTGGTGGGAGATTGGGTCTATTTGAAGCTACAGCCATATGTTCAAACTTCAGTTGCATTGCGTTCACATCAGAAATTATCATTCAAGTTTTTTGGGCCCTTTTAGATTATTTAAAAGGTGGGTGAGGTTGCTTACAAGTTGAAGTTACCAGATTCTGCAAAGATCCATCCTGTGGTGCATGTGTCTCAGTTGAAGCGTGCTCTCGGTTCAGATTGTGTGGCATCTCCTGTATTACCAACTGACAGTTATCAGTTCAGTGTGCCCATCAAGATCATTCAGCGTCGTACTGTCACACAGGGTATGTCTCCTTGCTCACAAGTATTGGTGCAATGGTCCCATATGCCGTTGGCTTTAGCAACTTGGGAGGATGAACATGCCTTGTAGCAGCAGTTTCCATATGCAGCTGTTTGGGGGCAACCAGCTTCTTTAGCTGGGGGGATGTTAGCACAGGTGGCCCACTCGAAGTTGTTGACAGACACAACACAGAAGCAAGCAGGCCGAGGCGCTCTGTCAGGCCCACCAGAAGGAACGTCCGCGTGCACGGCCTAGACTAGATCAATGAAATTGAGATGGAGTAGGTAATATATATGTGCCTGGCGGCGGAGAGCGAGGGCATCAAGAGAATAGACAATTATCTTCTTCTTCCTGTTCAAGTCTTCCTCTTCCTCTGTTCTTCCTGTGTCTTCCTCGGTTCTATCTCGGAGTCTATAATAACACACTGGAGTACTCGTATGTTAACAGAGGCTCACCTCCAGATGCGGTGAACTTGAGCGTCGTCGTGGTGTGGCGCTGCACGAGCTCCTGCATCAGCGACGCCCACTACTCGCTGATGTCGATGCCGATGTCGAAGTCCAAGTGTCCAACTGTCAGCACCACCGTGGAGGAGGAGGCTGTGGAAGAGACGGAAGTGGAATAGGCAGCACTCAACGGCAAACGCACTCGACACACCAACGTTCGTGTGATGGGCCCAAAATGGGATGTGTAAGTCTAGTCTCTTGTAATTCAAGAGCAGCCCATGTGAGGGTATAATACCTAGTCTGTGGTTTCTAGAGAGGCATGCAAACCTTGAACAAACTCATACGCAACAACATCTGCCGCCTTCTGCCTCCTGTTCGCTGTTCTTCTCTAATCTCTTATTCCTCTTCCACTTCTGATCTTCGAGCCTAACATTTGGTATCAAAGACTTGTCATCCTAGATCTGCTGCCGGAGGTGCCGCGGCGGGCGTGATCGTTTGCGATGGAGCAATCAGAGACTATCACCCACAAGTTGCTTGAGGAAATGCGTATCATGGAGGCGCGTCTCTCTGAGCAAATCAGCGGGCGTTGCGACGGCGTCGAGCGCCGCGTGGAGGAACACCGTGAGGAGATACGCGTGCACTTCACCCAGCGCGGCGACGCCATCCACCAACAAGTGGATGTTGCGGTGTTGCACGGTGAAGAGCGCCTGATCGCCCTCGAACTCATGAAGACGAAGGCTGATATGTGGCGTCCCGATCTGGAGAAGCGGGTCAACGATCTGGAGTTGGAAGTCACCCGCGTCAACAAATTCCTTGAACGGGAACATCGCCAGCTAGCCTTCGACAAGCCGGGACTCTTTGGTCCACATGTGTCGGCATCCATGCGTCCTCCAGCCGGATTTCCTCATGCTGATGGGGCCCATGGCCACCGCTTTGAACCACCAAACCAGGAGCGTGAATTTGGGTTCCCTATGACCCAACCTCACGGCCCAGTCAAGGGTACGTACACTACCCATCCATCGCGTATTACTGGTTTTATGCCTGAACACCAATATCCTTCTGAGTTTATGCGTGAGTCTGGGCTAGGTAGACTGACAAAACTCAATTTCCCATAATTTAATGGATTGAAACCACAATTATGGAAGAAGTGTGAAAATTACTTTGAGATGTATGACACTGAATACTATATGTGGGTTAAGGTTTCATCTATGCATTTTGTTGGTCGTGCTGAACGCTGGTTACAGTCGGTTGAGCGATGTTTGCATTAGTTCTCTTGGGAGGAATTTTGTAGTTTGATTCATGACCGATTTGGTCACGAGCAGCATGAGACACTGATCAGGCAGTTATTTCATATTAGTAAGTCTGGATCCGTGTCAGATTACATCGAACAGTTTGCGTCGCTGGTAGATAAATTGGGTGCTTATGAGTCTAGAACAGATCCTTTGTATTATACTATGCGATTTGTTGACGGTCTTAAGTATGACATCAAGTCAGTTGTCATGGTACAACGTCCCCAAAGCCTCGATGCTGCTTGTGCGCTTGCTCTCGTGCAGGAAGAAGCGTCGGAGTCCACACGACGCCAGCGTGCTGAGCCTTTCATCCACCAGACGGCTTGGCCGCAGGCGACGACATCCGAGATCACCAAGGTGGAGCGTGTTGGTAACCAGGGCAACCAATGGAGAAGCTTATTGTTGACTCAACCCGTCACACTTCGCCAACGGACAGAGTAGCGACTCTGAAGAGTATCGTCGTGCCCGCGGGTTATGTGACCGATGTGCTGAAGAGTGGACTCTGGGTCACAAATGTGCAACCACAGTTCAGCTCCATGCTATTGAAGAGGTCTGGGATCTTCTTACTTTGGATGACCAGGAGAATACAGAACCTGAGCAGTCTGAACAAGTGGTTATGGCATTATCACTATCTTCAGCAGCCTAGGAGGGTAGTAACAGATTGGTAACGATGAGATTATCTAGAACGATTCAGCAACATGACCTGGTTATTCTTATTGATTCGGGATCGTCACACTCGTTCCTCTCTGATTGTCTTCGACCACTGTTAGCTAATGTCCAGGAACTTGCTCAGTCGGTCTCAGTTCAGGTGGCCAACGGGCAGACCCTTTCTTCTCAATATCATATTCCTGCAGCACTGTGGTGTATGGCTGGTTATTGGTTTACAGCTGATCTTCGTTTTTTGCCATTACCGACTTTGGATTTAGTGGTGGGCATGGACTGGTTGCAACGGTTTAGTCTTATGCATGTCGATTGGGCAAACAAGTGGTTGGTAATTCCATACAATGGATCGTCAGTGTGCTTACAAGGACTTCAGTCATCTTTTCCTTCTGGTTCTGTGGTGTAGTTGCTGCTATCAGCTGAGATACAACTCAATTCGGTTCAAGAAGAGTCTCAGTTGGAGGTACATCCCAAGGTTTAAGCGGTTCTTGAACAATTTTTAGATGTGTTTGCTAATCCTGTGGGTTTACCTCCTAGCCGTTAGTGTGACCATGCTATCCCATTGGTCCCTGGTGCTCACCCTTTCAATGTCAAGCCCTATCGTTATCCACCAGCTCTCAAGGATGAAATAGAGACACAAGTACGTGACATGCTTTCGTAGGGAGTCCTCCAAAAGAGCCACGGTCCGTTTGCATCGCCAGTATTGCTGGTCAAGAAGAAAGATCAAACATGGCGCTTCTGTATTGATTATCGCTATCTCAACGCTATAACAGTGAAGAGCTTGTATCCTGTTCCAATCTTTGATCAGCTGATGGATGAACTGTCCTCTGCACAATGGTTCAGCAAGCTTGATCTGAAAGCGGGTTACCATCAAATTCGTCTAGTACTAGGGGAAGAACCAAAGATGGCATTCCAAACACATTTGGGTCATTTCAAGTTTCGAGTAATGGCTTTTGGCTTAACTGGAGCTCCCAACACTTTTCTGGGTGCCATGAATGATACACTGGCACCAGTATTGCGTTGTTGTGCCCTCGTGTTCTTCGATGACATACTTATTTATAGTCCTACATTTGAGTCACACTTGCAACATTTATCCGAGGTCCTCACTTTGTTGTAGCAAGATCACTGGAAGGTCAAGTTGTCCAAATGTGCTTTTGCCCAGACCACTATTGCTTATCTTGGTCATATAATTAGTGCTCACGGTGTGGCGACTGACCTAGCTAAGTTGCAAATTATCTAGCAGTGGTCAGCCCTAACAAATACTAAGGAGCTACACTGTTTTCTCGGTTTGGCTGGTTTTTATCGTAAATTCATACGACATTTCAGCATCATTGCCAAACCTCTGACGGATTTACTCAAGAAAAATTCCCTGTTCGTTTGGACAGCAGATCATCAGTCAGCATTTGAGACCCTCAAGCAGGCTTTAATGTCTGCTCCAGTGCTGGCTCTTCCAGACTTCAACCAACCATTCTGCATTTATATAGATGCCTGCAGTATAGGCTTAGGTGCGGAACTGATGCAAAAGGGGCACCCGTTGGCGTTCTTGAACAAGGCTCTGGGTCCCAAACACCAAGGCCTGTCGACATACGAGAAGGAATATCTTGCAATTGTGATTGCTATAGCATAGTGGCGCTCATACCTTCAGTTGGCGGAATTCCGTATTTAAACGGATCACCAAAGCTTGGCTCAGTTAAACGAACAATGTCTCCACACTGTTTGGCAACAAAAGGTATACACCAAGCTGGCCGAACTTCAATACAAGATTGTTTACAAAAAAGGGTGTGACAACGCTGCCGCAGATGCACTGTCCAGGTACTCACATCAGCCGGACCAATTGCTGCATATTTCTCACTGTACGCCAACTTGGGTTCAGGAAATCGTGGAGGGTTATCAACATGACCAGCAGGCACAGAGTTTGTTATCAAAGTTGGCCCTTGATCCGTCGGCACTAGCTGCAACATACACTCTTAAAGATGGTTTGATTCGATATAAGGGACGTCTCTGGTTAGGCAAGAATGAGGTGTTACAACAAAAGGTCATCGCTGCCTTCCACGACAGCTTTGGGGGGTCACTCGGGTGTGCCTGTCACTTATCGACGAGTGAAACAATTATTTTCATGGAAGGGCATGAAGAAGATAGTTCACCAGTTTATGCAGTCATGTCCATTATGCCAGCAAGCGAAACCGGATCGTGCTAAATACCCAGGTCTGCTTGCTCCTCTACCCATTCCACCGCACGCCTGGCATTCAATTTCTATGGATTTCATAGAAGGCCTACCGAAATCGAGATCCTGGAACTGCATACTAGTGATGGTCGACCGTTTCTCAAAATATAGTCATTTTCTGGCCCTTGCTCATCCATTCTCAGTATTAGGGGTGGCCAAGGTTTTCTTGGACAATATTTATAAGCTTCACGGTATGCCAGCAAGTATTGTGTCGGATTGAGATCGAATCTTCACAAGTCAATTCTGGCAGCAGCTGTTTACATTGACTAGAACACAACTTTGCATGAGCTCTGCTTACCATCTCCAGTCTGATGGTCAAACTGAGCGAGTAAACCAATGTATTGAGACTAATCTAAGGTGTTTTGTCCATGCTTGTCCCAAGAAATGGTGTCACTGGCTGTCAGTCACAGAATTTTGGTATAACACCAACTACCATTCGGCAATTGGGCGTTCACCCTTTGAGGTTCTGTATGGTCATGAACCTCACCATTTTGGCATTGATTCAGTCTCGTCCGTCCAAGTGGAGGACCTCAGACAGTGGTTGATGGACAGAAAAATCATTTCCAAATTGATTCACCAGCATTTGACTCGAGCTCAGTCCTGCATGAAAAAATAGGCTGACAAGAAACGTTTGGAGCGAACATTCCAAGTGGGCGATCAGGTTTACCTCAAACTCCAACCCTATATTCAATCATCTGTGGCAGTTCGCTTGAATCAAAAGCTTGCATTTCGATTCTTCGGCCCTTACACAGTACTGCAACGGGTGGGCATCGTGGCGTACAAGCTTCAGTTACCGGAGACCTGTTCTATACATCCAATATTTCATGTTTCCCAATTAAAAGCTTCAGTCGGCCGTTAGCATTCAGTGGTTCCTCAGTTACCTGATGCTAATCCTAGTTTTCAAGTGCCTGTCCAGGTTCTGGCTCACCGTGTTATTCAGCGAGGAGGAGCTCTGATTCCACAAATCAAAGTGGTGTGGTCAGGTTGGGATCCCGCCTTAGCGATCTTGGAGGACGCTGAGGCCCTGAAAGCTGCGTTTCCGAATGCGCCGGTGTTGGTCCTTATTCTCGAATGCTATACATTAAGAACAAAGCAACACAATTGTTAATGATTAAAGACCTTCGTCATTCGAAGCATTATCTCCCTTGGGATATAATGATCTTTAGACGAAGGTCATGAAGGGCGTACCTTCGTTGTCACAATGAGCAAGTATAAATAAGGATATATAAAACACAGAAGATTATAAATAATCATTATGAATCATCAGATTATTTTTATTTCCCTTTTTATAAACATAAATAAGCATCATTAAAATCAATATTACATTGATACCTTCGGCTTGTCAGAAGGAGAGAATGTGAGAGTGATGCGAGAGCTTTTACAGTTCAACGTGAACAGTACATTGTTACTGTTCATCTATTTATAGGCGCGGGACGTAGCCCGGGCAAAATTACATTCATGTCTCTGACATTTACTATTAACCATAAGGCAAATTATCAAGGATAAAATAGTCTTTTCTCCTTTAGGTCGGTTCCGTCTTTCACCTTCGTCATTGTGCCGAGCCGAAGCTTCTTCGGTCACAGCTTTAGCGTCCATCCGTGCTGCCTTTGGGTTGTATCCTTATATCAAACGCCTTCATCCCAAAGTCAAAGCTTCCTGTAGTAGTTTAAGTCATTCTGAAAACACATGGTTAGTCACAATTTTGAGGACCTTCGGCAGAAGAAGGCCTCAACAGTAGCCCCTCGCAGTATTAATTTGATTCTGTATTAACAAATTCAGACTGTGACGTGAACGAAAGCCTTTAGCTGAAGGTCCAAAGGCCCCCAACATCCGACTTGGGGACAAGCCGCTTCCAAAGGAGAGGGGACTGTCAGCACCACCGTGGAGGAGAAGGAGGCTGTGGAAGAGACGGAAGTGGAACAGGCAGCACTCAGCGGCAAACGCACTCGATGCACCAACTTTCGTGTGATGGGCCCAGAATGGGCTGTGTAAGTCTAGTCTCTTGTAATTCAGGAGCAGCCCATGTGAGGGTATAATACCTAGTCTGTGGTTTCTGGAGAGGCATGCAAACCTTGAACAAACTCATATGCAATAACATCCGCCGCCTTCTACCTCCTGTTCGCTGTTCTTCTCTAATCTCTTATTCGTCTTCCACTTCTGATCTCCGAGCCTAACACCAACAAATGGATGCGGCTGGCGATACCGGAGGCGCCAGGGCCTTGCCGGCTGGGGGAGTGGGGAGAGCACCCTCCTTCAAGTAGAAGGCTGAGCGAGCAGCGGCGTCCCAGTTGTGGCGACGACGGGGAGCCGATGATTGAGCCACGCCAATATCTCGCGCGCATGGCCGTTCTTGACTTTTGAGGGGCCCCAGACAAGATTATAAACAGAGACTCTAACACCATAAAACTGTTTTTACTATTATATATATATATATCAACTAATTATACTTGATGTACCATAGAAAGACTTGAGCAGTAAAAAATAGAAGTAAGATTGTTACCTTAAATATATTGTAGAGATCAACTTAAAAATGTCTTCTAACATTTGTAGATGCAAAATCATCAATGATGGCTTCAATATTGACATCATCTAATAATTTCTTCTCAATACATAAAGTTGCTAGCCCATTTAACCTTTCTTGAGACATTATAGACCTTAAATAATTCTTCAATAACTTAAGCTTTGAGAAGCTCCTTTCAGCTGATGCCACAGTTATTGGTATAGTAAATAATATCTGATAAGCAACAAATATATTGGGATAGCAATCCATTCTCCTAACAAACTCAAAAATTTCCATAGCAGACATTGATCTATCTGGCAGTGTCATTTGCAATATTCTTAACTCTGATGTCAGATTATTTTCCTCAAAACCAAATGAATCATCGACAAAGAAAGTTTTTGCCAACATGGTACAATAATCCTTGAGTTTAATGTGATCCAATGATTTCAATGATGCTGAGTTAAGAAGAGGCCCAAATATACCATTGAATACTTGGAGGCCTTCAAATCTATTTTTAATGAACTGCTTGCCACATCAAGCATAACTAAAAAGTAATTTACTTCAAAAATCTTTCTCACCTTATAGATTTGCCTCATTGCTGCAATCATTTTCATCATAATGCTTTTTCCTTAGAGCATGACACTTTACTAGAAATGATGCATCTACACCCATTACAGAAGCAATATCCTTGGCAACCACCATACTAGAAGCAAACCCTTCATTTCTATACTTGTCAAAGTAACTCATTTTACCATATATTTGCTCTAAGGTAGAGTGAAGACACATTGATGATGATTGCAACTTCTTGCTCACAACATTTACAGCATATAAAATATCATGCCATATAACCATACCAAGAATGAACTCAAAGGTACCAATCAAGTCATACAAACTCTTTGCATCACTCTTTGCCATGGGATCAGTATCATAAGCATGATGTAACTCAAACAAAGCTGCCCTTATATGAGGAGCTTGATATCTAATTGTTGCCATACTTTTGATACGACTTTCCCAACGAGTGTTGCACAATGATTTCACATTTAAACTTGGCACATGATCAAGTAAAACTTTCCATATTTTTGTAGAACCTGAAAACAATGTATATATTCTTTGCACAATTCCAAATAATGAAACAACTTTACTACAAGATTTTGCCATATCACAAAGAGTAAGATTAAGACCGTGACAAGCACATGGCATATAAAAAGCTCTTAGATTCTTATCAAGCAACCGTTTCCGTATTCCTTGATGCTTTCCTTTCATATTAGAACCATTGTCATAACCTTGACCCCTTATGTCATCAATATTAAGACCAAAGGACTCCAATGAATCAATCAAAACATTGAAAAGCCCCAAACCAGACGTGTCATCCACCTTTAAAAACCAGAAAGTACTCCTCACCCTCAATTTTGTTGCTAGATATGTTGACACATCGAACTATCAAAGACATTTGTTCTTCATACTAACATCTGGAGTACAATCGAGAATGATAGAGAAGTATTTTGCCTCTTTAACAATCTTTATGATAGTGCTAGTAATATTAGAAGCCAAAAGAGATATCAACTCATTCTGAATTTTATTACTAAGATAATGGTAATGAATATCCTTGCTTTCAATTCGTCTAAGGTGATCTTGCATTACCAAATCAAATTCTGCAACCATTTCAACACAAGCCAAGAAATTTCCATTTTTTCATTGTAAAGATGATTATTGGACCCTCGAAACGCTAAATTGCGTTTACCAAGAAATTTCACGATGACAACTATTCTGAATAAAACTTGTCTCATGCGTTCTTTATCCTTTGTAATTTGTCGTTGCAAATCTTTATCAATTGTTTCTTGTTTTCTTAGTCTATCTCTCAATTCATTCCAACTGTTTATACCAGTAATATGCTTAGCACTATTTTCATGTTCTTTGAGTCTCTCAATAATATGTTTCCAATCTCTATATCCATCATGTGCTAATGAACTTGTGCAACTATCAGAATTGAAAAGCTTACAACAAAAGCAAAACACTCTATCAACATGCTTTGAGTAAACTAACCATTTTCTGTCATGTTCCTCACCATTGCTTAATTTTATAAAATAATGGGAATAGGAAAATGCCTAGAGTTGCCATCCATTGTAAAGACAAGATTCTTTTCTCTTATCGGTCCCTTCTCAACTAATGTATCTCTTGCTTTGTTATCAAGATTATTCCAATTTCTTGGATCATATATGTCTATAGTCACTACTGGCGGTACATCAACACTAGCAGATTCTATAGCAGTTGGATGAGATATATTATCATGGTCACTTACATTATGGTCTGTAGGTCCTTGTTATTCTGAATTCCCACCATTTTGTTCGTCCACTGGCTCCGCAAGCACTATTTCCAATTCATTTGTGTTTCTCAGATCTCCCATATCCCTCTTAAGAAATTTATCCATGGCTCCTTTCTGTAACAAGACAAAATCCTCCATGTGTTTTCTTCTTTTTCTTTTTTGGCTACCTGATGCATATTTTCTAGGAGGCATGATATCAACAACAATCTGCAAGAAATCAATAAAAATAAATTAATAAAACAATCTGCACGAAATCAATAAAATAATCCATAAAAGGAAAAGCACAAGAACCTATCGATGCTTTGCCATGCGTTGTTGCCTCCTGATCGGTCGTTCCTGAGTGCTCTGCTTCTGACTAGGATCGGCCCTGCTCGGCTGCAGTGTCTGAGTTTGTGACTAATCGCCTGATCGCTGCCTCCTGTCCTCCGTCCTTGGGGCCTCGGCTGGTCTGCCCTTGCGTCTTGCTCTTGCACTCATGCGCTGCCTAACACCGTGAGATCCGGCTGTGTGGGTGTAGGCAGAGGCAGGGTGCAGCATGCCCTAGAGTGCCATTCACAATTTGCCTTTCAGCCTTTGCCTTTTTGTCTTCTGGCCTTTGTGACTTCCTAGTTCCTATTGGGTCCTATATGGGGTGGGGCCCTTGGGAAATGGAGGCCCAGGTCGGTCGCCCCTCACGCCCTGCCTCATACACGGCCCTGATCTCACGGGCGGCCAAGGCGTCGCCAGCCTCTGCAAGCTTGGCCGCCTCGGTGAGCTAGTCCACCGTAGCGGTCGCTTCGTCGGTAGCTGCCTCCGCCTTGGGCTCCAAAGCGGGCACAAACCCGCCCCCTGGGCGACAGGTCTAGGGAAATATGACAGCTTTGGCATTGGCGCGCCGACCATCAGGTGGGGTTGCTTCGGCTGTGGCGCCATGTCGAGAGACGAGTGCTACGAGCCGAAGAAGGCGGCTTGTCCATGTGTGGCTGCGGGTGGTGATGGTGGACCAGGAAGTCGGGCGTGTGGCTGAAAAGCACCGCCTTGGCCTCCTTCATGGCCGTCGCGAACTTCAGTATTTTCTTCTTGTGGGCCCTGCTGATGATGAAATCGGTCTTAGGCCTTCTCTCTTTCCATCACTTTGGGCATCAATTATGGACATTTATGATAAGTCAAAGGATAACATAAAGGCAAGAGTAGATTTAACAGCGTTATGCGATAGACCAAACCAAGAGATGAAGCCGCATAGTGGTGGAAAGACATGTAGAATGCCTAAGGCCGATTTTGTCCTCAGCAGGGACCAGAGGAAGGAAGTACTGTAGTGGATTAAGATGTTAATATTTCCTGATGGGTATGCAGCTAACCTGAATAGGGGGTGAACTTATCTACTCTACGAGTCTTAGGGATGAAGAGTCATGACTTCCACATATGGATTGGACGGGTTCTTCAGGCGATGGTTCGAGGCTATGTCCTTGAGCATGTCTGGCTAGCACTTGCAGAGTTGAGTTATTTCTTTCGCCAGTTTTGTGCAAAAGAGTTATCTCGGACCGTGATTGTAGTCTTCGAAAGATTGACACCCGTGTTACTATGTAAGCTTGAGAAGATCTTTCCACACGGCTTTTTCAATTTGATGCAGCATTTGATTCTTCATCTCTCGTATGAGGCACGAATGGGGGACCCGTGAAGGGACGTTGGTGCTATCCAATCGAGAGATGTCTAAAGACTATTCAAAAGAAATGTAGAAATAAATGCAAAATCGAGGCTTCCATTGCAGATGCATACATTCTAGAGGAAGTGTCAAACTTCACAATAACTTACTATGGTGATAAATTGTTGAGTGTGCTTAATCCACCCCCTCGTTACAATAATGGCGATAATGAATCGAACCTTAGCATATTTCGAGGGCAACTCGGAAGCGCAAGTGGTTTGACCACCACGACCCTGAGACATGAAGAGTAGCGACATATCATGCTATATGTATTGACCAACTTTGAGAAGGTGACACCATATATGGAACATTTTGTACATGAATTTTGGCATCGATCAAGGAACCCAACTCGACAAGAATATGATGCCCTTCTTGGAAAAGGTGTAGGAAATGGATTGCCCGATTTCATTTTCTTGTTCAAACATAAGGAATGTGCTTAGTTTGTCATTTGAAGTTGCTCTTACATGCGAATACTATAACAATATAGCGTGTTTGAACTTGCAGGGCCAAAGATATCTGTCTATAAGTGTCGAGTTGAGACAAGTAGCCAATGGCTTTGCCTATAGGGTCAGGAAATATTCTGGGTATGATGTCAATGGATACTATTTTCGCACAACAAGCTACGACCAAAGTCGACCCAATCGAAAACCACGTGTTTTGTAGTCTTCACGCCCGGGCTTGACGAGGTCGAGTATTTTGGACGAATCGAAGAAATATATGAACTCAATTTTCATGGTTCCAAACCTCTTAATCTAGTGATATTCAAATGTCATTGGTTTGACCCTGAAGTGACGAGACGAACACATTCTAATCTTGGGCTAGTCAAAATTCGACAGGATTCCACCTTACCAAGAGACAATGTCTATATCATGGCCCAACATGCCACACAAGTGTATTATCTCCCATATGTGTGCCAAATGAAAGAACGTCTTAAGGGTTGAGATGTTGTGTATAAGGTATCACCGCATGGTAAATTACCTATTCCAAACGATGAAAATTATAATTTAGACCCGGACACATATGACAGAAAGTTCTTCCAAGAAGATGGGCTAGAAGAGCGATTTGAGATAGACTTAATCAAAGCTATCAGAATGGAATTAGATATTGAAATGGTTGTTGATGAGGAAGATGATGAGGTGTAAAATGAGAATGACTTAGAAATACTTGAAGACAATGTCATTAATGACGAACTTGCACCTTCAGATGGTGTTGACTATGAAATGGTTGATAGTGATGATGAGACTTATGATCCGGCTAATCCGGATACATATGAGGATTATTTTTATTCGATGTAATGCTATATTTTTTTATTTTGCATATGTTTCTAAATACATCTTGTTTTATCTGTGTTTATTTGCTTACTCTTAATTGTCGGTTGTTGGACAAAGATGGTGGACGGTGGGATGAGGACGAGGATGGGGACGAGGAGCACTCGTAGGACGGCGGAGGAGGCACATTAGGACAACGACGCTCAGCAGCAGGTGGAGCAGCAAGCCACTGTCGATGCGGCGCATCAGGACAACGACAACGCTCAGCAGGACGCCTCAGATTCGAGGAACGTCTACTTGCGAGGTCCCGCGAGTTTCCCTCAACGACCCATACTTCATGACAGGCGGCCACTGATTCGACCCGATGGGGAGAGGCATGTAATTTTAGATATTCTCGCTGCTTGTTCATTGTTGGGGTGGGCGCCAATGTTGGGGACTTGTTCTCAAATGCTTCGAATTAAGAACAAGGCAACATAAAAAGAAGTTAATGGTTAATGTCCTTCGTCCTCTGAAGCGTTATTTCCTTTAGGATATAACGATTTTGGACGAAGGTAATGAAGGACATACCTTCATCATCACAGTTTCTATCGATAAAAGGAAAAGCATATGAACATGAAAGAATACATGAATAATCATATGATATTATTAAGTGTCATCATTATATAATTATGGAAGAATAAAAACAGTATTGAATTACATTTATACCTTCGATTTGACGGAAGGCAAAAACACAAGCGTGACGCACGATCGAATACAAGTCAGCGTGAACAGTACGGGGGTACTGTTCATCTATTTATAGACACAGGACACAGCCTGTGAAGAATTACAATTATGCCCCCCATAAAAATTTACAACATTGACTCAGACCTTTATGGACTAAAAGGTCATTCTATCTTTAAGTCGGTTTGTAATACCGAAGCTTCATGAAGAGGGACCTTCGGTCATCTTCTGCGGACAGCTTCAGCCGAAGCTGCTTCTTCCTACAAGACCTTCGGCGCGACGAAACATAGCCCCAACATTCATATTATATGTTTAAATTCATTATAGAAACTAATACTTTTCTTTATTACTTGGACATGTCTTGGAAGGTTGTGGAGAATGCAGGGGGTTATGGCCGCAACCCCAATGGCATCCTCGACCTTCTGTGTAGGGAACACTTCCTTGGACTGGTTGAGTATACCGAAGTGATGGGTCCAACCTACACCTTCGACCACTACGATGTCGACCCCGATGCAGTAGATCGGGACGACAGGGAATTCAATAACAAGGTGGATCGGGTGAAGCAAGAGCTATGGGTAAGTCTTCCTATATTGTAAAATATGTCGCATTTGTTGCACATTTTTAAAATAATGTATGGATACATCGTCTTTGTATGCAATATTTCTTCAGATGCGAGGCTGGATACGAGGCCAGGGTGGATGTGGTGGCTACCGCGAGGTGTAAGAAGCTCGTCATGGACACGCACTACGAAGCGCGAATCCAAGCCATCGTCGGCTACCATGGCTCCGTCCTTGGGGAGAAGGTGACCAAGCAGGACACCCAAAACCATGTCGTTGACTCGTGCCCAATAATTATAGGTAAATACAGAACTTTAATATCCATGACAAAATTTGCTTAATTTTATCTTCTGATATGTCATGTACTTGTTTTACTTTGTTTTATCGTCAGTGTATATATATATATAACTTGCTTAATTTTTACATCTCAGGACTCGGGACCAGTATTTGTCGTTGACTCGGGACCAGTACTGGTTTTACTTTGTTTTATTCGTGGATTTGCTTAATTTTATCGTCAGTATATATATAACTTACTCATACATGTTTGAAATGTTTATTACATCTCAAGCACCCAATAATTAGACCACCATAAAAATTTACCATAATTAGACCGCATAAACTATTGCTATAAATTAATTGTAGAAAAACATAGGTCTAAAGCTATAGCAAAATATTTGTACTAAGTATACCGTATGATGTGTTCGCTGTATAGATCTACTTATGTGGAACACAACAAAAAAATTATATTAATTGAATCGAGTGAGTTATAGATATATCCAAATCTAAACAAATCTATAACTATGCATGATCCAAAAAATATGATTTTGTTACTACATCTCAATCATGCAATAATTAGCTCATTAGACCGTCTCCAACAAGTGACGTTAAAGCATTCCAAGCATCTCATATGCTAAATATAGTGTTTCTCGTCATTCGTAAGCCCTCCAGCAACCATTTGTAAAAGGTTCGGTAAAATAGCACTCATCCTTATCGTTCACGGTATGTGGAGCACCTTTATCCTCTCGTTAAAGCTTGTCTGCTCGTTCAAATTCGCGCTAGCTAGAGCTTTCCCGCCATGCTCGATGTGTAGCACACGTCTCTGGTGTACGACAGCATCCTTGTCGTCCGCTATATCTGGAGTAGGGATGGCATAAGTGATGAACGTGATAATCCGAACTGTTAGAACAAATTTAATATTTTAAAATAGATATGTATAAAATTTGATGTTGATCTTTTCTTATGTTATAAAACACATTAGTACAAATATGAATAAAATATTATATAAGTTATTTTATGTATTATTTGCTCTCTACAACACAAAAAGTTGAAAAAATTACCGAATTTGTTTCCGAATACATACCGAAGTTTATATCTATTATTTGAAAAAATGTAGGATGAATTTGAGGTTTACCTTTTATAAATCTTAACAAGCTGGATGTTAAAAACAAGAATACAAATTTGTATTGTATATTTTATATCCTATTTATTCGCAATCAAAGAAAAAACTAATTACCGAATAAATACCGTTTCCGACCATTTTCATCCCTGCCCCCAATAGGTACGGGTGGGTATGGATAAATAACCGTGGATAATTATCCATTGGATATGTATATGGTGGAATTTGGTATCCGCGGGTACGGTTATGGATATAATAAGGTATTCGCGGATGATTTTTTCGTGGGTATGGATATCCAGTATTCATACTCGTTACCCAATGGATATCTGACATGTGGGCCATCCGATTTAATATATTATCCTAAATTCTAATACTTCGATTTTTATCTATGACATGTTGATTGGTGCTGAAATTATCATTTGATGATGATGGAATGATAATTATTTTTGAAATGTGATAAAATTGTTGTTTGATGTTGAATGCTAAAATTGTAGTGGAGGTATCCAACGGGTACATGTATGGGTAAAGATCCATACCCACGAATGTTTATGAGTACGAGTATGAGTTAAGTTTTATCTCGTGGATATAAATTCGCGAACTATATATCCACGTACTACTCACCCGATTGTCATCCCTAATCTGGAACACCTTCATCCGCTGGCTAAAGCTTGTCTGCTCGTTCAATTTCACGCCAGCAACTTTCCCTCCATGCTCGAAGCACATTGTCTGTCTCTCGTGTACGATAGAAGAAACTAGTCTACATGTCCACACACATGAACACAAAAAACAATTTCCCAAGTCCCAACCGCGTCAAAGTGCAGTTGTAAAACATATTTAATAATTTCAATATAAATACTATTTCACAATCTACGATTGAATTTTTGCATTGTGTACTCATACAATTTTTGCACTGCGTACTCATACGATTTTCAAAAAATGTCAAATTTCAAAAAATGTTTACTTCATTTTTGGATTACGTACCTTTGTTAAAATTTTATTTAAATGAATATTAAAAAACAATAGAGTACATGAGTTCTGTTATTACTGTAGAGATAGAGGATTGAATTTACACTACCGGACTCACCTTCTTTACCGAGTGTTACACTCGGCAGTGTTACACTCGACAAAGAATACTCGACAAACATTTTATCGACAAAAGAATTTTTTACCGAGTACTTTTTTTGAGCCATCGACTAATACTTTGCCGAGTGTCGAAAAGCACTCGACAAATTAAGAATCACAATAAAAACAAAAAAATAGCAAACAATTTTTAAAATAGGAGAACAACTCCCCCTACTAACACTGTCACTGCCTATCTGTCGGGGACCATAATTAGGGGTACCCTCAAGGCTCCTAATTCTCAGCTGGTAACCCCCATCAGCACAAAGCTGCAAAGGCCTAATGGGTGCGATTAAGTCAGGGATCAGTCCATTCGAGGGACTCGATCACGCCTCGCCCGAGCCTAGCCTCGGACAAGGGCAGCCGACCCCGGAGGATTTCCGTCTCGCCCGAGGCCCCCCTTTAGCGGCGAACATATTTCCGGCTCGCCCGAGGCCCTGCCTTCGCCAAGAAGCAACCCTGACCAAATCGCCGCACCGACCGACCAAATCGCAGGAGCATTTAATGCAAAGGTGGCCTGACACCTTTATCCTGACACGCGCCCCCCAGCCGGCAGAGCCGAAGTGACCGCCGTCACTTCGTCGCTCCACTGATCGACCTGACAGAAGGACAGCGCCGCCTGCGTCACTCCGACTGCGGTGCCACGTGATAGAGTGAGACTGACAGGCAGTCAGGCCCTACCGAAGGCACCATAGGAAGCTCCGCTTCGCCCGACCCCAGGGCTCGGACTCGGGCTAAGTCCCGGAAGACGACGAACTCCGCCCGACCCAGGGCTCGAACTCGGGCTAAGTCCCGGAAGACGGCGAACTCCGCTCCGCCCGACCCAGGGCTCGGACTCGGGCTAAGTCCCGAAAGACGGCGAACTCCGCCCGACCCAGGGCTCGGACTCGGGCTAAGTCTCGGAAGACGGCGAACTCCGCTTCGCCCGACCCAGGGCTCGGACTCGGGCTAAGTCCCGGAAGACGGCGAACTCCACCCGACCCAGGGCTCGGACTCGGGCTAAGTCCCGGAAGACGGCGAACTCCGCCCGACCCAGGGCTCGGACTCGGGCTAAGTCCCAGAAGACGACGATCTCCGCCTCGCCCGACCCAGGGCTCGGACTCCGCCCCGGCATCAGCCGGCGATCTCCGCCTCGCCCGAACCTGGGGCTCGGACCCGACCTCGGCCACGGAAGACAGACTCGACCTCGGCTTCGGAGGAGCTTCCACATCGCCCAACCTAGGGCGCAGACCAGCCACGTCAACAGGAGGCGCCATCATCACCCTACCCCGAGCTGACTCGGGCCGCAGGGAACAAGACCGGCGTCCCATCTGGCTCGCTCCGCCAGATAGGCAATGATGGGAAGTAGGAGGACGTCAGCAAGGATTCAACCGCTCCGACAGCTATCCCTCCGCCAGGCTCCATCGCTCCTCCGACAGCCACGACATCACACCAGCTGGGTGCCAAAATCTCTCCGGCTGCCACAACGGCATGTACTTAGGGCGCTAGCTCTCCTCCGCTAGACACGTAGCACTCTGCTACACCCCCCATTGTACACCTGGATCCTCTCCTTGCGCCTTTAAAAGGAAGGACCAGGGCCCTCTTAGAGAAGGTTTGCCGCGCGGGGACGAGGACGAGACAGGCGCTCGCTGGAGGCCGCTCGCTCCCTCTCCCGCGTGGACGCTTGTAACCCCCTACTGCAAGCGCACCCGACCTGGGCGCGGGACGAACACGAAGGCCGCGGGATTCCCACCTCTCTCACGCCGGTCTCCGGCCGCCTCGCTCTCCCCCCTTCGCGCTCGCCCTCGCGCTCGACCCATCTGGGCTGGGGCACGCGGCGACATTCACTCGTCGGCTCAGGGACCCCCGGTCTCGGAACGCCGACAGTTGGCGCGCCAGGTAGGGGCCTGCTGCGTGTTGACGAACAGCTTCCCGTCAAGCTCCAGATGGGCAGTCTCCAGCAACCTCTCCAACCCGGGACGGTGCTCCGTTTCGGGAGTCTTGAGTTCATGTCCCTCGACGGTAGCTACGACATGATACTCCTTCCACCGCCGTGCGACAACGACAGTGGCGGCCGACAGCCCGCCCGCCGGCGGCGGAATCGACGATGTCTTCCCCGCGTGGTGGAAGAACAACGTTCGAGCTCACCCCGTCTTCTCCCCCGCCGACGGAGGAGGAGGCGAGGCAACCAAGGCCAAGCAGGAGGCAGCGCCTCGTCGACTGTCGAGCGAGTCGACGGCCCCAGCGCCCCAACGGGGGGCGCACCGGGCGTCGACCTCGCGTTTGAGGCGAAGGCGAGCGCCGTCTCCCCGCGACACGCCAATCCCGAGCAAGCGGACGACGCCAGCACGCTCGCAAAAAGCTTGCTGGACGTCACCCTCGTACCTGAGACGACGGCGCAGTCAGTCCCCGACGTGACCTTATCGCCGCCCGTCGACCAAAAGGTACCGACCGATTCCCATCCCACGTCTTTCAGATTCAACCTCGACCCGCCTAGCGGCCCCGCTTTGGCGGGCGCTCTTGTAGAGGCGAGTCCAAACCCTCTGGGGTTTCGTATGCGGTCACCTTGGGACCGGCTGACAGACGTCTCGACCTACGGGCCCTCTGGGTCCGAGGAAGACGATGAGCCCATCATCTGTTGGGATTTCTCTGGACTCGGCAACCCCAGTGCCATGCGGGACTTCATGACCGCATGCGACTACTGCCTTTCCGACTGTTCCGCCGGTAGCCGTAGCCTCAGCGACGAGGACTGCGGCCCAAGTCGCGAATGCTTCCACGTCGATCTAGGGGGTCCCTCCGAAGGCAACCATCTCGGCATGCCGGAGGACGGTGACCTCCCTAGGCCGGTGCCTCGCGGTTACATCCCACGGGAGCTAGCTGTGGTCCCCGTTCAGGCGGGGGGCCATGACCCACAGCTCGAGCAAATCCGCGGGGTGCAGGCCAGGCTCGACGAGGGAGCAAGAGCGCTTGAGCCGATCCGTCGGGACGTCGGGCAGGCATGGGCGGGCCAACCTCCGGCCGGAGAAATACGTCATCTACCCCAGGGCTTCCAGCACCGCATCACCGACGACGTCAGGGTCAGGCCACCACCCGCATCCAGTGGGGTCGGCCAGAACCTGGCGGCAGCAGCAATGCTTCTTCGCGCGATGCCGGAGCCATCAACCACCGAGGGGCGGCGAATCCAGGAAGAGCTCAAGAATCTCCTGGAAGGCGCCGCGGTCCGACGGGCCGAGAGCTCCGCCTCCCGAAGGCAGGGGTACCCCTCGGAACCTCATGCCGCGACTTCCCGATTCATGCGGGAAGCCTCGGTCTACACCGGGCGCACGCGCAACACCGCGCCTGCGGCCCCGGGTCGCCTCGGCAACGAGCACCGTCACCGCGACCGTCGGGCCCACCTTGATGAGAGGGTGCGCCGAGGCTACCACCCCAGGCGTGGGGGACGCTACGACAGCGGGGAGGATCGGAGTCCCTCGCCCGAACCACCCGGTCCGCAAGCCTTCAGCCGAGCCATCCGACGGGCGCCGTTCCCGACCCGGTTCCGACCCCCGACTACTATCACAAAGTACTCGGGGGAGACGAGACCGGAACTGTGGCTCGCGGATTACCGTCTGGCCTACCAACTGGGTGGAACGGACGATGACAACCTCATCATTCGCAACCTCCCCCTGTTCCTCTCCGACACCGCTCGCGCCTGGTTGGAGCACCTGCCTCCAGGGCAGATCTCCAACTGGGACGACCTAGTCCAAGCTTTCGCCGGCAATTTCCAGGGCACGTAAGTGCGCCCCGGGAATTCCTGGGACCTCCGAAGCTGCCGACAGCGGCCGGGTGAGTCTCTCCGGGACTACATCCGGCGATTCTCGAAGCACCGCACCGAGCTGCCCAACATCACCGACTCGGATGTCATCGGCGCGTTCCTCGCTGGCACCACCTGCCGCGACCTGGTGAGCAAGCTGGGTCGCAAGACCCCCACCAGGGCGAGCGAGCTGATGGAGATCGCCACCAAGTTCGCCTCCGGCCAGGAGGCGGTCGAGGCTATCTTCCGAAAGGACAAGCAGCCCCAGAGCTGCCCATCGGAAGATACTCCCGAGGCGTCAACTTAGCGCGGCGCCAAGAAGAAGGGCAAGAAGAAGTCGCAAGCGAAACGCGACGCCGCCGACGCGGACCTTGTCGCCGCCGCCGAGTACAAGAACCCTCGGAAACCCCCCGGAGGTGCCAATCTCTTCGACAAGATGCTCAAGGAGTCGTGCCCCTATCACCAGGGGCCCGTCAAGCACACCCTTGAGGAGTGCGTCATGCTTCGGCGCCACTTCCACAGGGCTGGGCCACCCGCGGAGGGTGGCAAGGCCCGCGACGACGACAAGAAGGAAGATCACCAGGCAGGAGAGTTCCCCGAGGTCCGCGACTGCTTCATGATCTATGGTAGGCAAGCGGTGAACGCCTCGGCTCGGCACCACAAGCAAGAGCGCCGGGAGGTCTGCTCGGTGAAGGTGGCGGCGCCAGTCTATCTAGACTGGTCCGACAAGCCCATCACCTTCTGAAAGCTCTCTTGTGAGTTTTGGTGTTTGGATGACAACTCAATTAAAGGACTAACAAGTGTACTAAGTGTTGAACAGGTGCTTAAGGTAAAGCCTACAGGGTTCAACACAAGTGAACAAATGTGATGGTCCAAGAACTGGATTATGGATACATGATGGACATCACAAGTAAGATGGACATTGCATAAGTGAGACTCGGGTGCGTAGCTCGGAGACAACTGATCAAGCCAAGGACGGAGGCAAGAAAAGCTTCGAGGTACCAAGTGCACGGGAGAAGGTCAAGGAGGCTGAGGAACCCAAAGCCAAGGGTGAAGAAGAAGGCTTGCAAAGTCAAGGGTGATCGAGTTGAGAACAGCTACGGCACATCAAGGATCACTACATAAGAACGTGACTTACAGCCAATGAGGTAACAGCTACAGTTATGTGGTGTAAGTCATAAGGCTCAAGATCAAGCTCTAAGAAGGAGATCAAGGTCACTAGAAGGAGAACAAGTGTCAAAACCAGAACTGGAAGCAGCCCAAAAGAGCTAAGTTCACCTTAATCTTTAGTTGGGTTGTTCCTATGTTTGGAGATGTTCTATGTGACCTTTACAGGATGTTGGAGCCAAGAAATGTCAATCTAGATCAAGTCAAGCCGACTTGATGAGTCCAACATCAAAGCTCAAGCATGTGAAATGCTATAGATGTAATAATTAAGAGAAGGTATGTTTCTAGACTTAGTACATCGGTTTTGTGGACTAATATACTTGTCTAAGTGATAGAAACAGAAAGAAGAAGAAAAGGAAAGAGGTGCGAAAGGCTTGGCTATGTACAGCCAAGACTTAGTTCAGTCTGGCACACCGGACTGTCCGGTGGTGCACCGGACAGTGTCCGGTGGCGCACCGGACAGTGTCCGGTGCGCCAGGCTGAACTCTGGCGAACTGTCCGCTCTCGGGAATTCACCGGCGACGTACGACTATAATTCACCGGACTGTCCGGTGTGCACCGGACTGTCCGGTGAGCCAACGGTCGGCCGGGCCAACGGTCAGCCGCGCGATCTGCACGGGACACGTGGCCGAGCCAACGGCTAGATGGAGGCACCGGACTGTCCGGTGTGCACCGGACATGTCCGGTGCGCCAACGGCTCCAAGACTGCCAACGGTCGGCTTCGACGTAGAAGGAAAGAAATCGGGCACCGGACAGTGTCCGGTGTGCACCGGACTGTCCGGTGCGCCACCCGACAGAAGGCAAGATTTGCCTTCCTGGATTGCTTCCAACGGCTCCTAGGCCCCTTGTGCCTATAAAAGGGACCCCTAGGCGCCTCCAGCAACATATAAGTGCAGCCAACAAGTGTAGACTTCATTGGAATCAATTCTCGCTCTCCCTCTTGTGTGTAACTCTATAGTTTGTGTAGAAGGCACAGCTATAAGCCTTTAGAGAGAGGAGTAGTGCTGCTAAGAGCTAGAGCAAGGTCTTGAGCGTATCGTTACTCTGCCGGGGTGCTGCCAAGAAGTTTGTAAGCAGCCGCGGTTCTGTTGTAACCCCACTCAATAGTGAAAGGCTCTATCTGTCATAGTGACAGATCTGAGCAAACGGAGGAAGGAGTTGAAATAGACTCCAAGCCCAGGTGTGGCTAACTCCAACGAGGACTAGGCAAGCATTTCAGGCTTGGCCGAACCTCGGGATAAATCCTTGCGTCTGTGTGCTCTATTCTGTATTGTATCCTGACTCTCTGTCTTACTCGCCTTTATATCTGCACTTCAATACTTATCTGTGGTATAAGCTTGATTTGAAGTGCAGGACATTTTGAGACAGGATCTTCCATTCCGCTGCGACCTACTCGAAGAGTCTTCTCATTCCACTGCGTACTAAGTCTTCGAGTAGAGTAAGAATTTAAGTTTTAAAGTAATAAGTTTTATTCGCCTATTCACCCCCCCCCCTCTAGGCGACATCCAGATCCTGTTCCCGGGTCAAAGGGAACTTTCAATTGGTATCGGAGCTAGGCCTCTCCAGTGTGGGCTTAGCCGTCCGGAGATAACGATGTCGTCACAAGAGGTAACTGTAGAACTTCTTTTAGGCGATGGCGCTAATTACAAATCCTGGTCTGTCTCTATTTATAATGCTTTCATGAGTGTTGATCCTGATTTGAGACAGATCTTTAGTAGAAGTATTTTTCCATCTGATATTAGTAAAAATCCCTCTAATGATGAACTAAGATGTTTATCTCTCAATCACCGTGCTTGCAACATCTTAGTTGAATCTCTTTCTAGAGGTGCTTATTTTGCCATCATGAGTAGTGATAATGATTTATTTGGTGATGCTCATGATTTATGGAATAGAATTAAAGTAAAATATTGTGTGGCAAATTGTACTGCTTCTACTCCCTATATTGCTTGTGATGCTAACCTTTCAAAGGGAGAAGATCAAGAACGATGGGCACCCAACGATGAATCCACCTCGTCGACAGGTTTGGTCTTCACTAATAATAAGTGTTTTGTTGCTAACAATGACGGTGGAGACAAAAGCCATGATGATGAGGAATATGAGGATGATAGCGAGGATGAGTCTTCATCACCTCAAGGTACATTTTCCTGTTTGGCTTCCACTGACATTAATGACAGGGAAAATGATACCGATGATGTGGAAGAAGAGGACATTCGTCGTTTCTACATCCATCTCAACAAAGAGGACAAGGCACTCTTGGTTAAGCTATTGAGAAGGAACAAGGAACAAGGCGATACGCTTCTCAGGCTAGAGGATTCCCTCATCAAAACCAACAACAGCCTAGAAAAGATGACCACAGAACATGAGGAGCTAAAGTGCTCTCATAATGATTTGGTCCAAAGGTATGAATATGTTTTAATTAAGCAAAGAAATAGTCATGATGTTTTATCTAACATTGCTCAACTTAAAACGGAAAATTCTATGCTTAAGAGTCAAGTAGAAACAATGGACTTAGAAAAACGTGCTCTAGGTAAAAAGTATGATATGTTGTCATATTCTCATAATAAATTAGTTGATGACCATATCATGCTTAATGTTGCTCATGTGGTTATAATTGCAAACTTAAATTCATGTGAACCTCATTCTCGCACGTGTGCGCAATTGAATTGTATATCATCATGTGCTAACCCCTGTTGCTCAAAAGAAAGCCAATCATTGATTGAGCAACAAGTTTTAGGGTCACAAAAGAAATTCTGTGGGAATAAGAAGCAACGACAACTGAGGAGAAGACACTTTGCTCAACTCTCTCAAGATATCCACGGGTGCGTGGTGAAGAAGCTTGAGAAAGGAAAAACTGCAGCAAGTGTCAAGCTCAATAAGAAAAATGTTCCTAAAGATGAAGAAATCAACATGAGCTTGGAAAAAGGTAAAGATTCAATTAATCATGTTGTTTGCACTGACCCTCTCTCCATGTCATTCAAGTACACAAAGGGAAAAGGAAAAAGGAGGTGTTTCAAGTGCAAGAAGTTAGGCCACCTCATCGCGTCTTGTCCGTACAAAGACAAAAATGAAGGGACAAGGAGTTGTTTTGGATGCAACAATAAGGACCACACGATCACTTCATGTCCGGTCATGAAGAATCAAGGATGTGCATCCTCCAAAGTGACCCTCACCAAGGAAAATGACACACAGCAAGCGTCACGTCAAGTTGAGCGACGTTTCTGCTACAAGTGTGGTGAGCAGGGTCATCTATCCAAGGTATGTTACAAAGATAAGATTCCTAAACAAGTGAATTTGTGTCAATCTTATTCGCGTAGGAGACCCAAATCATACACTTGTGCTAGATCTATAACGAGATCACCTAGAACTAGCACAAAGGCAATTTGGGTACCAAAGGCACATTTACATGATCATTATGTACCCATCCCGAGATGGGTACCAAGCTGTGCTAACTAGACCATGCAGGTGCCTTGAGATGGACTGGAGACCATGGGAGAGCTTAAGACGGTTATCTAAAACTCTATGCTTAAGCTGTTAATTGTTTTGGTGTTTATTGTCCCAAGGTTGAATTATTGTGAGACACTAATCCCATGTTCATCTCAAGTAAAATAAGGTGTATAGTTCCTTAATCATTATTGGTGAATCAAGTAAAAGGACTTTGATGAGAATCTACAACTAGCTCTCCAAAGGACGGTACCCCGTGTATTTTAAGTACATAATTGCAATTTAGTATTGCTCTTAAATTGGCTTGTTGTGCTTCCTGTCTTTGGAGTAGTTATGCTTTATGATTGCCTGTGTTAAATGTATCATAATGATGTTTGCTTAATCATGACTGATGCTATATAGGATATATCTTTTGAATCATTCATGGGTAGCTATTTCATTTGTTATATCCACAACGATTAACTCTCTTGGTGTATATGGATAAACCTGTAACTTTTTGTAAGTCATGCTATGTGCAATTATGACATTTTGTTTAGTCCATGTTCACATGATTACCCTAGTTTGGTACTGTGTGAATTTCAAATCCATGTCGTGCCCTTTTGAGCTATGAGGTGCGTAAGCAAAAGGAGCCCTGAAATGGCGATAACAAGGGCTCTCATAAAGGCAAAGGTATGGAAAATGGAGCTATGCAATTTCATTAAATATTCTTGAAATTCCATTCATTGTGATCATAGCTATGTTCTTATCTTTCAATTGGTAATATCTTGGCTTAGGTAATTTATGCCTTTAAAATGTTGTTTCTTTTGTGCACCTAAGAAACCTTCTTAATTATGACATGCTTAGATATTTCGCTTTATATACATGATTGTGTTGATCTTCAATTGGTATATATAATGATAGTTAAATATGAAGCATGTACAAGTTGCGTAAATGTTAGACTTCCTGTGAGTAAGTGCATATTTTTAGATTGCTCATGCTCTATAATATCTGGTGATAATAGATGCTTATTCTTAAATATCATGGAGTCATGATAATAAATGAACTTTGCAAATGGTATCCTTCAATTGGTAGCCGTAATAGTTCGCTTCAATTGACATCTTTTGATAATCATGAGAATAGAAGTTTCTTCTTGTGCCCAATACTATAACTTGTTCTAAGTTTGGTGTCTTAGCAACAAGAAAAAGTTAGGAGAAAGAATCAGGCACAAGTGTGGAGAAGCTCTTGAGAGATTAGATACTTTCAAGATGGGAAGTACACTACAACATGGTAAAGGTACAAAGGGAGTATTAATCTTTTTGCATATATGTATCTTACCTAAATGTTGACAGTGCATATGTTCAATAAGGGGGAGTTTTTGACAGTCGTTTTTCCTCCTTAACACCCTGCTGTCCCTTGACATCATCCTATGTTCTTGCTTGAGTATGGTTTTTGGTGTTTGATGTCAAAGGGGGAGAATTTGTGTATTAAAGCTTATCTCAACCTGAGAGGAAAGCTTATCCTAATGGGTGATGTGTTAGTTTGAGCTTTGCCAAGTGTGATAATCATATGTTTCTTGCAGTATTATATGTGTTGCTCATATGGGTGATGTGTTAGTTTGAGCTTTGCCAAGTGTGATAATCATATGTTTCTTGCAGTATTATATGTGTTGCTCATATGGGTGATGTGTTAGTTTGAGCTTTGCCAAGTGTGATAATCATATGTTTCTTGCAGTATTATATGTGTTGCTCATATGGACTAGTGTTTCCGCTACGATGAATTATTTGGCTTCTATAGTGTAATAGATAGTCATGTGGTTAATGGTGCTTTAAGATTGTCTTAAATTAGTGTCTTAGTTTAAATTGGTATTAGTTTGAATTGGTATCTTAATGATGAATAGTGGTAGGTTGATATTCCTGTGATATATCCGCTAATTTGAATGGTGTTTAACTCTGATTATGCACATTTGTGTGTTATAGCATCATGGTTTGAATCTTGACACATTGCATCCTAAAAAGTGCTAAGGTGGAGAAATGTTTCGAATTGCCTAAGTATGTGCAAATTGGCGTCTGAGGCCAAAATTAGGTTCTTGAAGTAAGCACATATTTAGGGGGAGCATTCTAATTCAAAATTTGTGCTTCAAATCTTATTCTTATGTAAGCTTTAATTGTGTTGCCATCAATCACCAAAAAGGGGGAGATTGAAAGCTCTCTTGTGAGTTTTGGTGTTTGGATGACAACTCAATTAAAGGACTAACAAGTGTACTAAGTGTTGAACAAGTGCTTAAGGTAAAGCCTACAGGGTTCAACACAAGTGAACAAATGTGATGGTCCAAGAACTGGATTATGGATACATGATGGACATCACAAGTAAGATGGACATTGCATAAGTGAGACTCGGGTGCGTAGCTCGGAGACAACTGATCAAGCCAAGGACGGAGGCAAGAAAAGCTTCGAGGTACCAAGTGCACGGGAGAAGGTCAAGGAGGCTGAGGAACCCAAAGCCAAGGGTGAAGAAGAAGGCTTGCAAAGTCAAGGGTGATCGAGTTGAGAACAGCTACGGCACATCAAGGATCACTACATAAGAGCGTGACTTACAGCCAATGAGGTAACAGCTACAGTTATGTGGTGTAAGTCATAAGGCTCAAGATCAAGCTCTAAGAAGGAGATCAAGGTCACTAGAAGGAGAACAAGTGTCAAAACCAGAACTGGAAGCAGCCCAAAAGAGCTAAGTTCACCTTAATCTTTAGTTGGGTTGTTCCTATGTTTGGAGATGTTCTATGTGACCTTTACAGGATGTTGGAGCCAAGAAATGTCAATCTAGATCAAGTCAAGCCGACTTGATGAGTCCAACATCAAAGCTCAAGCATGTGAAATGCTATAGATGTAATAATTAAGAGAAGGTATGTTTCTAGGCTTAGTACATCGGTTTTGTGGACTAATATACTTGTCTAAGTGATAGAAACAGAAAGAAGAAGAAAAGGAAAGAGGTGCGAAAGGCTTGGCTATGTACAGCCAAGACTTAGTTCAGTCTGGCACACCGGACTGTCCGGTGGTGCACCGGACAGTGTCCGGTGCGCCAGGCTGAACTCTGGCGAACTGTCCGCTCTCAGGAATTCACCGGCGACGTACGACTATAATTCACCGGACTGTCCGGTGTGCACCGGACTGTCCGATGAGCCAACGGTCGGCCGGGCCAACGGTCGGCCGCGCGATCTGCGCGGGACACGTGGCCGAGCCAACGGCTAGATGGAGGCACCGGACTGTCCGGTGCGCCAACGGCTCCAAGACTGCCAACGGTCGGCTTCGACGTAGAAGGAAAGAAATCGGGCACCGGACAGTGTCCGGTGTGCACCGGACTGTCCGGTGCGCCACCCGACAGAAGGCAAGATTTGCCTTCCTGGATTGCTTCCAACGGCTCCTAGGCCCCTTGTGCCTATAAAAGGGACCCCTAGGCGTCTCCAGCAACATATAAGTGCAGCCAACAAGTGTAGACTTCATTGGAATCAATTCTCGCTCTCCCTCTTGTGTGTAACTCTATAGTTTGTGTAGAAGGCACAGCTATAAGCCTTTAGAGAGAGGAGTAGTGCTGCTAAGAGCTAGAGCAAGGTCTTGAGCGTATTGTTACTCTGCCGGGGTGCTGCCAAGAAGTTTGTAAGTAGCCGCGGTTCTGTTGTAACCCCACTCAATAGTGAAAGGCTCTATCTGTCATACTGACAGATCTGAGCAAACGGAGGAAGGAGTTGAAATAGACTCCAAGCCCAGGTGTGGCTAACTCCAACGAGGACTAGGCAAGCATTTCAGGCTTGGCCGAACCTCGGGATAAATCCTTGCGTCTGTGTGCTCTATTCTGTATTGTATCCTGACTCTCTGTCTTACTCGCCTTTATATCTGCACTTCAATACTTATCTATGGTATAAGCTTGATTTGAAGTGTAGGACATTTTGAGACAGGATCTTGCATTCCGCTGCGACCTACTCGAAGAGTCTTCTCATTCCACTGCGTACTAAGTCTTCGAGTAGAGTAAGAATTTAAGTTTTAAAGTAATAAGTTTTATTCGCCTATTCACCCCCCCTCTAGGCGACATCCAGATCCTGTTCCCGGGTCAAAGGGAACTTTCACCTTCGACCGAGACGATCACCCCGACCATGTGCCGAGCCCGGGGAAATACCCGCTCGTCGTCGACCCCGTCATCGGCGATGTCAGGCTCACCAAGGTCCTCATGGACGGAGGCAGCAGCCTCAACATCATCTACGCCGACACCCTCGGGCTCCTGCGTGTCGATCTGTCCTCCATCCGGGCAGGCGCTGCGCCCTTCCATGGGATCATTCCCAGGAAACGCGTCCAGCCCCTCGGACGGCTCGACCCTCCCGTCTGCTTCGGAACACCCTCCAACTTCCGAAGGGAGACCCTGACGTTCGAGGTGGTTGGGTTTCGAGGAACCTACCACACGGTACTGGGGAGGCCATGCTACGCGAAGTTCATGGCCGTCCCCAACTACACCTACCTGAAGCTCAAGATGCCGGGCCCCAACGGGGTCATCACCGTCGGCCCCACGTACAAACACGCGTTCGAATGCGACGTGGAGTGCGTGGAGTACGCCGAGGCCCTCGCCGAGTCCGAGGCCCTCATCGCCGACCTGGAGAGCCTCTCTAAGGAGGTGCCAGACGTGAAGCGTCATGCCGGCAACTTTGAGCCAGCGGAGACGGTTAAGTCCGTCCCCCTCGACCCCAGCGGCGACGCCTCCAAGCAGATCCGGATCGGCTCCGGGCTCGATCCCAAATAGGAAGCAGTGCTCGTCGACTTTCTCCGCGCGAACGCCGATGTCTTCGCGTGGAGTCCCTCGGACATGCCCGGCATACCGAGGGATGTCGCCGAGCACTCGCTGGACATCCGAGCCGGAGCCCGACCCGTCAAGCAGCCACTGCGCCGATTCGACGAGGAGAAGCGCAGAGCCATAGGCGAGGAGATCCACAAGCTAATGGCGGCAGGGTTCATCAAAGAGGTATTCCATCCCGAATGGCTTGCCAACCCTGTGCTTGTGAGAAAGAAAGGGGGGAAATGGCGGATGTGTGTAGAGTACACTGGTCTCAACAAAGCATGTCCGAAGGTTCCCTACCCTCTGCCTCGCATCAACCAAATCGTGGATTCCACTGCTGGGTGCGAAACCCTGTCTTTCCTCGATGCCTACTTAGGGTATCATCAAATCAGGATGAAAGAGTCCGACAAGCTCGCGACTTCTTTCATCACACCCTTCGGCATGTACTGCTATGTCATCATGTCGTTCGGCTTGAGGAATGCGGGCGCGACGTACCAGCAGTGCATGAACCATGTATTCGGCGAACACATTGGCCGCACGGTCGAGGCCTACGTCGATGACATCGTAGTCAAGACGAGGAAAGCCTCCGACCTCCTTTCCGACCTTGAAGCGACATTTCGATGTCTCAAGGCAAAAGGCGTCAAGCTCAATCCCGAAAAGTGTGTTTTCGGGGTACCCCGAGGCATGCTCTTGGGATTCATCGTCTCCGAGCGGGGCATCGAAGCCAACCCGGAGAAGATCGCAGCCATCACCAGCATGGGGCCCATCAAGGACTTGAAAGGCGTACAGAGGGTCATGGGATGCCTCGCGGCTCTGAGCTGTTTCATCTCACGCCTCGGTGAAAGAGGTCTACCTCTGTACCACCTCTTAAGGAAGGCCGATTGCTTCACTTGGACCCCTGAGGCCGAGGAAGCCCTCGGGAACCTGAAGGCGCTCCTCACAAAGGCGCCTATCTTGGTGCCCCCAACTGCCGGAGAAGCCCTCCTGGTCTACGTCGCCGCGACCACTTAGGTGGTTAGCGCCGCGATTGTGGTCGAGAGGCAAGAAGAGGGGCATGCATTGCCCGTTCAGAGGCCAGTCTACTTCGTCAGCGAGGTACTGTCCGAAACCAAGATCCGCTACCCACAAGTTCAGAAGCTGCTGTACGCGATGATCCTAACGCGGCGGAAGCTGCGACACTACTTCGAGTCTCATCCGGTAACTGTGGTGTCATCCTTCCCCCTGGGGGAGATCATCCAGTGCCGAGAGGCCTCGGGTAGGATTGCAAAGTGGGCGGTCGAAATCATGGGCGAGACAATCTTGTTCGCTCCTCGGAAGGCCATCAAGTCCCAGGTCTTGGCGGACTTCGTAGCTGAATGGGTCGACACCCAGCTACCGATGGCTCCGATCCAACCGGAGCTCTGGACCATGTTCTTCGACGGGTCGCTGATGAAGACAGGAGCCGGCGCAGGCCTACTCTTCATCTCGCCCCTCGGGAAGCACCTACGCTACGTGCTACGCCTCCATTTCCCGGCATCCAACAATGTGGCTGAGTACGAAGCTCTGGTCAACGGGTTGCGGATCGCCATCGAGCTAGGGGTCCGTCGCCTTGACGCTCGCGGTGACTCGCAGCTCGTCATCGACCAAGTCATGAAGAACTCCCACTGCCGCGACCCGAAGATGGAGGCCTACTGCGATGAGGTTCGGCGCCTGGAAGACAAGTTCTACGGGCTCGAGCTCAACCACATCGCTCGACGCTACAACGAGACTGCGGACGAGCTGGCTAAAATAGCCTCGGGGCGAACGACGGTTCCCCCGGACGTCTTCTCCCGGGATCTGCATCAACCCTCCGTCAAGATCGACGACACGCCCGAGCCCGAGGCACCCTCGGCCCAGCCCGAGGCACCCTTGGCCCAGCCCGAGGCACCCTCGGCCTAGCCCAAGGTACCCTCGGATCATTCCGAGGCACCCTCGGCTCGGCCCGAGGTATCCTCGGTTCAACCCGAGGTACCCTCGGCCCCCGAGGGCGAGACGCTGCACGTCGAGGGGGAGCAAAGTGGGGTCACGCCTGATCAAAACTGGCAGACCACGTACCTGCAATATCTCCATCGAGGAGAGCTACCCCTCGACCGAGCCGAGGCTCGGCGGGTGGCGCTGCGCGCCAAGTCGTTCGTCTTGCTGGGTGATGAGAAGGAGCTCTACCACCGCAGCCCCTCCGGCATCCTCCAGCGATGCATCTCCATCGCCGAAGGTCAGGAACTCCTGCGAGAAATACACTCGGGGGCTTGCGGCCATCACGCAGCGCCTCGAGCCCTTGTCGGGAATGCTTTCCGGCAAGGCTTCTACTGGCCGACGGCGGTGGCCGACGCCACTAGAATTGTCCGCACCTGCGAAGGGTGTCAGTTCTACGCAAGGCAGACCCACCTGCCCGCTCAGGCTCTGCAGACGATACCCATCACCTGGCCTTTTGCTGTGTGGGGTCTGGATCTCGTCGGCCCCTTGCAGAAGGCACCCGGGGGCTACACGCACCTGCTGGTCGCCATCGACAAATTCTCCAAGTGGATCGAGGTCCGACCCCTGAACAGCATCAGGTCCGAGCAGGCGGTGGCGTTCTTCACCAACATCATCCATCGCTTCGGGGTCCCGAACTCCATCATCACCGACAACGGCACCCAGTTCACCGGCAGAAAGTTCCTGGACTTCTGCGAGGATCATCACATCCGGGTGGACTGGGCCGCCGTGGCTCACCCCATGTCAAATGGGCAAGTAGAGCGTGCCAACGACATGATTCTACAAGGGCTCAAGCCTCGGATCTACAATGACCTCAACAAGTTCGGCAAGCGATGGATGAAGGAACTCCCCTCGGTGGTCTGGAGTCTGAGGACAACGCCAAGCCGAGCCACGGGCTTCACGCCGTTCTTCCTAGTCTACGGGGCCGAGGCCGTCTTGCCCACAGACCTGGAATACGGCTCCCCGAGGGCGAGGGCCTACACCGACCAAAGCAACCAAGCTAGCCGAGAAGACTCGCTGGACCAGCTGGAGGAGGCTCGGGACAAGGTCTTACTACACTCGGCGCGGTACCAGCAGTCCTTGCGACGCTACCACGCCCGAGGGGTCCGGTCCCGAGACCTCCAGGTGGGCGACCTGGTGCTTCGGCTGCGACAAGACGCCCGAGGGCGGCACAAGCTCACGCCCCCCTGGGAGGGGCCGTTCGTCATCGCCAAAGTTCTGAAGCCCAGAACGTACAAGCTGGCCAACAGTCAAGGCGAGGTCTACGGCAACGCTTGGAACATCCAACAGCTACGTCGCTTCTACCCTTAAGATGTTTTCAAGTTGTTCATATACCTCGCGCCCAGCAAAAGTTTAGTCGTCAAGGAAGGGTCGGCCTCGCCTCGGCAAAGCCCGACCCTCCCTTAGGGGCTAAAAGGGGGGGAACCCCCTCTGCGTCGAAATTTTCCTCGAAAAAAGATCTTTTCTGCCAGAAGGTCTTTCGGGCTGTTTGACTACTTCGAAAGTGGATCCTGAAAACGACGGAGTACACGTAAGCAGCCAAGGCTGACCGAGCCGAGGGACTCCTACGCCTCCGGGATACGGATACCTCACTCATCACCTTCTGCGATAAGTAACTCACGTTCGGATAAGTGATCCCGCGGACCGAACAAGTCTACACGTTCGGAAGCTCTTCTGCGGAAGCGATCCTTCGAGCCTTCTCGACTGCGTTGGTAACAGAGCCCCATGGATGGGTAAGAGTGCGCGTAAGCGGCAAGGCCGACCGAGCCGAGGGACTCCTACGCCTCCGGGATACGGATACCTCACTCGTCACCTTTACACGGGGCGACTCACGCTTGGTGAAGCGGTTCAGACAACCAACAGGCGAGTCTTAGTGCTCGAAAATGAGGAAAAAAACACGGCTCCGTGCCGAAAATACATACATGTTTAGGCCCCGACAGCCACAATGAACAAAAACACTGGCATTCAAAGTGCCATTACAAACGGAACTCCGGTTCCACCTCCGCAGGTACGAACAACCCCACTCAATGGGGGGGCCTGCGGAGCAACAGAAGACCGACGGACGGCTCGCCGTCGCCCGCTCCAGCAGCAGCGACAACGACCCCCTCTACGGGTGGCCAAACTGCAGCGGCGATGGCCTCAGGGCGAACGCTGCTGCAACCTTGCCCTCGCCCACGCCGACGCTCGAGGGGCGAGGACAAGTACAAAGAGCCGGAGGCCCGAAGCGCGGATGGTGGCGGTGATCCCATCGACGACGGGGACTTCTCGAGCCGCCTCCGCCTCGGCACCGACGACAGGGGCCGTCAGCCCGCCGGCAGATCCCCACTCGGATCCTCCCGGACGAGCAGGGCACTGACCTCCCCGCGGAGGCACCGTACCGGTGCAAAGGCAGGACCGCCCCAGAACACGAACGCCACCCTAGCAGCGCGCGACATCTTGGGCGGTCCTCCCATGCACACGGCGCGGCAGCCGCCTTCCGGCAGGAGGGGGCATTGGGGGCCAAGCCGACGAGCCCGACGCGCTGGGGCAGACGACGCCTGCCGTCGATCGGCCCCGCGTTGTCGAAGTCCGACCCGCCCGCAGGGCCGGCGAGCGCCCTCTCCCTCGAACGTCGCAGGAGAGGGTGACCCACGAGCCCGCGCGGGAGGTAGAGCTCCGGCTCAGCCCGGCCTCCACCCCAGCGAGGATGATGAACATCCTTGAAGCTGAGGGTGGGACCAAGATCGCAGCCCGGCTTGCTTCTCCCCACCCAGGGGCTGGAGGTCACCGTCTTGGGTGACCACCAGTGGAGGGGTGCAACCGGGCTGTGTGATGAAAATCCTTGAAGCCGAACGATGGCTGAAAGGTACCCACTCCCACGGAGTTGCGTCCTCCAACGACGAGGCGGAAAAACGGCGGATATCCCCCATCCGGGGGCTTGGAAGGTGGAAAGACACGATGCATAAGGGAGCGCGAAGACATGGTCGCCTCCCAAGGGGGTCACCCTCCTTTTAAAGGCGGTTCTCCCTACTTGCGTCCCCAGCCGTCATGGGCTGAGTCTTCTCCAACACACTCCAAGGTCCTCCCCTACGGCGCGGGGGCTGGGTCCCACGCGTCATGCAAGCCGGCTCAGAGCAGAAGAGGCCAAACCGCCGTGCGCGGTGCGTACAACCGCCCAGCGGTTACAAGCGACTCTCCACTTTTGCCCAGACCAACGGGCGAAAGGGCGGGCAGCCGTGCAGGCGGCATGCAACCGCGCCAAGTGGGCGCACTTCTCCGACTCCCAACACGCCCAGCATGGAGGCCCAGGCCCACGCGTCATGCAACCGGCGCGTCGAATGCTTCG
Source organism: Zea luxurians (assembly GCA_029449295.1). NCBI lineage: Eukaryota > Viridiplantae > Streptophyta > Magnoliopsida > Poales > Poaceae > Zea > Zea luxurians. Next base: position 15,258,977 of record JAOPSE010000071.1, read on the forward strand.
TGCATGCAACAGCACCGCCACTTGCGCCACCACCGCGCCTCCTCGACTGCGGAACCAATGCCGCGACTCGAGGCGGCCCAGTGCACGACCCAGCAGCGCCAGCCTGGCGCGACGGTCAATGCGGCCAAGAATGGGCCGGTAGTAATGGCGGTGGCAGGCAGGCAGGAGCAGCGGTCACGTCGTCAACCAAGCTCACGTCCCGTCCGGGGGCAGCGAGAGAACCCTCTCTCACGGCGTGAAGACAACGCGCCCGTGATCCGTTCCTCGAACGGCTCGCGCACGCACAACGGCTGCCCCGCCAACCACTCGCCCCGTCGCATTAACTCCGCGGCGGGACAGGCGGTGCCTCTGGCAGGAGAAGCGGGCGACGCTTCGCCTTCGCCATAATGACCGCGTCAAAAAAGGTACGCCGCGTCGTTCGATTTCGTATCCTTTTCCTTTTTTCCTCTTTCTCTCTCTTGCAACAGGGACCGGGAAAGGGGAATACCCCGAAAAGGATCCTTCCTCGAGAAGGAACCAGGCTCCGAGCCCCCCTACTGATCAGAGGTTCGAAGGCTGGCCCCCCGGAAGGGTTCGACAGCCGCCTCAGATCGCGTGGGCCCTACACCCACTACTGGTCAGAGGTTCGAAGGCCGACCCCTCGAAAGGGTTCCACGGCCGCCTCAGGCTACTCGGGCTCCGCGCCCATTACTGATCAGGGGTTCGAAGGCTGGCCCCCGAAGGGTTCACAGCCGCCTCAGACGCCGAGCGAGGGATGACCATGGGTACGTTCGATACATAACCAAGGCTCGGGCTACGCTCCCGAGGTACCCTAGGACATTTCCGAGACCAGCGGGAACGATCTTGTAACGGAATCCCATCAGAGGGAGGCATCGAGCCCTCGGACCCCGTCGCCAGGGGACCGGGTCCGGCAGATCACCCGCAGGTACTTTTGGGCGTGCCTCTGGGCCCCTAGCCGACCCCTAACGAACGGGGCACGGACGTCCACTCGGATTACCCGCTTGCAGCTCATCGGAGACACCATGTTCGGCGCCCATCGAGGGCAACATGGTGCTTTCCCCCCTCCTCCTTGCGGAAAGGCGAGACAGGGGCGTATGTAAAAAAGCCGAGTCTGCCCCTGACCGCCCTCTCGCTCTGTGCAGAGGCTCGGGGGCTGCTCTCGCAAACCCGGCTCCGGCCGAACCGTTGACAGCGTCAACATACCAGCCCGAGAACTTGGGACCCGACCGTACACCTGGGCTACGGCCAGCTCGCATGAGGGAACGACCAGACCAGCCGAAGCACTACGCGAGGCATTAAGACCTCGAAAGAGTGAAACCACTCCTCCGAGGCCTCGGGGGCTACACCCAGCGGGTGCGCTCGCGCGCACCCACCGGAACAAAACGCAACCGAGAAAGGCTGGTCCCCTTGCAAAAAAGTGCGACGAAAGCCTCCAAGCGAGTGCAAACACTCCCTTCGAGGCTCGGGGGCTACTGTCGGGGACCATAATTAGGGGTACCCTCAAGGCTCCTAATTCTCAGCTGGTAACCCCCATCAGCACAAAGCTGCAAAGGCCTGATGGGTGCGATTAAGTCAGGGATCAGTCCATTCAAGGGACTCGATCACGCCTCGCCCGAGCCTAGCCTCGGACAAGGGCAGCCGACCCCGGAGGATTTCCGTCTCGCCCGAGGCCCCCCTTCAGCGACGAACATATTTCCGGCTCGCCCGAGGCCCTGCCTTCACCAAGAAGCAACCCTGACCAAATCGCCGCACCGACCGACCAAATCGCAAGAGCATTTAATGCAAAGGTGGCCTGACACCTTTATCCTGACGCGCCCCCCCAGCCGGCAGAGCCGAAGTGACCGCCGTCACTTCGCCGCTCCACTGACCGGCCTGACAGAAGGACAGCGCCGCCTGCGCCACTCCGACTGCGGTGCCACGTGACAGAGTGAGACTGACAGGCAGTCAGGCCCTGCCGAAGGCACCATAGGAAGCTCCGCTTCGCCCGACCCCAGGGCTCGAACTCGGGCTAAGTCCCGGAAGACGACGAACTCCGCCCGACCCAGGGCTCGGACTCGGGCTAAGTCCCGGAAGACGGCGAACTCCGCTCCGCCCGACCCAGGGCTCGGACTCGGGCTAAGTCCCGGAAGACGGCGAACTCCGCCCGACCCAGGGCTCGGACTCGGGCTAAGTCCCGGAAGACGGCGAACTCCGCTCCGCCCGACCCAGGGCTCGGACTCGGGCTAAGTCCCGGAAGACGGCGAACTCCGCCCGACCCAGGGCTCGGACTCGGGCTAAGTCCCGGAAGACGGCGAATTCCGCCCGACCCAGGGCTCGGACTCGGGCTAAGTCCCAGAAGACGACGATCTCCGCCTCGCCCGACCCAGGGCTCGGACTCCGCCCCGGCATCAGTCGGCGATCTCCGCCTCGCCCGAACCTGGGGCTCGGACCCGACCTCGGCCACGGAAGACAGACTCGACCTCGGCTTCGGAGGATCTTCCACATTGCCCAACCTAGGGCGCAGACCAGCCACGTCAACAGGAGGCGCCATCATCACCCTACCCCGAGCTGACTCGGGCCGCAGGGAACAAGACCGGCGTCCCATCTGGCTCGCTCCGCCAGATAGGCAATGATGGCGCCCTGCATACTCTGTGACGACGGCGGCTCTCAGCCCCCTTACGGAAGCAGGAGGACGTCAGCAAGGATTCAACCGCTCCGACAGCTGTCCCTCTGCCAGGCTCCATCGCTCCTCCGACAGCCACGACATCACACCAGCTGGGTGCCAAAATCTCTCCGGCTGCCACAACGGCATGTACTTAGGGCGCTAGCTCTCCTCCGCTAGACACGTAGCACTCTGCTACACCCCCATTGTACACCTGGATCCTCTCCTTGCGCCTATAAAAGGAAGGACCAGGGCCCTCTTAGAGAGGGTTGGCCGCGCGGGGACGAGGACGAGACAGGCGCTCGCTGGAGGCCGCTCGCTCCCTCTCCCGCGTGGACGCTTGTAACCCCCTACTGCAAGCGCACCCGACCTGGGCGCGGGACGAACACGAAGGCCGCGGGATTCCCACCTCTCTCACGCCGGTCTCCGGCCGCCTCGCTCTCCCCCCTTCGCGCTCGCCCTCGCGCTCGACCCATCTGGGCTGGGGCACGCGGCGACATTCACTCATCGGCTCAGGGACCCCCCGGTCTCGGAACACCGACACTATCGGTACCCTAAAACTAGGGTACCACTGCTACCGTACAAAGACACAGAACCCACACGGCTATCCCTTAGTCGCGTGGTAGTGGTGCTGTGTGTGAGACCAGACCATGACCCGCCCCAGTCTCAGGCAACTGTTCTGGGTCCACAGCAGCGCCCGGCTCCACCACATGGGCGGGTCCGAAGCCGCCACGTGTCCAGAGAAGGTGATATACTCCAAAGCATCAACAGTAAGTCCGGACCCCATGGGAGAGCGCCGGACCCCTGGATATACAGGTCGGACCCCCGGTCCAGGACCTCCACGTGCGCAAGTCGGACCCCTGGAATGGGATCCGGACCCTCCCGTATGGGGTCCGGGACGCCCACAATGAGGTCCGGGACGCCCACAATGGGGTCCCAAGGTCCCAGGACAGAATACACCCGAGCCTTGAATAGGAACCAGGCAGGGGTCCAGTACTGACACGTGTCCGGACCTAGTCTAGTGCGGACCTGTCTGCATACACTTCTGCTACCCGCCCAGGCGAAGACCCGGTGCTGCCACATGGCCTACTGCACGTGACGTAAGCCAACGGGCGGAGACTAACGTAAGGCCTCCGGGTTACGCGACCTCTGCATTTATTGAGGGTAAGGCGTGCCGCCTGTCCATTCCACTGACAGGCGGTGTGCCGCCTCGGCATTTAATGAGACCTGTCCATTCCGCTGGCAGACGGCGACCTGTGCATCCCGCTGACAGGCGGCGACCTGTCCATTCCGCAGGCGGCGTGCCTGTCCATTCCATTGGCAGGCAACACGTCCATACTGCCGCGTGCACTGCGCTCATTATCACTCGTATGTTACCAAGGAAGCTACCACTGCATATCAATACAACGCGGGCTGCGGACATGATGGCGCTAGGAGATCGCACATGGGTTACTTGCATTAGTTACTCCAGATATTTCTTCCATTATGCCTCTGGGCCCACATGTCGGGGCTCAGCATCCTTGTATGTGCCTCCCTTGAGCTATAAAAGGGAAGGCACACAACGTTACAAGACAAGCTCTCAAGCACACAGACTCACTTAGACCCAACTTGGACTCTCAGACATATTCAATACAACACAGACAGTGGAGTAGGGTATTACGCTCCGGCGGCCTGAACCACTCTAAACTGTCGTGTCTTCCTGTGTTCATCCACCAATCCACGTAACAGGCAAACCGCTAAGGCCCCTCCTCATCTTAGGATTTAGGGCGGGTGCGTTCCGCCACCCGGCCAGAGAATTTCCTCTCCGACATTTGGCGCGCCAGGTAGGGGGGCCTTGGCTTTAGGAATTTCACCTGCTTTTTGTTTGACACGATGGTGCAAATCGTCGAGCACCACGATGTGGCTTCCGAAGACTTCCTGATGGAGGAGGAGGTTGCGTCGTCCATGCCACGGGCCTCCAGCCGCCCTGCACCTGGTGCTGCTGCTGTGCACGCTACGCAGCAGCACACTCCCGCTCAGTCGTCCCGGGCTCCATCAAGGGCTGCTCCCGGCGCGCTGTCTGCAGCTAGGTAGTTGTTGTGCCACCCTCCGAGCTCCACAGCCTCGCTAGGGGCCATGAAGCAGTGGCGTGACGATGTCGATCGTCTCCTGGGCATAGCGCAATCTAGCTCGGCTAGGCCCAGGCCTCGGTCGTTCCGGCGTCAGCATGAGGCGTCGACGTAGGCACGAGGCGTCAGCACGAGGCGTCGGCGTAGCCTAGGGGCTAGTTCTAGAGAACGGGTGTCTCCTAGGGTGGTCCAGAGCCATGTAGCCGCTTAGCTTGGTTCCGTACCCTAAGCCTGCATGCTCCACCACTCTATGACGGGTATCCTAGTATTTGGAACTATAATCCTGTGGGTCCGGCAACCTGGGGTCCGGTTCTAAAGAATGGACACTTGTCTCCTGGGGTGGTCCGGAGCTGTGTAGTCGCTTAGTCTGGTCCTGTACCCTAAGCCTACACGCTCCACCACTCTGTGGTGGGTGTCCTAGTATTTGGAGCTGCGATCCAGGGGGGTCCAGGCATACGGTTTGGCTTCCCAGTCTAAGTCCTGCAGGTCCTGTTGCATGAATCAAAGGATAGACGATACCAGCTGGTGGGTCCTATGGGTGTGTTACTAAAACTTCCTAGCTGAAGTTGTGTGCAGGTCTAGTCCCAGTTGAGACTACCTCCTGGGGGTCGAGTTACCAATTCTTTCTTAGGTATACTGGTATCCAGCCTCGACACGTCGAGCCTACATCCCAGGGGGGCCAAGTACTAAGGAGAAGTCGGTAACGATGCACACAGCAAGGACAAATAGCATACATATAAGTGCTGTTTGATTAATAATACTTAAAAGTATCTCACAAAATCAAAAGTTGTTACAAGCTGCACCCCAGCGGAACCCTTGTTCTGTCTCTGCAGAATGGACTACTCATCATCGGCAGGATCCCGCTGGAAGCGCTCGGCCACCACCTCCATGGCGTCTTGTACGCCCTCCCGGGCGGCGTCTTCAGTGTCGGCCACCGGACCAGCGATCACCTGCTCCAAGGAGATAGCCGGGTCATGGCTCTGGAAGCACGTCAGGATATAATTGATCACTGCCCGGCAGAGCCTGCCACCCTCGGCCTCCAGGCGGGCGCCAAGAATCTGGTCCAGGCGTCGGAGGCGGTTGGCGGCGGAGTCCAGCACTGGGAGCGCGTCAGAGATGGACGTCGACAACTCTAACACTGGGATGGGACTCATCCCTAGCGGCACCAGTGTCGTGCTTGCCTCGCCGGCCCATGTAGCAATGCGTTGGACCCCAGCGTGATGCTCCGCCTGGAGATCTTCAAGTGCTTTCTTTGTCGCCTCCACCGCTTGGGGGCCCGGTGCCGCCTGCGCCACCTAGAACTGCCAGATCCGCTCTTCCAGCTTTTTCTCCTTCTCCTCCGCCTCGAGCTCATGCTCGGCCAGCAACTTATCCCGCCTTTCAAACATTTCCTCCCTGAAGGCGAGGTCCTTCTCCCGCCAGGCGATATCCGTCGCCCGCTTATCCAGGGACACATCCTTCTCCTTGAGGTTCTTCTCGGCCAAGGCGATGTTGCTGGCCTTGTCCTCCCGCTCCCATTTTTGGATCCTCTCCACAGCCGCGGTCTGCTGGGTCCGCTGCTCTTCCAGGATTTCGTTCATGGCTTTCAGCTTGCCACCGAGCTCTATGACGACCTCCTCCCTCTGGTTCAAGGCCTCCTCCCTCTTGGCCAACCTCTTCTCCTTCTGGCTCGCCTCTAGCTCCCGGGCGTACACCTTCTGGAGGTCCTTTTTGTAGTCTTTTGCGGTCCCGCGCCAGTTCGGACCGCTCAAAGGCGAACTGGTGGGACACCGCTTTGGTGCGCTCCTCCAGCTGGGTGTGCCAGTCGCTGAGGCCCTGGTGCTCAGATTCCAGTGCCACCCATTCCCGCCGGATCGCCGCCTCGGTCTCATAAAGAGCCTGATGGGCACGAGACAACACCCGGGGGAGGAAAACTGGAGCTGCTTCTGGTTCGGCGCCGGACCGGAGCCGCCGCCCAAAAACCACCTCCGTCTCCTCCAGAATGGGCGGCGGGATGGAGCCGGACGCGCCCCCATGTCACCCGTGATGGCAGGAGTGGGCGCAGCTGGGACCTCCCTCGCCGCTGCTGCCGACGGTGTACTCGACGACATCGCCATCATTGAGGCCGCGATAGCCGTCGGTGGATCGCCGGCACCACTCCCAGCAGATGCCTGCTGCTGAGAGCTAGACCCGCCGGTGGGCATGGTATCCGACGGAGGAGGCGTGACCTTAGGAGCAGAGGGGGAGGAAGCCCTGGTAAGCAAAGGATGGGTTAAGACCCATCAGCATGATAATTACACTCGTGGAAAAAAGGGGCTACACTTACTTGGGGCCCTAGACCTTGCAGTGACTCTGGAAGTGGGACGTCTGCTACTGTTGTTGTTGCTGCTGCTGCTGTGGTTGTTGCTGCTGGTGCCCCTAGGGGAGATCACCCTCAGGTGGTGGTGGTGGCAGCGGGACTGACGGTGGTGGAGGCGGCGGTGGTGGCGGATCCGATGGTGGTGGTGGCGGAGGACTGATGCGCCTCTGTGCGCCCTGGGCCTGGGAGCCGGCCTCCTCGGCCCCACCAGCTGTCCTCTGACGCTTCTGGGGGGGGTCCAAAACAAGGGGAGGGTCCGAAACAAGTGACCCGTCGGCGCGACGCAGCCGGTGTCGCCTCTCTTCCTTCGACCCCCCGGTGCCACCTGGGGCGGAGGAACTGCTTACAGCCCCTTTGCCCTTGTCCAAGGGGCGGGGGCCGCTACGGGGGCGCTGGGGGCCGCACCGACGGACTGGGGACCCTCAGTCAGTACACCAGGGATCTGGATCCCACGGAGGGGGTCTCGACCGCCGGTCTGACGAACCGCCACGCCGCTCTCATCGAGGGTCGGCAGCGTGGCCAACACCGCCGTCCGCAGCCCTGGATCATCACAGAGCGCCGGGATGTCCTGGGGGAGTATCAAGGATTTGGGGATAAAGGACTCACCAGTAATACCCTTCACTAGGAGTTCTAGCTCCTCCTAGGACAGGTCGGTCCCCGGCCCACGCTGGATCCTGCCAATGTCATTTGAGCCGGTGAACCAGCAGCACAGACACAGCCTCCTCTGCAGCGACATGATCCGGCGCTTCAGGAAATCGCCGACCACGTGCATCGAGGTCAGGCCACCAGCTGCCAAGGCCTTGATCCTGTCCAACACGGGCAGGAACTCTGGCGCGAGGGATGGCTTGGCCCTCCATTGTTTCCGGTCGAGTGTTGGTCCGTCGCTCGGCAGCGCGAGGCGGTCGTTGGCCTCGGCGCTGACGATCACCCAGTCGGTGTGCCAGTTTTCCCACCTCACGTCGCTGAGGGAGGAGATGTAGGCGCCGGTCGAATCTGGCCTCGTCTGGAAGTAGTAGGCGCCGAGGTGGTCCTTAGCCTTCCCAGACTTCACCAACACGAAGAAATGACAGAAGAGGCAGGTGCAGGGGGCCACCCCCACGAACATCTCGCAGAAGTGGACGAAGATGGCCACTTGAAGGATGGAGTGGGGCGTAAGGTGTTGAAGCTGGAGCCCAAACTCCTCCAACAGCAGCAAGAAGAAGGGCGAGATTGGCAGCGCCAACTCGCAAAAGATGTAGGAGACAAACAAGACGAACTCCCCAGCGGTGAGGTCACCGAGGGGGACGGCGCCGACGCGGACTCTTCCAGCGAGCCCCAGCGTGCTCCACCCAAGCAGACCACACACTAGGTTGAGCGCCGCCTCGGTCTGGAAACAGTCGGGAAGGCCAAGCGAAGTCAAGGCGACGGGCGGCGGCGCGGGTGTGGAGCAGGAGAGCGCGAATGCAAAGGGGCGCAGAGAGCTCGAAGGCGAAAGGGCGCTGCGATTGGGAGAAAATATGAAAGCGTAACTACTACGCGCGGGGTGAATCCTTTTTCAAGGAAGACTCTCCCGCTCGTGCCCTAAGACACTACAGGGAATCCCATTCGACGCGCACCTAGCGCCCAGGCAGTCCAGTCTCTAACACGGGGGCCCGGGCCCACAGTCCAGTCAGTGCGGAAGAAGTGAACCGTCACGCGGGGAGCGAACCGCCGCGCACGACCACGCACCGCCTCGGGGCCAATGCGGAGAGATATTTATTAACCAAGGCGGCGACAACGAGGCGTCCCGTGCGTGGCCCGATGGAACCGCCAGACATGGGGCCGTGGGTCAGTCAGACGCGGGGACAAATGTGGTAGTTGACGTGACCGTGGGCAGACTGACAGCACATGCGTCACCAGATGCGCTGAACTAATGCAGCGCGTCAGTAGGTGTGCTAAGATGGCGCCCCAATCACTGGTCGTGCCATGTTGAGGCGAAGTACAAGCTTTGGCCCCACCTACAGGCTCGCATCCTCCCCTGAGGTGGGCCCGGGGGCCACTGTCGGTACCCTGAAACTAGGGTACCCCCTGCTACCATACAAAGACACAGAACCCACACGGCTATCCCTTAGTCGCGTGGTAGTGGTGCTATGTGTGGGACCAGACCATGACCCGCCCCAGCCTCAGGTAACTGTTCTGGGTCCACAGCAGTGCCCGGCTCCACCACATGGGCGGGTCCGAAGAAGCCACATGTCCAGGGAAGGTGATATACTCCAAAGCATCAACAGTAAGTCCGGACCCCCACGGGAGAGCGCCGGATCCCTGGATATATAGGCCGGACCCCCAAGGTTGGTCTAGGACCTCCACGTGCGTAAGCCGGACCCCTGGAATGGGATCCGAACCCTCCCGTATGGGGTCCAGGACGCCCACAATGGGGTCCCAAGGTCTCAGGACAGAATACACCCGGGCCTTGAATAGGACCCAGGCGGGGGTCCGGTACCGACACGTGTCTGGACCTAGTCTAGTGCAGACCTGTCCGCATATACTTCTGCTCCTTGCCCAGGCGGAGACCCGGTGCTGCCACGTGGCCTACTGCACGTGACGTAAGCCAACGGGCGGAGCCTGACGTAAGGCCTTCGGGTTACGTGGCCTCTGCATTTATTGAGGGTAAGGCGTGCCGTCTGTCCATTTCACTGACAGTCGGTGTGCTGCCTCGGCATTTAATGAGACCTGTCCATTCCGCTGGCAGGCGGCGACCTGTGCATCCCGCTAACAGGCGGCGACCTATCCATTCTGCAGGTGGCGTGCCTGTCCATTCCATTGGCAGGCAGCACGCCCATACTGCCGCGTGCACTGCGCTCATCATCACTCGTACGTTACCAAGGAAGCTATCGCTGCATATCAATATGGCGCGGGCTACGGACATGATGGCGCCAGGAGATCGCACAGGCGTTACTTGCATTAGTTACTCTAGGTATTTCTTCCATTATGCCCCTGGGCCCACATGTCGGGGCTCAGTATCCTTGTATGTGCCTCCCTTGAACTATAAAAGGGAAGGCACACAATGTTACAAGAAAAGCTCTCAAGCACACAGACTCACTTAGACCCAACTTGGACTCTCAGACATATTCAATACAACACAGACAATGGAGTAGGGTATTACGCTCTGGCGACCTGAACCACTCTAAACTCTCGTGTCTTCATGTGTTCATCCACCAATCCATGTAACAGGCAAACCGCTAAGGCCCCTCCTCATCTTAGGATTTAGGGCGGGTGCGTTCCGCCACCCGGCCGGAGAATTTCCTCTCCGACATTACCCTACCCATTGTCCTATCATTTTCAACATTTTTTAATTAAATCAAATTTAATGTTTTATGGATGATGAGATTCGAACTCGCAACCCCTCACGCATAACATTTTCTACCACTACACTACTAAATCAATTGTGTCTATATTACGTTTTCATTCCTCATGTATTATAACAAACAGAGAGTAATTTAATTATTTGAGGCACTAAATGAATTCAATTGAAAATGTTGATAACTATAAAGTTGCATAACACAATTTTTTCTATGATAAGACTATTTCAAATTAAAAATTGTCAATACAAAGTTTCATTACATTTCAAGACCTACAACTTTTATTTTGGTGGTTTTTCCATCCGAGGTAGTTTGCAAAATTCAAATTTAAAATTCAAACATAGTTTTGTATGATAAGATGATTTCAAACCAAAACATTGTCAACTATAAAGTTTCATAACTTTTCAAAACCTACAACTTTCAGGTTGGTGGTTTTACATTTGAGGTTGTTTTCAAAAATCAAAATTTATTTTTTTCAAAAAATTTAGACACAATTTTCGTTGATAAGATGACTTCAAATAAAAAAGTTACCAACTATAAAATTCTATAACTTCTCAAGGTCTACAAAGTTTATTTTGATTGTTTGGTCATTTATTTATCCCACATGATGGTTCTAACATTATTCATAAATCTTATACATCTCTCTTGTAGTTTCATAAACTACGAAAAAGATATAGGTTTTATGAACAAATTTACTTTTATTTTGTCATATGAAGAAAATGATGAAGATATGAATTGTACATCTTGATGCGTTATACAAATTTTTAGTTGAATTTTTTTCATTTGAATTAATTTACTGCTTCAAAATGTGATTTTTAAATTGTCTTTGCCTAGTGTTGAAAACACTGAGCAAAGAAGCTCTTTGCCCAGTGTCCAAAAAACACTCGGCAAAAATCCCTTTGCCGAGTGTTAAAAAACACTCCGCAAAGAAACTCTTTGCCGAGTGTCAAAAATAAAACACTCGACAAAAAGTTTCTTTGCCAAATGTTTTTTTACCGAGGTTTTTTTTCTTCGCACTCGGCAAAGAACTTATTTGCCGAGTGCCTGAAAAAAAAACACTCGGCAAAGAGCCGAATTCCGGTAGTGTTAGAGGACAAGATGGAGTCATGGAGAAGATATAGAGAGCGGAATCTTTCAGAGGGTGTTATAAAGGAAATGAAATATTTCTTTAGAGTATGAAATTTAGAGACGTTGCTAGAGATAGCCTTATAAAAAATTCACTATAATTGGGCCATAAAAATTATAGCTATAGATTAATTATATGAAACCATATATCTAAAGCTATTGTAAAATCTTTGCACTAAAACATACCATATCATAAGTTCACTACATAGATCAGCTTATGTAAAGTTTAATAAAATTGGTTTTTGATCTATTATATTTTAAAATATTTACCCAAAAAAGATAACACAAAAGAGAAAAACCGACGGGGAGATCATGTATCTAATTTTAGGAGACAAAAGAGAAATTATTCTATATTTGTAGTTGAGGAGGAAAAACTGATGATAGGTAAGGGCATGTTTGGGAGCAATGCTCCGATGTTGGAGGGACTAAAATCCCCATACTATTCATTTCAATAGCAAGGAGAATTTTGCCCATCCAATCTCTTTTGCTATCCTTGTTCTCAAACAAGGCCTAAGGACTAGTTTGGTAGCCACATAGAAATTATGCTAGGGAAATAAGCGAGTGGGAGGAATTTTTGTGGACAACCGAATACCCCTCTATCTGGTGTGGGATATCCTTGTATGGGGTAACTTCCTTGTTGCTATATGGAAGTTTCCCTAAGGGCTAGTTTGAGAGCCACAAAACCGGAGGGGAGCCCCTCCAATCCCCTCCGGTTTTGTGGCTCCCAAACTAACCCTAAAGAAATAATCACGCAACAGAAAAGCAATAGCAATACGACATACTCAAACAATTTAAGATGACCGGTCAAGCAACAGTTTTTGAAATGAACAGTTTAATCCAAGTAGCAAGCGCTAAAACAAACAATTTAATTCAGCTAGACAACATTGCAACAGAAAAGCAGCTGAAAAACAACAATTTAATTCAAGTGGCAAGCGCTGAAACAAACGGTTTAATTTAGCTGGACAACTTTGCAATAGAAAAAGCAACAACTAGTACAAGATTGTCATCTTCATCCACACATCCATGCGTAATAAAACCACACTGTGCTTCCACCAATAGCTCTACAAGTAAGCATAAGGAATACATTAGCAGCTAGTATAAACTAGAAAAACATTAGGACAAGGAAAAACATGCAGCTAGTATACACAGTTTACACAAATTATACAAAATATCAATTTATCAGATTTGGACAGTTTATTAGTTTATATACACAACTAATTTGGATAGTTTATCAGATTTGGACAGAAATATTCTCTATATCAAAATGAGTACTTTGGATCAACATTTTACTTATTTTGCAAAATGTCCTAGTGTTAGAACATTTTGTGTTCATCATTTGTGGCAAACACATTTCGTGTTAGTCAGATTTGGATAGTTTATGTACATAGCTACTAGCAGTATCTCAATGCAGACTCATAACACAATATTCCACTTAGGCATCTTTATCATAGCAGTAGCAATTGTTCAACTAACAACTGATTGATGTTAGTTGTTAGTTGTTAACAGTATTCAGAGACAATAATCAACATTGCTCTGTGAATACCGATATTCCATAAATTGTTGATGTGGACTAAGTAAAGAAAATCAGATGATGACTAGTTTAAATAATTCACAGTGATTTTTTGATGAAGGGACTATGAGCAGGTAGTAGTTACTTTATTCAAAAGACTAATGTCACATAGCAAGAGAGAACTAAACAAGAGACAGAAGAGACAACAGGTTATCTGACAACCTTGAGCAAAGTTCAGAATGGAGAGTATTTGTGCCAAATCTTTTAATAATCACTGCAAGAAAAAAGGAAGGCGCTTATCTGCAACCAAATACAAAAATATCTTCAGACAAAGAACCACACATACGTATCTTAAACATTAGCACAAGTTCTAGATGCACAAAATTTCCCCATATGTGAGTTGCAGTAAAGACAGGTTCTGGATGCCGATATTTCATAGCAGCTCTGTCTGGAAAAGCAACAACGGTAGAATAAGAATCACCATGAGCTAACATTATCCCTGGCTTAACAAGATTGCAGATGGCTTAACAAGGTTTCGTAAACTCAATAAGTAATCAACCTACTTATAGAAGTTGTAGAAACAACATATATAATAAACCTACTGGAACTAGTCATTGTGATTGCACTTTTGCAGCTTCACAATGTAAAGACTTGATCATACAATTCTTCAGCTAAAGTCTAGGTTCTGCTCGCTGAATCACCATTGTTAAATAACTTGGATGATACAAGTAATATAGTTATAGTATAGCAGCTACCTCGTCCTAACACAACAATGCTATAGTCGTGCTTGTGTCTCTACAATCTGCTGGTGTTGCCACACCATTCGTTGTCAATCATCATTAGCTTAAAACCATGGCATCTTAAGCGTGTCACCAGCGATGAGTGTGACCTTGGATATAATAATAAGATTGGTCTATTCTAAGACCTATATTAAAGATTACTAGTTCGGCCTTTAATGGCTGTCGTGCAAGTTTTGGATGTGCAAAATTTTGCATACCTCACTAGATCAATGATAATATGTCCATACAGGGAAATTTTGCACAGATGCATCACTAGATCAATGATAATATGTCCATTGAACAAAGGAAATTTTGCACACCAGTCATTAGATTAGTGCATATCTCACTAGCGTCTGGGTTTGGATCTTGGAGGAGACAACCCTAAATCTTGGAGTAGACCTTGTGCTGGAGGTTGGAGATGACCTTGTACTGGACCTTAGAGATGACCTTGTACTGGATCTTGGAGAAGAACCCAAGAATGGAGAATGATTCGAAACCCTAGGAAAGTACGTAAGGTACAAGAAGAGTGAAGGGCTTACATCGTGCCATGGGAGATGACTATTAAGGACAGCAAACTAGACGCGGAGATGGCGATAGAGGACGACAAATCTGAGACAGGGACGATGGTGGAGGGTGCAGTCGCCTCATGTCTTGTTCGCACGCGATTGTGTCAGGGAAAAGACGATGGCGACACAGTGGACGATGGTGGAACAACATCGTAGTAGATGGCAGCGGTGCAGACGTTGGCGATGGAGACGGTGGCAGCAGAGGGTGTGGTCGCTCGAACCCACTCGCTCGCATCCCTTCCAAACGAAGGAAAGTTGCCCAGCCTTGGGTGGTTGGGAGCGCTGCCACGGGTATGCCTCTGCGTCGGGAGGAGAACTAAACTGTGCCTTCCGAATGGGCCAAGTAATGTACCCCAGAGTATACCTCCACGCGAGACTTGGACACGGAGATGACCTCTCACCCTTCACCCGGAAGTGGCCTTCCAAACAAGCCCTTTGGCAATTTCATTTTCCCATGAGATTCTTATTTTTCAAGGGAAAATGAACTAATTTCTTTAAGAAAATAGAAATTCTTTGAAATAATAAGGTTGTCAAACTAGCTCTAAGAGGTAAAATAGGACTCCGATTTTTTCCACAGGAGTTTAGTAGTTCAGTGGACGTCATTTTGCACAATGCAAAGTCCAGTAAAGCGTGGCCCAGTAAATGTATCCTACCCAGTGGGGTCCACAAGGCCAAAATACATGCCCAATCTGCTTCCTGTTTCCCTAATGGATACAACACACGAGTCTCGATCAACACTCACTTACTTTCCTTCTGTCTAGGGCCGCAAACGAGTCGAGCCGAGCTCGGCTCGGCTCGCCCTTTGCACGAGCTCAAGAATGAGGCTCGGCTCGAAGTTGGCTCGTGAACTAGCTCGACTTGACTCATGAGCCGCACCCTAATAAATATTATTACATTATAAAACAATTAAAAATTAAAAATATATAAATGTGAAATATACAATGATCATTCAATATTATGATTAATCTACATTATGAAATGCTATAAATTTATTATCAAAAAGCTAAGAAATAATTTTATTATCTATAGAATTATTTAATATCTATTGCTATTTTGTAGATTAATTAATTTGACATAGATGGCGAGGAGAGCTGGAGCCGACTCGCCATCGCCATCGCCGTCGCCATCGTCGAGTTTTTTCTTTCGGCCTTACTTCTGTCTCCACGGTTGCCGACGAGCCGCGCAACCGAACTCACTGCACGAGGACTCGCACAGATCGGTGAGCGAGCAAGCGAGAGATGGCTGGGAGGCTAACCGCGGCAGGGTCCCGCATCCTGGGCGGCGGCGGCGCACGCGCCGCGGCTTCCGCCCTCCGACACCGCGCCGGCATGGGCCTCCCCGTCGGCCGCCACATCGTCCCCGACAAGCCCGTAAGTCCCCAGCAGCACGAGTCCAAATCCAACCATAGTTCGTGTTCTCCTCATCCCCGTCCAGTGAATTTCCATCTCAAATTGATCGGATCTGTTTTTTTTTTTGGTTTGGATCACAGCTCCCCGTGAACGACGAGCTGGTATGGGATAATGGCACGCCCTTCCCGGAACCCTGCATCGACCGCCTTGCCCCGCACATCGGCAAGGTATTATGGACCTGATCAAATACGTTGCGCATTGCGGTAGGATTGTTTTGATTTGGCTGCTGATTGGTTCTGTGTTTGATGATCGATAGTACGAGGCGTTGGCGTGGCTGTGCGGAGGGCTAGGGTTCTTCGCTGCCCTCGGTATGGCTGCTGTTGTGAACGACAAGGCCTCCAAGATACCATATGTGAGTGCGCATTGCTAACTGTTATTTCTTGTTAACTGCTATTTCTCTGATTGCATTTTGGTCTTCCAGTGTTTGTTGTGCTGTAGATATCACTCCACCCACGGCAACTATCTATGATATGTTAAAAACCTAACTCCTTGGGCTATTGTTAAGTTATTAGAAGATATTATTAGTTCAAGTTCCTATCAGATACCATGCAAAATAAAGTTCCTACCAGACAAAACTATAGTATATTGCTTTCAAATGTTGAGATTTGGACCCCCATGGAAAATTTGCATGCCTATAGATATCACTCCACCTATGGTAATTTAGCATTTTGTAGGAAAAGAAAACTGGTAAATTGGTAGATGGAATTGAAGTGACACATTCAGTATGAGCAAAGCTTATCCATATGCCCATGCCCGAAGTATCTGTAGAGAATCTTGTTTTATTCATAAAATGGGCCCATAGCTTGATGTTTCAGCAAAATTAAATTAATATTGGCACTTATCCATGTCCTTAATGAGTCCAACATACTTCATTGGAACTTTATATTTATCCAAAGGTCACCACTTAACATTCCTTGGTATTTTGCCATAAGTCTTCTCCAAGTCAATTGAAACCATGTGCATATCCTTCTTTTGTTTCCTATACTGCTCCATCACTTGTCTTGTTAAGAAAATGACTTTCATGGTTGACCTTTTGGGCATGAAACCAAATTTGTTCAAAGAGATCCTTGCTATTTGTCTCAGATGATACTCATCAACTTAATTCCTCAGTAATTAGTACAACTTTGAATATCTCCCTTATTCTTGTAGATCTGTATCGATATACTTCTCCTGCACATCAGGCATCTTGTTGCACATCAGGCATCTTGTTGCACATCAGCATACCTCAACTGTGATACCATTAGGGCCCATCGCCTTACCCCTTTCATCCTTTTCAATACCTCCACAACCTCAGATTCTTGGATCCTACTCATAAAGCATACTAGTCGGTTGCCCGTGCGTTGCGACGGCATACAACAAATACCCACGTAAACTATCCATCAAAAAAATTTCAAGATTTTTTATTGATTGTCTCTGCTCTCTGTATAATATATTTTTTGATTTGGCTAACTGATGTTATTGTTTATTCCATGCAAATATGCTTGGTACACACGGTCAATGAAGTGAGCGATTAGAAGAGAGTTCACAACGATTGACTGAATGAACATAGATTATAAAATGACATAATTCCATCATACAAATACCAAATAAGAGAAAGTTTGTGAGATCAAGTTTATAAAATAAGTCCAATAAAGTCAAACTTATAAAAAAGATAGATCAAAATATGGAGTGGTTGCTAAAGTCAGGCATCAATAAAAACTGGATGCGCTCCATATAAATTACGCTACTTCGTAGCAATTACTAACGTTTAAAACCAACAAATAACCTTTCATTTTGCTGTTAGTGTGATAAATCATTGCTGCTCCAACCAATTCAGCAACTTCAAACACCATGTAGTCTATTACGCCAATGTGGTCTTAGAAACGACCTAATGCTTGCAAGAGCAAAGAACGTCGTGCCGTGCTTGGGCTGTAGCCTCGACCCGTAGTGCTGTTCTGACCCGACACGATTATTTTTTATTTTACAAAAAAATGTATATACCTATATACAATTTATATTCAATATTAAAAACATAACGTGATATTCTACTGGTTAGACAGTTTTGCCCAGTGTCTCCCGCCCTTCTTCCATCGGGGCATGGGTTCGAACCCCACCTCTTGCACTATTTTTTAACATTTTACACTGATTTAATTAAATGGATCGACGGGCTAACGGGCTGGCCCGACACAGTTAGCAGGCCGACATGACGTGCCTGTGCCATAGTTGTAGCCTGCGTGGATCTATCCTATGTCGGGCGTCGTTACGCTGATTTAATTAAATGGATCGATGGACTAACGGGCTGGCTCGACACAGTTAGCAGGCCGGCATGACGTGTCTATGCCATAGTTGTGGTCCGCGAGCTGTGAGGAGTTATTTGTAAAAAAATGACGCATGACGACCGTTGAAACTGGTGCTTTAAGTATTACTAGTCGGTTGCTCGTGCGTTGCGACGGCTTATAACAATACCCACATAAACTATCCATAAAAAAAATTTCAAGATTTTTTATTAATTGTCTCCGCTCTCTGTATAATATATATTTGATTTGGCTAACTGACGTTATTGTTTACTCCATGCAAATATGTCTTGGTACAACACGACCAATGAAGTGAGCGATTAGAAAAGAGTTCACAACGATTGACTGAATGAACAGAGATTATAAAATGACATAATTCCATCATACAAAGAACAAATAAGAGAAAGTTTGTGAGATCAAGTTTATAAAATAAGTCCCATGAAGTCAAACTTATAAAAAAGATAGATCAAAATATGGAGTGATTGCTAAAGTCAGGCATCAATAAAAACTGGATACGCTCCATATAAATTACACTACTTCGTAACAATTACTAACGTTTAAAACCAACAAATAACCTTTCATTTTGCTGTTAGTGTGACAAATCATTGCTGCTCCATCCAATTCAGCAACCTCAAATACTATGTAGTCCATTGCGCCAATGTGGTCTCAGAAACGACCTAATGCTTGCAAGAGCAAAGAACGTCGTGCCGTGCTTGGGCTGTAGCCTCGACCCATAGTGCTTGTCCGGCCCGACACGATTAGTTATTTATTTTACAAAAAAACGTATATACCTATATACAATTTATATTCAATATTAAAAACATCTTAGTGTGATATTCTACTGGTTAGACAGTTTCACCCAGTGTCTCCCGCCCTTCTTCCATCAGGGCATGGGTTCGAACCCAACCTCCTGCACCGTTTTTTAATATTTTACGCTGATTTAATTAAATGGATCGACGGGCTAACGGGCTGGCCCGACACAGTTAGCAGGCCGGCATGACGTGCCTGTGCCATAGTTGTGGCCCACGTGCATCTAGCCCGTGTCGGGCATCGTTATGCTGATTTAATTAAATGGATCGATGGGCTAACAAGCTGACCCGACACAGTTAGCAGGCCGACATGACGTGCCTGTGCCATAGTTGTGGCCCGCGTGCATCTAGCCCGTGTCGGGCGTCGTTATGTTGATTTAATTAAATGGATCGACGGGCTAACGGGCTGGCCCGACATAGTTAGCAGGCCGGTATGACGTGCCTGTGCCATAGTTGTGGCCCGCGTGCATCTAGCCCGTGTCGGGCGTCGTTTAGCATCTATAGACGTGCAACAGATTAATTTGAAATAGCTGTGAGGGGTTATTTGTAAAATAATGACGCATGACGACCGTTGAAACTGGTGCTTTAAGTATAGTAAGTATAGATTTGGTGTCATCAAAAGAGTCATCCTACTGTTGTAACTTGAGGATGATCAGTGTTATACCTTTTCAACCCTGAAAATGTCTCCTTGATAACAATGCACATACCAAATTCTGATTCTAAGCGTTTTTTTTCTTAGCAGTGCACAAATCCCATGACATGGTAGTCTAGTTGTATATACTATTGACATGCTATAAAATGAGTGAACATTTTTTTTTGTACATGTCTATGAGCTGTACTGAGTTAGTTTTAGGTTTCCTTTCTGGCATGCTTTATGTAGATTACATCCTAGAAACTGTGACTCCAAATTGAGATCTTTTTGTTCTTAGCAAAAGAGAAAAGCCTGCGATATTTGATTTTCATAACATTATCATTGTACAAATCAGACCAGAATAATATGGTGGAGCCATCTCCAATGTTGCAGTTAGCAATTCCTCTGAAGAGATCACATAGTTTCAAGATGTCTCCACCAAAAAGAGCCTTTGTCTGTTTGTCACTAGTTGCATGTGGGATTTCACCATTGGAATAGTGCACGTGCAAGATAAGTTTCACCCAAGGGATCTCCTTTTTGCTATAGAATTTGTCCAAATGTTTAAGCAGAAAGGCTCTGTTTTGAATTCTCAGATTAATGAGGCCAATGCCTCCTTTCCTTTTGAGTTTACAATTTTTTTCCACACAACCAGAGGCTTCATCTTAGCGTTGCTATCTGACCCTCTCCATAAACGGTGCCTTCTAGCTCTATCAATATACTCAAGAACTGTTACTGGCACCTGCAGAGTGCACATTGCATATGTTGGCAAAGAAGAGAGCACTGAGTTAACCAATTCCAGCCTTCCTGCATGTGTTAGATGATTTGATGTAGCTGTAAGCCTTCTTTCTGTTTTATTCATGACGCAGCCAAAGTGATCAACCCTGGGTTTGGTAGTACCCATTGGCAGTCCTAGATAGGTGAAGGGGTATTTATTCTTCCAAGGCATGAAGAGTTTCAAGGATGGCTTTACAGTTTTTGATCAGGTTATTGAAGTTAGACAGACTTTTGCTCTACCTTTTTAATTCAACTCTTAAGCGCTTGAATTTAGCAGTAATTCTTGAAGCACTATTGGGGGCATTGACATTTGTACTCCATATTGATTTCACCGAATCAAAGAAGCCGCGGTACTCCACCCAAAAAAATCAAATCTAAAAACTTGAGCTTTTGGGATGGAAGTGCCAATTTGCACTTTGCAGCGGGGATGTGGTCAGAGGTTGACCTGGCCAATGGTAGTAGTAGTGTATTAGGGAAGTCACTGATTCGGAGACCTGAACTATATAAGCCTGTTTTCTTTGGTTTGTAATGGCTACAAACACTGGGTAGTGGGTGATCTTAGAAGTCTTCTACGGAATGAGTTTCCTCAATGAGCTTCGATTAGGCAGAGTAGTTGTGCACTCGCACTCAATAACAATATTTGTAGGGAAACCAGGAAGTACCCACAATGTCCTTTCTGGTGTGTTTTATGCAGATTAAATTATCGTAGAACTGCCTTATTTAATCTGTGATTACATAGTGACAACAGTGCAAGTACAAATACTAAATGAAATCTCCTCAGTCCTCACTTCACTTTTTTCTGATTCTGTAACTTCATGGAAGGTCACAGAAGTCCTTTTGCTCCGAATATTTGAAATTGGATTAGTTCAACATCAACATAGCCTTTTAGTCCTAAGCAAGTTGGGGTAGGCTAGAGTTGAACCCAACAAGATGTCACCAAAAGGGGAAAGAGAGAGAAAGGGGAGGGAAAAAACTTTTGAGAGCACTAAAAGGAAAAAAGCCTAATCACGATTCGGGCACGTGGATGACTTCTTTCCAAGCACTTCTATCCAAACACAACTCCATTGGGATATTCCTTTCCTTCAAGTCCCTTTTGATTGTCTCATCTCATGTCAAGTTCGGTCGACCTCTAGCTCTCTTCACATTATTGTCTCATCTTATGATGACTCTATGCACCGGTGCCTCTGGGGGTCTCTGGTGGACATGCCCAAACCATCTCAACCAGTGTTGAATAAGCTTTTCTTCAATTGGCGCTACTCCTAGCCGATCGCTTATGTCATCGTTGCTCACTCGGTCCAATCTTGTGTGCCCACATATCCAACACAACATACGCATCTCTGCGACATTTAGTTGTTGGATACGTCGTCTCTTAGTAGGCCAACACTCAGCCCCATATAACATAGCAGACCTAATCGCTGTCCTGTAGAACTTGCCTTTCAACTTCTGTGGCACTCTCTTGTCGTATAGGATGTTTGACGCCATTTCATCCATCCCTCTTTGATTCTATGACTAACATCTTCATCAATATCACCATCTCTCTGTAGCATCAATCCCAAATAACGGAAGGTGTCCTTCTTTGGTACTACCTGGCCTCCCAAACTTACATCTCCATCCTCACTAGTTGTAGTACCAAAGTCACATCTTATATATTCGGTTTTGGTTCTGCTAATTCTAAATCCTTTTGACTCTAGGGTCTGACGCCATAACTCTAGCTTTCTATTTACTCCTTCCCGGCTTGCATCTACTAGAACTACATTGTCAGCAAAAAGCATACACCAAGGGATATCTCCTTGTATATCCCTCGTGACCTCATCTATCACTAAGGCAAATAGATAAGGGCTCAAAGCTGAACCTTGATGTAGTCCTATGTTAATCGAGAAAACATGTGTACCAACATCAGTTGTTCGGACACTAGTCACAACCTTGTTTTTCTCGAACACGCAGGAGATCTGCGTATCATTCCATTAATAGATAGATAGAAGAAGGTACATCACACGCACACGCCACACACCTGGACAAGACAAGACACAAGACTATCCCCCTGGGTCAAGCATAAACGCAAGAGTTGAAAGCAGGTTCAACCCTTTCGCCCCAGCACTACACCACCTCCTGAGCTCATCGCCAGCGAGGGTGAGAGTACTCGCAAGGCTCGGCGACCTCCCATTGAACACACAGTCGTTGCGATGACGCCAAAGGCTCCAAGCGCCAAGAATAACTATAGAATTGAAGCCTGATTGGAGATCACGGGGAATCTTCTCCACAGCCCTGCTCCACTAGTCATCCAGGCTGCAAATAGCGTTGTCCGGTGAAAGATTAGGCAACCCAGACCTGCTCAACAAGAAGTACCAGAACTGTCTTGCAAAGACGCAAGAGATGAGAAGATGTTGTATTGTTTCCTCTTCTTGGTCACAAAGGGGACACGCACTGGGATGGGGAAGTCCTCTTTTAGCAAGACGGTCCGCGGTCCAGCATCTGTTGTGCATGACAAGCCAAAGGAAGAATCTGCACTTTGAAGGTGCCCAAGACTCCCAAACACGCTCAAATGCTCCAAAAGAAGTGGAACCTAGAAATAGCATATCATAAGCCGACTTTGCAGAGTATTGACCTGTCGGGGAGAATTTCCAGATATGCTTGTCTGGCACACCATCACTAAGGGAGAAATCTGCAATGACTTCACTAAGAATTAAAAAATCAGAGAGGACAGCCCAAGTGATGGTGCCTCTCAGGTCCCGAATCCAAGCCATCTCCACAATACCTTTTGCCACCGTTCTCCTATTGGCAATCCTGGCTGGGACGAGGGCGAAAATATGAGGAGTTAGGTCCTCAACAGTCAACACTCAGCCCCATCAACCATCTGTCCCTCCAAAACAAGGTGTTACGACCATCACCAACTTCTATAGTTAAAGCTGTAGAGAGAATAGATTTCAGAGTGCTGGAACTCTGAAGAGGTAAATCAGCCCAAGACTTCGAGGGATCTGTTTTTTCCAACCACAACCATCTAACTCGAAGGGCCCAATTCAGCCTTTGCAAATCTGAGATGCCAAGCCCACCAAGCTCCTTTGGGCGAGTCACTTTGCCCCAAGCAACTAAGCAGTGGCCACCGAGCACATCCTTTCGACCTTTCCAAATAAAGCCACGTCTAATCTTGTCAATGGCTTTGATAGCCCACTTAGGTAAATCCAAAGCCATGGCGTGATATATAACTGTTGCCGTGAGTACATGCTGCACTTGGATAGCTCTGCCAGCTCGAGTCATCAAGTCGGCCCTCCAATTAGGTAAGAGGTCCGCAAGCCTATCGATAAGTGGCTGCAGCTGCTCCTTGCTTAACTTCCTGAGAGAAAGATGTAGCCCGAGATATTTAAGAGGGAACGTTTCAACTTTGCAAGGAAAAATCTAGGTTACCATTTCCATGTCAATCGGAGAGCAGTGAATGGGGCCCATACTGCTTTTCTGAACATTGGTTTTTAGCCCCGAAGCGTCCCCAAACAACTCCAATATCCTGGTTACCAAGTACAGATCACTTGCAGCCGGTCTCAAGAATATCACCACATCATCAGCATAGAGCGATATTCGATGCTGAATGGAGCGTGTTGAAAGGGGTTGGAGCATGCCCTCATCAGCAGCTTTAACAATTAGGCCATTGAGAACATCCATAACGATGATGAAAAGAAGAGGGGATAGCGAGTCCCCCTGCCGCAGGCCCCTCTTGTGTTGGATATATTCCCTAGGTACTCCATTAAGCATATTTTGGGTAGAAGAGGTCATAAGCAGCCCACTAATCACATCTCTCCATATGGGGCCGAATCCAACTTTTTCCAACACTTCAAGAAGGAAGGACCAAGACACCGAATCGAAGGCCTTGGAAATGTCCAGCTTGAGAAGAATTCTGGGCTGTTTTTGAGCGTGCAGCAATCTTGCAGTCTGCTGAACTAACATGAAGTTGTCTTGGATGAATCTGCCCTTGATAAACGCACTTTGGTTCTTAGAAATCAACTTGTCCATATAACCACTAAGTCTGTTTGCCATGACCTTCGTGATTAACTTAGCGAAGCTATGGATCAAGCTAATAGGCCGAAAGTCCTTGGCAAGGATGGCATCCTCTTTCTTAGGTAACAGAGTGATGAAGGCTGTGTTGAGGTATCTGAAATTCCGAAAATCCTTGTTCCAAACAGTCAAGATAGCAGCCATAATGTCTTTTTTAATGATTGACCAGCAAGCCTTATAGAAACGGCCTGTGAACCCATCGGGCCCCGGGGCTTTGTCCGGAGGAAGCTGTTTGATGGTATTCCACACCTCCTCCTTTGAGAATGGCTGTTCGAGCCCCTGAAGGTCAATGTGCTGCAGTCCTAAGGTGTCAAGGTTGACAGTTCTGGACCTTTGCTGCCCTGTACCAATTAAATCAGAATAAAAGGACCGAAGCACCTCAGCTTTATCACTATGACTGGTCACTAGCTGCTCCCCGTCATGAATTCTGGCTATGAAATTTTTTCTTTTCCGATAACGAGACCAAGAGTAGAAGAGCTTTGTATTAGCATCACCATCTTTGAGCCAGGCAATTCTTGATCTAGTCCTAGCCATCGAGCGGATTAAGGAGGCAAGAGCCAGAGAGCATTTCTTCAAGCGCCCAAGCAGCCATGTCTCCAAAACATTAACAATTCTGCTCTCTTTTGCCACAAGGTGAACTGTCAGCTGCACCCCCTGTCTACAAAACGGCGGAGCCCCAGGCAGGCCACCCACCCTACACCGGCAATCCGCCCAGCTCCAGGATTCACTGATCAAGGATGGACGACGGTGGAATCCAAGAAAGGTAGAAGTCGCCGGTTGAAGGCTTCGTGGCTCCCGGGCCGGGTCCCGGCTGATCTTGTTGGGCGTTGCTTCAACTGCTTGGGCTGCGATCACCGGGCTGTTGGCTATGGCAGTGAGCCTCGATGCTTCCTCTGTTCTGCGCTTGGCCACAAGTCCTCCTGCCCCAAAAGTCACAACCTTGTCATACATGCCTTTGATGAGCCGATGAGCGTAACATACTTTGTTGGGACTTTATGCTTATCCAATACCCACCACATGAGATTCCTAGATATTTATCATAGGCTTTTTCTAAGTCGATAAAAACCATATGCAAGTTCTTCTGCTCCTTATATCGCTCCATGACCTGCCTTATTAAGAAAATTGCTTCCATGGTTGACCTTGCAGGCATGAATCCAAATTGGTTCATGGTGATATGCGTCATTCCTCTCAGGCGATGCTCAATAACTCTCTCCCATAACGTCATAGTGTGGCTCATGAGCTTAATCCCTCGATAGTTGATACAACTTTGAATATCTCCCTTGTTCTTGAAGATTGGTACTAATGTACTCTTCCACTCATTGGGCATCCTGTTTGATCAAAAAATATGGTTGAACAACTTGGTTAGCCAAACGATAACAATATCCCCAAGGCATTTTCACACCTCTATTGGGATACCATCCGGGCCCATCGCCTTGCTCCATTTCATCCTCTTTAAAGCTTCTTTGACCTCTGATTCTTGGATCCTGTGTACAAAGTATCTATTTAAATCATCAAAGGAGTCATCCAATTGGATGTCCATGGTCTTATTCTCACTATTGAAAAGATTGTCAAAATACCTCTGCCACCTCTGTTTGATGTCTTGTCCTTTCACCAAGTGTTGATCCATCTCATCCTTAGGGCTTATTTGGGAGTAAGGGTAATGGAGGGGATTGAAGGGGCTATAATCCTCCACTATTCAATTTTGATTAGTGAGGGATTCTAGCCTCATCAATACCCTTCATTCCACTTGCTTCCAAACAAGCCCTTAATCATTTAACTTAGTTGAGGTCCCTAGTCTTCCTTTCTCGAATCCTAGCTATCTTATAGACATCTTTCCCCCCTTCCTTTGTACTTAGTCTTCGGTAAAGATCATTATAGGCTCAACCCTTTGCCTCATAGCTCGCTTTGCAGTCTTTTCTTTGCCACCTTATACCTCTCTATGTTGACCGCGCTCCTTTTTTCTGGAATACGCAGGAGAGCTGCGTATCATTGCATTAATAGAAAGAATAGAAAGGGGGATAGAATCCCGGTACAGAACACACACACACACACCCCACTTAAACAATAACTAACTAAGGATCACCGACTATCAAGGAGGAAACACGACCCACAACACTGATCTAAGCTAGCAACTCATCAACTTGGAGGAAGGACAGAGCCTTGGCTCCAGTCAAGGACCATAGCACCGCCTCTTCCCTGGCCACTCTAAGGGCAGTGACCAGGCTGGGATTACAACCATCGAAAACACATCTATTCCTATGCTTCCAAATGGTCCAAGCACCTAGGATCACTAGAGAATTAAAACCTTTTCTCAAAAAATCAGAAGCCCGAGAGCTGCTAGACTTCCACCACGACTCAAAGGAATCCTCATGAGTTGGACATAGAACCTGCAGCCCCACTAAACTAAGGAACTGAAACCAGAACTGCTTGGAAAAAACACATTTGACCAGCAAATGATTCATGGTTTCAGCCTCTTGGTCGCACAGGGGGCACTGCTCAGGTCGGTCTAGTCCTCTTTTTATAAGCCTGTCAGCAGTCCAGCACCTATTATGTTCCACAAGCCATATAAAGAACTTGCACTTGCCAGGAGCCCAAGATTTCCACACACGTTCTGCTGGTTCGAACTGAACCGAACCAAGGAAGAGAGCTTTATAAGCAGAACTAGTTGTATACTCCCCTGAAGCGCTGAATTTCCATAAGTGGCGATCCCTTATTCCAGGTTGGAGCTCAACTGCATCAAGCACTTCACAGAGTTCCAAGAATTCAGCAATGACTCTAACTGAAATTGCCCCATTCACATCGGAGATCCACTGAAAATTAGGGAGCACATCTTTGACCAACTGTCTGTTGGCAAGACGCGGGGGCACCAAATCAAACACAGCAGGAGCTATGTCTTTAATACATTTCCCATCCAACCATCTATCCTTCCAGAAAAGAGTATTGGCTCCATCACCGATCTTAGTAATAATGGCTGCAGCGATCAGATTTTTAACCACTTTACATACACGAATGGGGAAGTCCGTCCAAGGCCTACTGGGGTCTGTTTTCTGCAGCCATGGCCAGCGAGCTCTCAGAGCCCAACATAGGTTCTTTAGCTCACTAATCCCAAGACCACCCAGCTCCTTGGGACGGGTAACCTTAGGCCAAGCCAAGAGGCAATGACCACCGCGGAACTCTTTCCTGCCCCTCCAAAGGAAGCCCTTCCTCAATTTATCAATAGCTTTGATGGCCCAAACAGGAAGGTCGAGTGCCAAAGCTGCATAAATCATTTTTGCCGTCATGACAAACTGTATATGAATAGCTCTACCAGCCCTGGTCATAAGTTCAGCTTTCCATCCTGGCAGAAGGCTAGCTACTCTATCAACGATGGCTTGAACCTGGTCCCTTGTGAGTTTCTTGGGAGATAAAGGCAGACCGAGGTACTTACACGGAAAATCTGAAATATTACATGGCAACAAGTCTTGTAAACAATTCAAATCCTCTTCCCCACAGCAGATTGGGAACACACTACTCTTCTGGATATTAGTCCTTAGACCCGAAGCTGAACCAAATAAATGGAGCATATCCATAACCATACTGATGTCTGGGGCAGTCGGACATAGAAATATCACCGCGTCATCCGCGTACAGCGAGATACGGTGCTGCATATTCCTTGTAGAGAGAGGTTGAAGAAGCCCTTCCTCAGAAGCTCGCTGCACAAGCAGATTCAAGACATCCATTACAAGAATAAATAACATAGGCGATAGTGGATCACCCTGCCTCAGCCCACGTTGATGCCCAATCCAATCTCCTGGCAGACCATTTAGTAAAATCCTGGTAGAAGAGGTAGCTAACAGCCCACATATTATATCACACCAGACCTGACCAAAACCAAGTTTTTGCAAGACCTCGAGAAGGAAGGCCCACGAAACCGAGTCAAAAGCCTTTGAAATGTCAAGCTTGAGAAGGATACGAGCCTGCTTCTGACACTGCAGGAATTTGGTCGTCTGCTGGACCAGCATAAAGTTGTCCAGAATAAACCGTTTCTTAATAAAAGCGGTTTGATTGGGGGAAACCATATTTTGCAGCCGGCCTGCTAACCGGTTAGCCAACAATTTAGTCACCAACTTCGCGAAACTATGAACCAGACTTATTGGGCGGAAATCCCTCACACTAGTGGCCCCCTCCACCTTGGGAAGAAGAGTAATGAAAGCTGAATTCAGAGGACCCAGGTTTCTGAATTTTTTAGCCCAAATGCAGTGAACGGCTGCCATGAAATCAGTCATGATTACCGACCAGCAGCTTTTGTAAAATCTACCAGTGAACCCGTCGGGACCCGGGGATTTGTCCGAAGGAAGGGCCTTAATTGTATCCCAGACTTCCTCCTCAGAGACAGGCACCTCAAGGGCAGCAAGGTCATAAGATGGCATCCCTAGAGCATCCAGATCCACTGTAACATTCCTTATTTCTGCAGTACCAAGTAACCCTTGATAGAAATTGAAGAGAGCTGCTGCCTTTCCTTCCTGGGCAGTCCAAATCTGCCCATCCTCTGATTGAATTGCGGCAATGAAATTCTTTTTCTTCCTGAACCTTGTTTGTGCATGAAAAAGAGAAGTATTTGCATCCCCTTCTTTGAGCCATCCAATCCGCGATTTCAACCTTGCCATGGTACGAGAAATAGAGGAGAGGGCAAGGGAGTGCTTTTTGAGCATGTTTCGGAGCCACAATTCAGCAGGAGATAAAGAGCGATTATCTTGCGCCACCTCTAATTGATGTAGGAGCTCCCTAGCCATCTCAAGCTGCAGTTTAATCTTCCCAACTTTTTTGTCATTCCAACTCTGCAAGCATCTAGCCGTTGCCTTTAATTTCTTGGCCAAGGTGATAAGTGGGCAAGGTCCTGCAGGAACAGACGCCCAGGCCTGAGTTACCACATCCTGGAAACCCTCCATCTTAGTCCAGAAAGCTTGGAAGTGAAACCTCCCTTTTCCTCTGCTGAAATCATGAAGCCCAAGTAGCAAAGGGCAATGGTCGGAGTCATCCGTTGCTGAGCTCTGAAGAAGAGAATCTGGGAATTGTTCCTCCCAATCTGTTGTGCAAAAAATCCTATCCAATTTGACCAGGGTAGGATTAGAGTGCCCATTTGACCATGTATATTTCCGGCCAACCAACGGAATTTCATTTAGAGCCAAATCATTTGCCCATCTCCTGAATCTACCCATCATGGCACGGTCTAAATTATTATTATTCTTTTCTTCCTCCCTTAAAATCAGATTGAAGTCCCCGAGCACAAGCCATGGCCCATTACAGAGAGCTCTTACTTCTCTAAGAGATTGCAAAAACTGAATCTTGTCACGGTTCCCTTGAGGACCATACACACAAGTAAGCCACCAAGGAGAGCTGGTGCTAGAATGAAAATTCACAGAGACACTATATTCATCCACCCTACTGCCAGCACAAACCCCAATGCTATTTTTCCACGCTACCAAAATGCCACCACTAGCACCAACAGAAGGTAAGAAAACAAAATTATCAAAAGCTGGTCCTAGCATCCGCAATAACAGGAACCGAGAAACATCCACCATTTTAGTCTCTTGAAGACAAACCACATCAACTTGAGCTGAATCCACCAAAGTGCGTACAGCATCCTGCCTAGCAGCCCCATTAAGGCCTCGTACATTCCAGATTAGAATTTTGGAGGGATCCATAAGGAATGAAAGGAGAATGACTACCAGAGAGGGACACCCAAAAACATCAGCAGATTGGTCCGCCTTGCAGCATCTCCATAGGTCTAGACCACCCAAATAGTGCTGCCATGGCCGTGATCTGCACCTCTGAAAGCCCTTTGCTGAAAACCCTGGCATACTCATCAAGGTCTTCAGGCCTTAAACTTTCATTTTCTTCCGCATTCCCAATACCCAGTTCCTTCAAAATGCGCTTCTTGCCCTGCGTGGCCGGTGGAGGAGGAGGCAGCCTCTCGACTCCTACTCCAGCCACCCTTCTGCTGCGTCGGGGGACCACCTCACTGGCTGTAGCTTTGCCTTGTCGCGGCCTTCTGACTGGCGCCCTCAGAATTCCACCTGCTGGTTTGGTCAGCCTATCAATAAACTTTATAGCAGCCGAAGGGGGGGGCGTGGACGTGTGTAACAGCTGCTCTGGTTGACTGTCCTTCTTCCTCCTCTGCCGAAAATATGTAATGATGCCCGAAGCCGCTGCAGAACAGGGGGGCGGCATCACCAGCTCAACAGCGACAGGCTCATCAACAGGACAAGGATCGTCCTGGACAAGCGCTGCAGCCGGAACTGTGGCGCCCATAGGTGTCCCGCAGGCTAGAAGAGAAACCGGTGACAGCTCAACATCAGCAGGTTCATCGACAGGGCTGGGGGGGTCGCCCTGGACAAACACAGGAGATACATCAACAGAATCATTCCCTGTCGCAGCCAAATTATCAGAAGTCATTCCCCCCCCGGCTTCAGACGGAGTCTGGGAGACTACCACGTCCACAGCCGGAGATAATGAAAGGTGAGGGGGGCAGGTGCCACCATGGACCCGATGCGATGCTTCGGACCTTGAGCCCAAACGGTCGAAAATTGATCTCCTTCCCCGAGGTTCCCCACCGACCTCCCTGCCGTCACCGCGCTCCTGTCATGGAACAAGCTCCTGTAACATTCTTTCTTCTCCTTTATTGCCTTTTGAACATCCTCGGTCCACCACAAGTATCCTTAGATTCACTGCTGCTCCCTTTGGTCACTCCAAACACCTCTGACGCCACCTTCCTAATACAAGTTGCCATCTTCACCCACATGTTGTTTGCATCTTCTTCGGACCAAGCGCCCTCCACAAGAACTCTTTCCCTAAAAACTTCAGATGTCTCCCCTTTGAGTTTCCACCACTTCATCCTCGCAATTTTGGCTTGTTTAACCCTATGGGTACTTGATCCGAAAACGGAAGCCAGCCACCACAAGATTATGTTGGGGCACAACACTCTCTCTAGGTATCACCTTACAATCCAAACAAGCTTGTTTATCTTCTCTCCTTGTGAGCACGAAGTCGATCTGGCTCGAACGATGGGCACTGTTAAAAGTCACCAAATGAGAATCTCTCTTTTTGAAGAAAGTGTTGGCTACACTTGGTTGTAGGCTACAGCAAAGTCCAAAAAATCCTCTCCTTCTTGATTCCTGCTACCATACCCAAAACCTCTATGAGCCAGCTCATAACCTACATTTGTTGAACCTACATGATCGTTGAGATCTCCTCCTATGAAAAACTTCTCATTGGTGGGTACCGCTCTGACCATGCCATCTAAGTCTTCCCAGAACTTCCTCTTCTCGCTCTCACTGAGACCAACCTGAGGGGCATATGCACTTATAATGTTCAAGACTACATCCTCGAAACTAGTTTGACTGGATAATCCTATCTCCTTGCGTTTTGACGTCCACCACTCCATCCTTGAGGGTCTTATCAATCAGGATACCTACTCCATTTTTGTTTGCCACTGTTCCTGAGTACCATAGTTTGAAACCAGTGTTCTCCACCTCCTTCGCTTTTTGCCCTTTCCATTTTGTCTCCTGGACACATAGGATACTAATACGCCTCCTTCTCGCTGCATCGACTAACTCTCTTAGCTTACCTGTAAGGATCCTACGTTCCAACTACCTACACGGATCCTAGTCGGCTCAACTAGCTTCCTTATCCTCGCACCCGTTGAGACAGATGCGAAAACCCTTGCACATTTGTCACTACACCCGGGCGCCGATGTAGCGCGCCACTGAGGAAGCGACAACCCGATCCTTGCTCACTTGACACTGCATCCAGGTCACGACACGGTGCGCCATCAAGGGGGTGGCGTCCCGGCCCTTGTCCATTTAACACCATACCCGAGTTCCGATATGACGCGTCGCTAAGACGGTTACACCCCAACAGTTTTCTATTGGGTTTCATCTCCATTTTGTGTGGCTAAATTTTTATAGCTGGCTCGCCACGCCTAACACAACCCTCCTCCTTGTACCTGGACTTGGGACCAGACTATGCTGCACCAACATATGCTGAGACAACATATGCAGAGTTTCAAACTAGATTAGTTATCTAGCCTAAATACTGAGTTATTATGTTATGGTTCCCAGCATTGGCTTGGGGCTTAGTCAGCAATGAGTGTGACATACTCTGCTGTCTTGAAAACAATGTCGTTATGGTGTTTGTGCGAGTGAAACTATCTTAAGTTCAACTAGGTTTATAGGAATTATTATTAACAATTTTATGTCCATATAAGTTTATTATAGATATATATTCATCAAATTGTCTACTGGTACTAACTATGCATCATAAGTATTAATATTTTCTTAGGCTGTCTCCAATAGCATTGCGGATGCGCATGCGGTTTGGGGGCGCTTGAGGCCCCGCGACGCGTCGCGCAAAATACATTGTTTCCAGTAGATCGCGCATCTCCTCGTGCATACGTTTAGTAAAGGCGCCGCAAGAAAATTGAGGTCTGTTCTCTGCTGAGAGCTCTGCCTTTTTCCTCGGCCGCGAGAGCTCACGTATATCCGCGACGTGAATGGAGGCTGTGCATTTTGCGCGACCGCAGGCGCGACCTGCTCGATGGGTGAATAGTTGCGTTTTCTTAGGCTGTCTTTGGTGGATCGTGTGAAATAGGGGACATAGAACTGTAGATGATACTGCTTGACACTGTTTACAGAGTGAAGTTTGAAATAGGGAATATAATAGAGGATCTGCTGGAGATGGTCTTCCTCATTTTGAGTATCCACGACCGTATCCGCGGTCCGTTGGAGACAGCCTTATACATATTTGACCACAGTTGAAAATGTTTGCCTTCTCGGGAAGTGATTGAACGTGTGCTAACAAGTAGGGAGACAGGAGAGGGGAGAGAGCAAGTGCATGAAACCTAAAATTGAACTCCAGTCTGGAAGCAAACTAAACGCGCCATTGGTCACACCAGATTTGAATAGAATCAACATTTAAATAACTAATGATGGGTGCACCACATGAATGCGAGAGCTGAACTATATAAGTTTGTTTTCATTGATAGGTAACGTCTACAAGCACTTAGAAATGTTGTACAGAATGAGTTTTCTCAGTGAGCTTTGATTAGGCAGAGATAGGGGTGGTAACGGGCTCTGAATTTTACACTATAAAATTTAAGGATCAGATTATATTAGAAGTGAGCTCTATTTTTGTTCATTTTTGAACTAAAATTCATTAACGTCTCAAACGAATCATGAAGAAACATTTGAATCATGATCCACATCTACTACCACCCCTTGGCAGAGTAGTTGTGTTTAAGAGTGTGTTTGGTTTCGAGACACCTAGAAACAACCAGAATAGGTACGTCCCTTGACGTCCTCTCTTGTCCCTCCAATTTTGAGGGATAACTGGGGACAACACTGAGATAGTCCAATCCCAATCCCTAATCCTGAGCCAAACAACCTTATTTGATGGATAGTCTCATCTCGTCCCGTTCTGTCATTACACTAAATACATCCTAAAGAGATTCTAGAAAGTACCCACAACGGGGGCTTTAAATTTTATACTATAAAATTTAAGGATTGGATTAGCATCAGACTCTGTTTCTATTAATTTTTAAACTAAAATTAATTAAGGGGTCAAATAAATTGTGAAGAAACATTTGGATTGTGATCCATTACCACCCCTACCCAAAAATGTATTATTTACTCTATTATGCAAAAGGGCCTTGTGTACAAAGGCGTGCTTGTTTCACAACTTGTAAAAAGAATGTGTATGTCCTATGATTTCTGAATTCATGTTATTTCTTGAGAATCGGTATCTTTTCTTGACATGTTTTATTGATTGAGCTAACCTAAACGTGTCCAACTGTTGCAGACTCCCAAAGTCTACCCGTACGACAACTTGAGAGCTGAGCTTGGTGATAGACCATAGAAGGTTTTTTTGTCTGTTCGACAAGGCACTTTGATGAATATGATCTGAGATCTATATCTCCTTTCCATCAGAGAAAAGCAGGGGAAAACTTGTTTACCATGTTTTTTTTGTGACTGCCTTGTAAACCACCGTTATGTGATTTGCTGAATATTGTGAAGCATGGGTTTGCCCTACAATAATGCAACCAGCTCTGAACCTATTCCTGATGCTACAGATTCGAGTATTAACATTCCGTTGCCAGATTTTCTTTGTCGGATGTGTCTTGAAACGGTCATGCACCACTATGAGCCTGTTTGTAGTTGTTAGGGTCTAAGGAGGCCCATGGAGGGGCTGTGGCAGCAGCAGCCATGGACCCTCCAAGTGAGATTAGATAAGGATAATTAGAGATAATATTAGAAGATTAATTGAGATTATTTAGGAGATTAGTTAAGATTATTAAGAAGGTTATCTGTTAGTTTCTTGAGAGTTTTTAGGAGAGTTTTAAGAAGATAATGATCTCTAGTTAGACAGGAGCGGCCAATCAACCTATTTATATAATCAATGGATAAGAAATAAATTAGGCAAGAATTAGATGGGAGAAACCCTCCTCTTGCTCGGCCGTGGGCAGAGGTTCTCGGCCGACGTTCCTACCCATCGATATCCCTCTCCAATATCTCACCGATCTAGCGACCATAATATCTGGTATTGGTTAGCTTGGGTTTTGATTCGATCACATGACTTCTACTGTCAATTTCGTGGCATCGTCCTGGCAACCAGCATCTTCATCTCCATGGACTGCGCCGCATGTCACCATCACGTCGTCTTGGCAATCAGCTCTCCATCTCTATGGCCTGTGTCGCATGCCACCTTCGTCATGCCATCCTGGCAACCGACGTCCTCATCTTCATGGACAACATCGCCTGTCAATTTTGTCACCACATCCTGGACGCCAGCGTGCCCATCTCCAGGGACAACGCCAAATTTCATCACATCATCTTTGTTGACGGCGTCTCCGTCCCCATGGGTGACATCACTAGGGGTAGCCACGGCTCAACAATCACAAGCTCCATCATTAGGGGTAGCCACGACTCAATAATCACAAGCTCCATCGATGGGGGACTTGTGGACCAACATAAGGGCTGATCTCACAAAGATGCAAGCCTCGCTCCACATGGTTGAGCAGGGGCTGCTGCAAATCAAGGCAGCAGTGCAACATGAGCAGCAGCAGCTGACGTTGTCCGCACGGCTCCAGACATCGGCGGCTGTGGGCATACAGGCTGCTGCTCGTGGCTTCCTTGCACGACGGAGAGTGCGAGAGATGTGCCGACAGATGCTCGAGGCAGCTGTTGGACACCAAAATGAGCGGACGGTCCGGCCCTTGGGCCCAGACGGTCCGCGTGTCCCGAGATTAGATTAACTCGGATGTTTATCCTTATCTCGTGCGTGGTTATCCATCTAATCACGTGGGAGTTTGTTGGCTATCTCTTAGGAAAAGGTCCAGACCTCCTCCCCTATAAATATAAAGGGGTACGGCCGATTGAGAACCCCCGAACACATTCCAATCGAACCAATTACCTTATTTACTTTTCCTGCCCTAGGAGTAGATGTAACATAGTTCTAGTTGTAGCCTTCCGCATATCCACCTCCACCCCTATTCGACTCTACGTCGTCTAGGTCCGTCTTGGGTGGCCTGCCGATCCCAAGACGACCCTAGGATCTCGTCCCCTCTCGGGGGGCAAGATCTAGTTGTCCATCCAAGACCACTTCCTCGAATTGATCTCTTAATTCCTAGGCGACTCCACGTCGTCTGGAGACACCTCGGGCGACATGTCGACCCAGAGCACCTTAAGATCTTTTTCCCCCCAGGGGACGGGATCTAGATTCCAGCAAGGAGGAGGAAGACGACCCTGTCGCCAGGTCGCGGACCGTCCGACCCTAGGGCGCGGACCGTCCGGCCCTACGGCGCGGACCGTCCGGCCATCAGGCAGAGAACCCTAGCCTCGCGCTAGGTCGTGGACCGTCCGGCCCTGTGCCGCGGACCGTCCGCGCCTGACCAGAGAGCACCGCCGCTGGTTCTTGTTGAGTGATTGGCGCCCTAAAAAGGTGCCAACATACTTTTTGGTGACTCCGCTAGGGAAGAAGTTGCAGATCTACAAAATCAGGCTTACATGGCCAATTCTAAAGATCTCAACGGTGCTTCTCCAAACAAC
This sequence comes from Zea luxurians, assembly GCA_029449295.1. NCBI lineage: Eukaryota > Viridiplantae > Streptophyta > Magnoliopsida > Poales > Poaceae > Zea > Zea luxurians. Next base: position 15,295,381 of record JAOPSE010000071.1, read on the forward strand.
AACACAAGGCTGACTAATTTATCGGCCTCTGAGCATAAAAGATTAGAAGATGACATGAAGAAAATAGATGAGGAGGCCCACCGACAAAAGGATCAGCTGCTCAAGGTGGCGGATAAGTGGTACCTCTCGCACTTCAAGGTAGACTGCCACCAGAAGACCGTCCAAGAGAGGGAGATAAACGCCGAGTATATGTTAGCCGTGCTGCAACAGCTCCCCACGATAGGTGATGCCAGGTCAGCCGATGATATTGCATCTATTAAAATTTCTTTTAATAATCGGATTAAAAGTATTACGGAGGATATAGCGAGGATGGCACATGCATTAGGAAAAACTCACATGCCTAATATTTTATCACATAAATTAGGCGCTGAAACAATTGCGCCAAACACATCGGTGACAAATGGGTTTCCCCAGCCATATTCTGGTATGCCGATGGACTCATATCCAGGACGACCGTCACCACCATCTTCGCTAAATGGTGAGTCAACCCTGAGCACGGCCGGACCATCCGCACAAAATCGCGGACCGTCCGACCCTCCGTCAGACCATCCGGCACCCTACGCCGGACAGTCCGGAGTTACACAGAGCCCACCACAAGGCTCACAGGTGTTGCCTGACGTGACCGGACAGTCCAAGGATAGTACCGGACCGTCCGATCCACCCGCAGACCATCCGACTGTGCAGGTCGGACCGTCCGGAGCACCAGAAGTCACCTGTGATCCGCCTAGTGCGGAAGGCCGACATAAATATAACCGGCCACCCAAGCCCCAAGAACCAAAAAAGTCACATGTCCCTGAGCTTGTTTGGCCCACTAAGGCCAAACCTTTTGTTCGCTCTCACCCGCACTCGACACAAAAGGAAAAAGGTTAAGTTCACATTTAATATTACTAAATATGATAAAATATTTGAAGAGTTGCTTAAATATGGTAATATTAAATTATCACATATAATTCCTCCGATTGAAGAATTAAAAGGGCGTGTATATTGTAAATGGCATGGCTCCTTTCTTCATAACACCAATGATTGTGTTGTCTTTCGTCGGCAAATACAATCGGCTATAAACGAAGGTCGGTTGAGGTTTCAAAAGGAGGTGAGGATTGACAGGCCACCTGTCCCTGCCACCACATTAGAGCCGACAAGCAAAAAAGTCATAGTTCGGCCTTTTGCGGCCGATAAAAGCAAAGATAAAAATATCGTTATTGGTGATCCCCGCACACCAAATATGTCACGCAGAATGGTTACTTAGAAGACTCCAGACAAAAGAAAGACCGGAGGCACCGGGGGGCAAGCACGATCGGACACCCGATCACGGTCACCTGTCCTGCGTACGCCGGATGATCCGGGTACTAAGGCCGAACAGTCCGAGACAGGAGCGGACGGTCCGGCTATAATGGTCGGACGGTCCGCAGACAGTCAGAAGCAGCAACCTCAGACCACCGGACCACAAGGTTCCAAAACAAGTGTTAGGAAACAAAATACTACTAAGACGTCTGGACGACTCAGTAGAGTCGGCCCTACTTTTGGTCAGTTGCTTGCCAAATATACAAAGAAGGCCATTCCACACAACCGGCCAATAAAGCAGACGAAGTCAAAAGGGCGATCTGTGCGAAAGCAAAAGCCGACTAAACGGACCCAAAAGGTAGCACAACCAAGATCGCCTTATCATCCTCCTCCGGGGATAGCATGGTGCGTCCCGTTCTATCCATCACTGATGTGTTGTCCTGCTCATGTGTGGGGTGGTACGACAATGAATTCGTATTACTGGCCCAATCCGTTTGCTTATTTGGGTTGGGGGGGCACCACAAGTTTTTGCCTATTGACAGGTTGATCACGTAGACATGGCCGAAGACGATGTGATCCGAAACGGCCTCTGTGCATTAAAGTTCCATCAAATATTTATATTATCTGATCGCAAGAGCCGATGACTTGCATCCGGCTGAGTCCTTACTTTGGGAACAAAAGCTCATGGGGTCAATTGTTTCCGAAATTTTCGCTGATGCTTTTGGTTCGCCAAGCTCCACCAAAAGGCAGGGGGCATATGTTGGACACCAAAATGAGCGGACGGTCCGGCCCTTGGGCCCAGACGGTCCGCGTGTCCCGAGATTAGATCAACTCAGATGTTTATCCTTATCTCATGCGTGGTTATCCATCTAATCACGTGGGAGTTTGTTGGCTATCTCTTAGGAAAAGGTCCAGACCTCCTCCCCTATAAATATAAAGGGGTACGGCCGATTGAGAACCCCCGAACACATTCCAATCGAACCAATTACCTTATTTACTTTTCCTGCCCTAGGAGTAGATGTAACATAGTTCTAGTTGTAGCCTTCCGCATATCCACCTCCACCCCTATTCGACTCTACGTCGTCTAGATTCGTCTTGGGTGGCCTGCCGATCCCAAGACGACCCTAGGATCTCATCCTCTCTCGGGGGGCAAGATCTAGTTGTCCATCCAAGACCTCTTCCTTGAATTGATCTCTTAATTCCGAGGCGACTCCACGTTGTCTGGGGACGCCCCGAGCGACCTGTCAACCCAGAGCACCTTAAAATCTTTTCCCCCCAGGGGACGAGATCTAGATTCCAGCAAGGAGGAGGAAGACGACCCTGTCGCCAGGTCGCGGACCGTTCGGCCCTAGGGTGCGGACCGTCCGACCGTCAGGCAGAGAACCCTAGCCTCGCGCCAGGTCGCGGACCGTCTGGCCCTGTGCCGCGGACTGTCTGCGCCTGACCAGAGAGCACCGCCGCTGGTTCTTGTTGAGTGATTGACGCCCTAAAAAGGTGCCAACAGCAGCCTTGGTGACGATTGACCTCGGCACACAGGGGCACGACCTCACCCTGTCGGCCGGCCTTCAGCAGCGGCACCGGGCCGCTATCTCCAAGTGCGAGCATGATACGTGTCCCTCGGGCGACGAACTTCAACTGTACGACAGCGGTGGTAGGGAAGGCACTCCCCTCGTCATCGGCAAGGGCGCACTGTTTAGCGCCACCATATTCCGCTATCGGCCGCCACGAGGGCGCCTCCGTTGGTTATTGGTGCGACCTATTCCAGGTGCCTGTCCATGTGCTCCCCTTTCGTCTAGATGGCGTCCATGGGATCCAGGTGGCTGCACACGTGCAAGTCCAATGTGCGGAGGGTGTCCGCCTTATCTTATAGGGTCAAAAAAATTCAGATTCAGAATAATAAGACAAGACGGGATGTAAAATGCTTGTCTTCTAGGTGTCTGGTTTTGGGTCAAGTAGACTCGATCTTTGAGCAACTGTCATGCTGCAGCTCGAGGATGAGCTGCTTATCCAGGAGGGATGCAGTGTCAGGGCCTAAGGAGGCCCACAGAGGGGCTACGACAACAGTAGTCATGGGCCCTCCAAGGGGTATTAGATAAGGATAGTTAGAGATAATATTAGAAGATTAGTTGAGATTATTTAGGAGATTAGTTGAGATTATCTAGTAAGGTTATTAGTTAGTTTGTTGAGAGTTTTTAGGAGAGTTTTAAGGAGATAATGATCTCTAGCTAGACAGGGGCGGCTAGCTCACCTATTTATGTAATCAATGGATGAGAAAAAAAGTAGGCAAGAATTAGAAGGGAGAAACCCTCCTCTTGCTTGGCCGTGGGCAGAGGCCCCCGGCCGACGTTCCTGCCCATCGATACCCCTCTCCAATCCCTCACCGATCTAGCGACCATAACAGTAGCAATAACCTGGCAGGGAACATTGAGTGTAGCGATGATGCCACGATGTTTTTCACGTTTCCGTCGAAGAGAACATTTGGCTGAATATATTTTTGCGTGCATTAAGGTCGTGTTTAGCAAACTGTATATATGGCCGTGTAAAATACACTGTTTTATATTGTAATATGTATAAAGTAGAGTTTAAAATAAGAGCTAAGATAGGGAGGATGCTCGAGACAGCCTTACTATCTCAGACTGAGGTTTGTCAGATCAGGATAGGCATCACCATCAGCTAGAGAGCGTACGCAATGAAGATCTTGGAAGCAGCACTCTCCACTAAGTTTGAATTGGAGGGCTGATTTGTTGGCAAGTGAATTGGAGGGCCCTTACTAAGTTTGTGTGAATAGCTGACCGAGTGAATAGCACATAGATCCATTTCAATTCACTTGCCAACAAATCATGGCAAGTGAATTGGAGGGATCTATGCGCATAGAAAATGATAAACATGGAATTCTGGTTGAAACTCAGTAAGGGCTGGTTTGGTGACAAGAGAACTGAAGGCAATCCATGTGCTATTCACACGGTCAGCTATTTTTTCTGCATGTGTGAGTCTCTGAATAAAGGGTGAACAAAAAAGAAACAAAAAAGGATGCAGTGATTCAGGCAGCCCAAAACTATTGTGTGTCCAGTCTCTGCTGAAGTGAGAACGTTTTGTTGGCGCCAATCCGGGCGCCAATCACTGCATTGAGAACTGGCGGCGATGTCCTCTGCATAGGTGCAGACGGTCTGCGGCTAGGGGCCGGACAGTCCGCGACCTGGTACGGGGCTCAGGTTCCTGCCTGAAGGGCCGGACGGTTCGTGCCTGATGGTCGGATGGTCCGCGCGTGCACAGGGGCGGCGAAGTTTGCCGGTAGCTCCTGGATCTCACTCCCAGAAGGAACCCCGTCGGGGAGGTGAGGTCCTAGGTGCTGTCTAGACTCGACAGGCCGACCTAGACACCTCTAATCGGCGTAGAGCCGAAGAGAAGCAGAGAATTTGCGGATTGAGAGGCTAAACTAGAACTGAACTAGAACTACTCCTAAATGTACTAGATAAAATGAGAATTGTACTGATTGTAGGTTCGATTGATGATGATTAATCGGCCGTATTCCTCTTATTTATAGAGGAGGGGGGCTGGACCCGTTACAAACCAATCTCTCAGGCTAATCTCGCGAATTTAGCTAACAATCGTAGCAAGAAACTTAGAACCCTAATTGGCTCCATGCGCGTGCGGACCGTCCGGTCGTCTATTTTGGTGCCCAACATATGCCACCTACCTTTTGGCAAAGCTGAGCGAACCAAAAGCAACTAACACGATGTGATCACATCGATTTCCTTAGGCATCTTGCCACATACTAGGATGGTACTGCTTGAAGAAACGTCCGTTAGCGCCTTGGGCAAGTCTTTGCCTTGTAACGTTTGAAACAAGTAGGCGTTACCAGACATCACCTATATGACCTTATAAGGGCCTTCCCAGCTTGGCGACCACTTCCCAAACTTCCGATCTTTGTTTCTTAGAGGCAAGACAGTCTTCTATACCAGGTCCCCTACTTGGAATGATTTAGCCTTGACCTTCTTGTTGTAAGCTTTGGCGACCATGATCTTGTCCTTTTCTATTTCTCCTAAGGCTGTCTCTCTCTTGTCGGTTTACTTCATCAATATAATCCATTATTGAACTATAATAATCACCGATAGTCAGATCATTTTGCTTGGCGATCTGACAACATTTAAACTTATCTCTACAGGTAACACTGCTTCCTGCCCATAGACAAGCTAAAACGGAGATACTTTAGTAGCACGGTGTTTAGATATTCTATGAGCCCATAGAGTTTCAGACAAAATCCTATGCCACTGCTTAGGATGATCAGATATCTTCTTTTTTACCAGGCTAATCAATCTCCTATTACTAGGCTCGGCCTGTCCATTGGCCTGAGCATAATACGGAGATGAATTGAGCAATTTAATTCTATATAATTCAGCAAACTCACGTACCTCCTTTGATATAAAAGAAGCCCCCTAGTCTATAGTCAAAGTCTGGGTAATGCCGAATCTATGAATAATATGTTCAGTTATGAACTCAATTACCTCCCTTTGTGTCATGTTCTTTAGAGCAACAACTTCAGTCCATTTGGTAAAGTAGTCAGTGGCAACTAACACGAACCGATGTCCTTTTGATGATGAAGGATGAATCTCTCCTATAAAGTCCAATCCCCATTCTCTAAAAGACCAAGGTTTAATGCTAGGATGTAATTCGGCTGCGGGGACCAACTGTAGGTTACCGAATTTCTAACATGCTTGGCACCCTTTGTAGTACTTGAAACAATCAGCTACCATGTTGAGCCAATAGAACCCAGATCTTCGCAATAAGCACTTCATCTTCAGAGCTGATTGATGGGTACCACAAATTCCTTCATGTACTTCGACCATGGCTAATATAGCATCACTTAGGCCCAAGCACTTAAGCAGGATGTCATCGACCGTTCGGCGATATAGTTCATCGCTCATTAAAACATACTTGAAAGCCGTACGCCGAATGTTCCTATCTGTCCTAACACTGGGATTTCGTAGGTAATCAAATATGGGTGTCTTCCAATTAGTTCCATCGGCTTTGTTATCAGCCGATTTTACCAGGACAACTTCCCTGGCAACCTCGGACGGTCCGAAGCTCTCACCCGGACGGTCCGCTACCTGGGGAATTGGCCTTGCACCGGTTATCAGATTTTCGGTGTTGTGAAATTTCCTTCGCTTTATCCGATAACCTGATGCGTCTTGTGCCAAATTGTTAGCTCTGTGATTCTCAACTCTAGAGATATGCCGAATGCTGAATTCGTCAAAAGAATGAATTATGCCCCAACATTTTCCAAGGTAACTATTTAGAGTACCATTAAAACATTGATACTCTTCTAATACCTGTTGGACAACTAGCTGAGAATCACCAAATGCCTTCACATGTTTTACTCCCATACAACTTAAAAGCTCCAAGCCGAACAAAAGGGCCTCATATTCGACTTGATTGTTAGTGCAATAAGTTTTTAATCGACTAGCGAAGTTAAAGTAGGCGTCACTTGGTGAAACAAGCACGATGCCAATCCCTTGTCCTTCATTGCAAACTGATCCATCAAAGTATAGGGTCCAAGGAGTAACAATGAGGTATGATATATCTAGTTCATAAGTATCCTTAATCCAATGTTCTACAATAAACTCCGCTACGACCTGGCCTTTCATAGATTTCAACGGTTCATAGGCCAAATCATATTCTACAAGTGCATAAGCCCATTTATCAATTCTACCACTCATAATCGGATTTTGCAACATGTATTTGATCATATCAGTTTGACTAAAAACGGTGCAATGACTAGACAACAAATAACATCTACACTTGGTGCATGCATAAAACATGCATAAGCATAACTTCTCAATGAAAGTGTACCTTATTTCAGCGTTCACCAGCCTCCGACTTAGGTAGGTTACCACATGCTCCTTTCCTTCGGTCTCTTGCATCAGAACAACTCCAATGACTTTACCTTCAGCTGAAATATATAATCTGAACGGTATTCCTACCTGTGGTGCTTTTAACACGGGAGCCGAAGACAAATACTTTCTAATGAGATCAAACACTTTCTGCTGTTCTGCCCCCAGGTGAATTCGGCATTATTTTTAAGTCGAAGGATAGGAGTGAAGGCATCAATCTTCTCGGCTAGGTTAGAAATAAACCTTCGTAAATAATTTACCTTGCCGAGGAACTTCTACACTTCAAGCTTACAGATCGGAGGTCCCACATTCTGAATGGATTTAATTTGGTTAGAGTCTATCTCTATACCATGTTTATGAATGATGAATCCTAAGAACTTACTAGCCGACACTCCAAAAGCACATTTACGTGGGTTCATTTTCAAATCATACCAACACATTTTATCAAAGGCTTTACGCAAATCAGCTATAGGAGAACTAAACTCAGCCGATTTGACTACAATATCATCAATGTAGACTTCCACAGTGTTTCCCAATAGCTCGTGAAAGATCAAATTCATAGCCCTCTGATAAGTAGCACCAACATTTTTTAGACCAAATGTCATGATAACCCACTCAAATAAACTAATGAAGCCTAGACATATAAAGGCTGTTTTAGACGCATCTTCTTCGGCCATGAAAATCTGATTATATCCAGCATTACCGTCAAGAAAGCTAATAATTCTATTTCTTAACGCATTATTGATCAATGTGTCGGCTATGGGCATGGGATATTCATCTTTAGGAGTTGCTCTATTTAAATTGCGAAAATCAATGCATACTCTGAGCTTTCCTGATTCTTTCTTCTCCATTGCCACAATATTGGAGACCCACTCTGCGTATCTACAAGGTCTAATAAAATTAGCTTCTAACAGCTGGTGAATTTTGTCCTTTATTTGTGGGAGTAGGTCCGGACGAAATGTCCTAGCTTTCTGCTTGAAAGGCCTGAAACCAGACTTAATAGGCAGCCGAAGCTCTACTATCTCTCGGCTTAATCCTGGTATCTCAGTGTAATTCCAAGCGAAGCAATCAGAATATTCTTTCAATAGACCGATCATTTCATCTCTAGGATCGGTCTCCAGGGTCTTGTTCACAAAAGTCGGCCTTGGAGTTTTACCATCTCCTATATCAATCTCCTCTAAAGAATTAGCTGATGTAAACCCCCGTCCTAATTTGTTGAGATCTCTGAATTCCTCTATTATGTCTCCCACAGAGGAATTAGATGATCTCTATGTGACGGCGCACTGTCCGGTCTCAAGGGCCAGATCGTCCGCGACACTGGTTTTATGCTGTGGTGGCTGTTCGGCCTTAAAAGCCGAACTCTTCTGCGAAAGACTGGAACGTCCGGCCTTAGAGGCCGGACCGTCCACGACCAGGGACATGTTCATTATGTGTGTACTCATTGTTTAAACTTTATTTAGGATTTAGCTGATTCTCCATCGGCTCTAGCATTAAAGGAATGAAACCCTTTTTATCTATACTTATAAACTGATAATCAAAAAAGTCTACTCTTGTGAGACACGTAGCAGTCTCATAGGTCCAAAGTATAGGGGCATCGGCCACAGCGATACATGCCGATGCATCAACATCTACTTGCTCTACATCGTCGCCTACTCATTGTAGTAACATTTGATGTAATGTAGAAGGTACACATTGATTAGCATGAATCCAATCTCTGCCTAGGATTAGACTGTAATTTTGAAAGGGAAATAGGGTCAAACCTTTTCCTAAATGATTTTGGTGGTTGAATTGCCAAACACAAATTATTGGACTAACTAGTTTGCTCTAGATTATGGGTTCTACAAGTGCCAAAGGTTCAACACAAACCAATAAAAAGTACAAGAAAGGGTTCAAATAAAAAGAGCAAAAGACAACCAAAGGCTGCCCTAGTCTAGCGCACCGGACAGTGTCCGGTGCACCAGGGAGATCCTCTCTGAACTTGCTAGCTTCGAGAATTTGGGGAGCCACTCCGCTATAATTCACCGGACTGTCCGGTGTAACACCGGACTGTCCGGTGTGCCAGCGGAGCAACGGCTAACTACACCAACGGTCGTCTGCAAAAGTCTATAGTGAACAGTGAACAGTGCAACTGCGCGCGCAGAAGCCAGAGCAGGCGCCAGAAGGCGCACCGGACAGTGAACAGTGACTGTCCGATGGCCCCACTTGTCAGAGCTCCAACGGTCGAACCCTAACGGTTGGGTGACGTGGCTGGCGCACCGGACAGTGTCCGGTGCGCCATACGACAGCAACCCCTCCCAACGGCCACTTTGATGGTTGGGGCTATAAATACCCCCCAACCACCACACTTCAAGGCATCCAAGTTTTCAGCCAACACATTCAATACAAGAACTATAACATTCAATACAAGACACCATTAGAGTGAATCAAAATCTCTCTAAGTCCCAATTCCACTCAAAGCAATAGTGACTAGAAGAGAGAGTTTTGCCGTGTTCTTTTGAGCTCTTGCGCTTGGATCGCTTTTCTTCTTCATTCTTTCTTGTTCCCAAGTCAATTGTAATCAAGACAAGAGACACCAATTGTGTGGTGGTCCTTGTGGGGACTAAGTGTCCCGATTGATTGAGAAGAGAAGCTCACTCGGTCTAGGTGACCGTTTGAGAGAGGGAAAGGGTTGAAAGAGACCTAGTCTTTGTGACTACCTCAACAGGGAGTAGGTTTGCAAGAACCGAACCTCGGTAAAACAAATCACCGTGTCACACTCTTCATTTGCTTGTGATTTGTTTTCGCCCTCTCTTTCGGACTCGATTATATTTCTAACGCTAACTCCGGCTTGTAGTTGTGCTTAAAGTTTATAAATTTCAGATTTCGCCTATTCACCCCCTCTAGGCGACTTTCAATTGGTATCAGAGCCCGGTACTTCATTAGAGCCTAACCGCTCGAAGTGATGTCGGGAGATCACACCAAGAAGGAGATGGTGACCGGCGAGAATCCCGCCACAAGCCATGGGAAGGCTCCATCGGGAGAGTCCCTCAACAAGGGGAAGGGATCCCCTTCCCACAACAAGTCGCATCGGAGTGGCGACAAGAAAAAGAAGATGAAGAAGGTGGTCTACTACAAGACCGATTCTTCATCGCCATCCACCTCTAGCTCCGACGCGCCGTCCGTCACTTCTAAGCGCCATGAGCGCAAGAAGTTTAGTAAGATCCCCCTACGCTATCCTCGCATTTCCAAACGTACTCCTTTACTTTCCATCCCATTAGGCAAACCACACGTTTTTGATGGTGAAGATTATAATATGTGGAGTGATAAAATGAGGCACCATCTAACCTCACTCCACACTAGCATTTGGGATGTTGTTGAGTTGGAGTACAGGTACCATCCGTAGGGGATGAAGACTATGATTCGAACAAGGTTGCCCAAATCCGGCACTTCAACTTTCAAGCCACTACTATACTCCTCGCCTCTCTAAGTCGAGAGAAGTATAATAAGGTGCAAGGGTTGAAGAGCGCCAAAGAGATTTGGGACGTGCTCAAGACCGCGCACGAAGGAGATGAGGTGACAAAGATCACCAAGCGAGAGACGTTTGAGGGGGAGCTCGGTCGGTTTATGCTCAACCAAGGGGAGGAGCCACAAGCCATGTACAACCGGCTCAAAACCTTGCCGAACCAAGTGCGCAACCTCGGGAGCACAAAATGGGATGACCATGAGATGGTCAAGGTTATTCTTAGATCACTCGTTTTTCTTAACCCTACTCAAGTTCAATTAATTCGTGGTGATCCTAGATATAAGCTAATGTCTCCCGAGGAAGTTATAGGAAAATTTGTGAGCTTTGAATTGATGATCAAAGGCTCCAAGAAAATCATCGAGCAAGGCTCCACCTCAACACCCAAGGTGCAACCCGTTGCATTCAAGGCAACGGAAGAAGAAAAGAAGATTCTACACCAAGTAGGATCCCCATCAACGCCTCCAAGCTTGACAATGAGGAAATGGCGCTCATCATCAAGAGCTTCAGCTAAATCCTCAAGCAAAGGAGGGGGAAGGATTACAAGCCCCGCTCCAAGAAGGTTTGCTACAAATGTGGTAAGCCCGGTCATTTTATCGCTAAATGTCCTTTGTCTAGTGATAGTGACAGGGATAACGACAAGAGGGGGAAGAAGAAGGAGAAGAAGAGATATTACAAAAAGAAGGGCGGCGATGCCCATGTTTGCCGAGAGTGGGACTCCGATGAGAGCTCCACCGACTCCTCCTCCGACGAGGACGCCGCCAACATCGTCGTCAACAAAGGCCTCCTCTTCCCCAACGTCCCCCAACGTCAGCCACAAGTGCCTCATGGCAAAGGACGACAAGAAGAAGAAGGTAAAATCTAGATCCTCCACTAAGTATGCAACATCTAGTGATGAGGCTAGCTCTAGTGATGATGAGGATGATTTGTTTACTCTTTTTGCCAATCTTAACATACAACAAAAAGAAAAATTGAATAAATTGATTAGTGCTATTCATGAGAAGGATGAACTCTTGGATAGCCAAGAGGACTTTCTAATTAAAGAAAATAATAAGCATGTTAAGATTAAAAATGCTTATGCTCAGGAGATAATGAAAAATGAAAAATTAACTAGTGAGCTTAGCATTTGCCATGACACTATCTCCAACCTTAGAATTGAGAATGCTAATTTGATTTCTAAGGTTGAGAAGTCAAATATTTGTAATGATTCAATTACCAATCTTAGAAATGATAATGTTAGTTTAATTGCTAAGATTGATAAATTGAATGCCTCTCTTGCTAGCCTTAAGTTTGAGAATAAAAAATTAATTGCTAAGGCTAAAGACTTAAATGTTTGCAATGATGCTATTTCCAATCTTAGAAATGAAAATGCCATGTTACATGCTAAGATTGATGAACTAAATGTTTGCAAACCCTCTACTTCTAGTGTTGATCATGTTTCTATTCGTACTAGGTGTAGAGATATTAATGTTGATGCTATTCATGATCACCTTGCCATGATTAAACAACAAAATGATCATATAGCTAAACTAGATGCTAAAATTGCCGAGCATGAACTAGAAAATGAGAAACTTAAATTTGCTCGTAGCATGCTTTATAGTGGGAGACGCCCTGACATTAAGGATGGCATTGGCTTCCAACAGGGAGACAATGTCAAGCTTAATGCCCCTTCTAAAAGATTGTCCAATTTTGTTAAGGGCAAAGCTCCCATGCCTCAAGATAACGAGGGCTATATTTTATATCCTGCTGGTTATCCTGAGGATAAGATTAGGAGAATTCTTGCTAAGAAGACTCATTCTGTTTCTCACCATGCTTTTATTTATAAGAATGAGGCTTCTAGCTCTAGGCGTTCTACACATGTTAAAATGCCTAAAAAGAAATCTCCTATTGCATCAAATGGTCATAACATTTCATTTAAGACTTTTGATGCTTCATATGTGCTCACTAACAAATCAGGCAAAGTAGTTGCCAAATATGTTGGGGGCAAACACAAAGAGTCAAAGACTTGTGTTTGGGTACCCAAGGTGCTTGTTTCTAATGTCAAAGGACCCAAGACCGTTTGGGTACCTAAGAACAAGGCCTAAATTTGTTTTGTAGGTTTATGCATCCGGGGGCTCAAGTTGGATCATTGATAGCGAGTGCACAAACCACATGACTGGGGAGAAAAAGATGTTCTCCTCCTATGAGAAAAACTAAGATCCCCAAAGAGCTATCACATACGGGGATGGAAATCAAGGTTTGGTCAAAGGACTTGGTAAAATTGCTATATCACCTGACCATTCTATTTCCAATGTTTTTCTTGTAGATTCATTAGATTACAATTTGCTTTCTGTTTCTCAATTATACAAAATGGGCTACAACTGTCTATTTACTGATGTCGGTGTTACTGTCTTTAGAAGAAGTGATGATTCAATAGCATTTAAGGGAGTATTAGAGGGTCAGCTATACTTAGTTGATTTCAATAGAGCTGAACTCGACACTTGCTTAATTGCTAAGACTAACATGGGTTGGCTCTGGCATCGCCGACTAGCCCACGTTTGAAAGGGAAATGTGCCCTTGGGCCGTTTCTAAAGTGTTTTGGTGATTAAGTGCCCAACACATATTCTCTAAGTTTTAAATTGTGCCAAAGATTGAAGAAGTGCAAATCATGTAACAAGGTATGTTTCTAGACTTAGTATATTGATTTGGGTACTAATATATTGTATCTAAGTGCTAGAAACAAGAGAAAATGGATTGGAAAGGAGGTGGCTGTGTACAGCCAACTGCTGCTCGGTCTGGGTGCACCGGACTGTCCGGTGGTGCACCGGACAGTGTCCGGTGCGCCAGACCAGTCTCGGTGAACATGCCACTCTTGGAACTCGACGACGTCGTACAACTACAATTCACCGGACTGTCCGGTGGTGCACCGGACTGTCCAGTGAGTCGTCCGCGGCGAAGTCGTCGCTCTCGGGAAAAGTTCAACGGCGTACGACTGAAATTCACCGGACTGTCCAGTGAGCCAATGGTCGACTGTGCCAACGGTCGGCCGCGCAATCTTCGCGCGACATGTGGGCGCGCCAACGGTTGGCAGGGGCACCAGACTGTCCGGTGTGCACCGGGCAGTGTCTGGTGCGCCAACTGCCACGAATCTGCAACGGTCGGATGCGCCAAAAAAGGAAGGAGATCGCGCACCCGACAGCTACAGTGACTGTCCGGTGGCGCACCGGACTGTCCAGTGCGCCACCCGACAGAAGGCAAGATTAGCCTTCCAAGATGGCCTCCAACGGCTCCTAGCTGCCTTGGGGCTATAAAAGGGACCCATAGGCGCATGGAGGAGTCACCCAAGCATACTCTAAGCATTCTAAGTCTTCCACACTCCGTCTCCACGCACTTGATTGACTGTGTTAGTGATTTGAGCTCCGTTCTAGTTGTGAACTCGTTGTGCTTCATTTTGAGCTCAAGTCTTGGCTTGTGTGCATGTGTATTGCTGCGGATTTGTGTGTGTTGCTTCCCACCCTTACTCTTGTGCTTTCACTGTGATCTTTGTTGTAAGGGCGAGAGACTCCAACTTGTGGAGATTCCTCGCAAACGAGAAAAAGAGATAAGCAAAGAAAAGCCGTGGTATTCAAGTTGATCATTGGATCACTTGAAAGGGGTTGAGTGCAACCCTCGTCCATTGGGACGCCACAACGTGGAGGTAGGCAAGTGTTATACTTGACCGAACCACGGGATAAACTCGAGTGTCTCTTGTGATTGTTTCTCTGTGATACTTGTGTGTTCGCAAGAGCTCGCTACTTAGCCATACTAACACTTAACCAAGTTTTGTGGCTATTAGTTGTTGAATTTACAGGATCACCTATTCACCCCCCCTCTAGGTGCTCTCAATTGGTATTGGAGCCGTTCTCTTCACGAAAGGGACTAATCGCTCGAAGAGATGGATCCTACGGGAAAGGGGATGGTGGTCAACGATAAGGAGAAGGAGTCCATCTTCAACAAGCCAAGGGACGACAAGCCCACTGACTCTGGCTCGAGTCATAAGAAGGACGGGAAGAAGAAGAGGCGCATCAAGAAGATCGTCTACTATGACAGCGACGAGTCTTCTTCCCTAAGAGACGACGACGACGAGAAAAAGAAACTGGTTAATTCAAAATTTTCATTTGATTATTCTCGTATTCCTTATAATTCTAATGCTCATTTGCTTTTTATTCCTCTTGGTAAACCTCCACACTTTGATGGAGAGGACTACACTTTTTGGAGTCACAAAATGCGTAGTCACTTATTTTCTCTCCATCCTAGTATATGGGAGATAGTTGAGAATGGAATGCAATTTGATAGTACGAACAATCCTGTATTTATTAACGAGCAAATTCATAAAAATGCACAAGCTACCACTGTTTTGCTAGCATCCTTGTGCAGGGACGAGTACAATAAGGTGAGCGGCTTGGACAACGCCAAGCAAATCTGGGACACCCTCAAAATATCACATGAGGGAAATGACGCCACCATGATCACCAAAATGGAGTTGGTGGAAGGCGAGCTGGGAAGGTTCACGATGATCAGGGGAGAGGAGCCAACACAAACGTACAACAGGCTCAAGACCCTGGTCAACAAGATCAGGAGCTATGGAAGCACGAGATGGACGGACCACGATGTCGTCCGACTTATGCTCAGGTCTTTTACTGTTATTGACCCTCATCTTGTGAACCTCATCTGTGAGAATCCCAGGTACACAAAGATGACACCCAAGGAGATACTCGGAAAGTTTGTGAGCGGGCATATGATGATCAAGGAAGCAAGATATGTTGATGATGCATTGAATGGCCCAATGCCCATCTATGAGCCCCAGCCCATTGCACTCAAGGCAACAAGCAGCAGCAGGGAGGCGCTACCTAGCAAGGTGGCACAAGTTGAGGCTGCCGAGCTAAACGAAGATGAGATGGCCCTCATCATCAAGCGCTTCAAGACCGCGCTAAAAGGACGCAAGGAGCATCCCAACAAGAGCAAAGCAAAGGGAAAGCGCTCCTGTTTCAAATGTGGTAAGACTGGTCATTTTATAGCAAATTGTCCTGATAATGCTAATGACCAGGAACAAGAAAAGAGCGGGAAGAGGGAGAAGAAGAAGGCCTATAAGAAGGCGAAGGGCGAGGCACACCTTGGCAAAGAATGGGATTCAGACTGCTCTTCTTCCGACTCCGACGACGAAGGACTCGCTGCCTCAGCCTTCAACAAATCGACACTCTTCCCCAACGAGCGCCACACTTGCCTCATGGCAAAGGAGAAAAAGGTAAGTGCTCGAGAAACCCCCAAGTATACTACTTCAAGCGATGATTCTAGTGATGATGAAGTAGATTATACTGAATTATTTAAGGGTTTAGATAGAGCAAAAGTAGATAAAATTAATGAGTTAATTGATGCTTTGAATGAAAAAGATAGATTGTTAGAGAAACAAGAAGATATTTTGTACGAAGAGCATGACAAGTTTGTTAGTGTGCAAAAATCTCTTGCTTTAGAGGTTAAAAGGAATGAAATGCTATCTTCTGAATTATCTGCTTGTCATGAAACTGTGTCTAGCTTAAAGAGTGTTAATGATGATTTAAATGCTAAGCTAGAAGTAGCTAATAAAACTAGATCTTGTGTAGAACATGTTGCCATTTGTAATAGGTGTAAGGATATTGATGTTGATGCTTGTGTTGAACACCTTAAATCAATTACTAAATTAAATAATGAGGTGGCAAGTCTTAATGCTCAACTTAAGACTTGCAAGATAGATTTTGATAAGTTAAAATTTGCTAGGAATGCCTACACCGTTGGTAGACATCCCTCAATTAAGGATGGACTTGGCTTTCGAAAGGAAGCCAAGAACTTAACAAGCCAAAGGGCTCCCATTCCCAACAAGGAGAAAGGGAAGGCTCCTATGGCTAGTAGTAATCAAAAGAATCATGCTTTCATGTATAATGATAGAAAATTTTCTAGAAATTCTCATTATAATAGGAGTTATAATGCTTTTGATTCACATGCTATGATTGCTTCAAGTTCTAATTTTAATGGTAGGCCTAGGAGAAATTTTGTGTCTCATGCTCCTAAGAAAATGTGTAATAAACCTACCACTGTTTTTCATGCTTGCAACACTATGTATGTACTTTCATGTAAAAAATGAAAAAGTGGTTGCTAGAAAGTTGGGGTCCAAATGCAAGGGAGACAAGACTTGTATTTGAGTCGCAAAGGCTATTGTAACTAATCTTGTAGGACCCAACAAGAGTTGGGTACCTAAAACCCAAGCCTAATTTGCCTTGCAGTTTTATGCATCCTGGGGCTCAAGCTGGATTATCGACAGTGGATGCACAAACCATATGACAGGGGAGAAGAAGATGTTCACCTCCTACGTCAAGAACAAAAATTCCCAAGATTCGATCATCTTTGGAGATGGGAACCAAGGCAAGGTTAAAGGACTAGGAAAGATAGCCATTTCATCCGAGCATTCCATATCCAATGTGTTCTTAGTTGAATCGCTCGGATACAACTTATTGTCAGTTAGTCGACTATGTAATATGGGTTATAATTGTCTATTTACCAATGTAGATGTGTCTGTCTTTAGAAGGAGTGATGGTTCATTAGCTTTTAAGGGTGTACTAGACGGCAAACTCTACTTAGTTGATTTTTCGAAAGAGGAGGCCGATCTAGATGCATGCTTAATTGCTAAGACTAGCATGGGCTGGCTGTGGCATCGCCGTCTAGCACATGTTGGGATGAAGAACCTTCATAAACTTCTAAAGGGAGAACATGTGTTAGGTCTAACCAATGTATTTTTCGAAAAAGATAGACCTTGTGCAGCTTGTCAAGCAGGTAAACAGGTGGGAAGCACTCATCACAGCAAGAATGTGATGACCACATCAAGACCTCTAGAGCTACTTCATATGGACCTCTTCGGACCCATCGCCTACCTCAGCATCGGGGGAAGTAAGTATGGTCTTGTTATTGTTGATGATTTTTCTCGCTTCACTTGGGTATTCTTTTTGCAGGATAAATCAGAAACCCTAGGGACCCTAAAGCGCTTTCTAAGGAGAGCTCAAAACGAAATTGAGCTCAAGGTGAAAAAGATAAGAAGCAACAACGGGTCCGAGTTCAAGAACTTACAAATGGAGGAGTACCTTGAGGAGGAAGGAATCAAGCACGAGTTCTCTGCTCCCTACACACCACAGCAAAACAGTGTGGTAGAGAGGAAGAACAGGACACTTATCGACATGGCGAGGATGATGCTTGGAGAATTCAATACGCCCGAGCGGTTTTGGTCGGAAGCTGTGAACACAGCTTGCCATGCCATAAACCGGGTCTACCTTCATCGCCTCCTCAAGAAGACCTCATATGAACTTCTAACCGGTAACAAACCCAACGTTTCATACTTTCGTGTATTTGGGAGTAAATGTTATATTCTAGTAAAGAAAGGTAGAAATTCCAAATTTGCTCCCAAAGCTGTAGAAGGATTTTTGCTAGGTTATGACTCAAATACAAAGGCGTATAGAGTCTTCAACAAATTATCGGGTTTGGTTGAAGTCTCTAGCGACGTTGTATTTGATGAAACTAATGGCTCTCCAAGAGAGCAAGTTGATCTTGATGATGTAGATGAAGATGATGTTCCAACGGCCGCAATTCGCACCATGGCGATTGGAGATGTGCGACCACAGGAACAACAAGAGCAAGATCAACCCTCTTCCTCAACAATGGTGCATTCCCCAACTCAAGATGATGAACAGGTTCCTCAAGAGGAGGCGTGTGATCAAGGGGGAGCACAAGAAGACCCAACTATGGAGGAAGAGGCACCACAGGCCCTCCAACTCAAGTCCGAGCGACGATTCAAAGGAATCATCCCGTCGACCAGATTCTGGGTGATATAAGCAAGGGAGTAACTACTCGCTCAAGACTAGCTAACTTTTGTGAGCATTACTCGTTTGTCTCTTCTATTGAGCCTTTCAGGGTAGAAGAGGCCTTGCAAGATCCAGACTGGGTGTTGGCCATGCAGGAAGAGCTCAACAACTTCAAGAGGAATGAAGTTTGGAGCCTGTTGCCACGCCCAAGCAAAATGTTGTGGGAACCAAGTGGGTGTTCCGCAACAAGCAAGACGAGCACGGAGTGGTGACACGAAACAAGGCTCGACTTGTGGCAAAAGGTTATGCCCAAGTCGCAGGTTTGGATTTCGAGGAGACTTTTGCTCCTGTGGCTAGGCTAGAGTCTATTCGCATTCTATTAGCCTATGCCGCTCACCACTCTTTTAGGTTGTTCCAAATGGATGTGAAGAGCGCTCCTCAACGGGCCAATCAAGGAGGAGGTGTACGTGGAGCAACCCCCTGGCTTTGAGGATGAATGGTACCCCGACCATGTGTGTAAGCTCTCTAAGGCGCTCTATGGACTTAAGCAAGCCCCAAGAGCATGGTATGAATGCCTTAGAGATTTCCTAATTACTAATGCTTTCAAGGTTGGGAAAGCCGATCCAACTCTTTTCACTAAGACTTGTGATGGTGACCTATTTGTGTGCCAAATTTATGTCGATGACATAATATTTGGTTCTACTAACCAAAAGTCTTGTGAGGAGTTTAGCAGGGTGATGACACTGAAATTTGAGATGTCGATGATGTGTGAGTTGAACTACTTTCTTGGGTTCTAAGTGAAGCAACTCAAGGACGACACCTTCATCTCCCAAACAAAGTACACGCAAGACCTGCTCAAGCGGTTCGGGATGAAGGACGCCAAGCCCACGAAGACACCAATGGGAACCGACGGACATGTCGACCTCAACAAAGGAGGTAAGTCCGTTGATCAAAAGGCATACCAGTCTATGATAGGTTCCTTGCTTTATTTATGTGCTAGTAGACCGGATATTATGCTTAGCGTATGCATGTGTGCTAGATATCAATCCGACCGAAGGGAATGTCACCTTGTGGTCGTTAAGCGGATTCTTAGATATTTAGTTGCTATGCCTTGCTTCGGGATCTGGTATCCAAAGGGGTCTACCTTTGACTTGATTGGATATTCAGACTCCGATTATGCCGGGTGCAAGGTTGATAGGAAGAGTACATCAGGGACGTGCCAATTCCTAGGAAGGTCCCTGGTGTCTTGGAGTTCAAAGAAATAAACTTCCGTTGCCCTATCCACCGCTGAGGTCGAGTATGTTGCCGCAGGACAGTGTTGTGCGCAACTACTTTAGATGAGGCAAACCCTCCGGGACTTTGGCTACAATCTGAGCAAAGTCCCACTCCTATTTGACAATAAGAGTGCAATCCACATGGCGGATAATCCTGTTGAACACAGCTGCACTAAGCACATAGACATCCGGCATCACTTCCTGAGAGACCACCAGCAAAAGGGGGATATCGAGGTGTACCATATTAACACCGAAAACCAGCTAGCCGATATCTTCACTAAGCCTTTAGATGAGAAGAGGTTTTGCAGGTTGCGTAGTGAGCTAAATGTCTTAGATTCATGTAACTTGGATTGATCTATAGCATACATGTGTTTTATGCCTTTGATCATGTTAATTTATGCATTTAAATCTATTTTGTTCATTTGTGGTGCTCAAGTTGTACACATGATCCCCGGACCTCACAAGTCCATTTGCAAGCGATGCACTTATTTAGGGTGAGGCATGCTACAACTTGACCCTTTGAGACTAACCTTGTGTTTGAGTTTACTTGTTTTAGTCTCAAAAGTGAATTCAAAGGGAAAGGTGAACTTGGACCATGCAAAGACTTCCACTGCACTCTGGTATTCACTCTAAGTTCATATCTATGCTCTTATTGCCTTTTTGCTCGTAATTGACAATTTTGGTGAGGCAATGGGGTTAAAAGGCCAAGAATGATCCCGTTTTGGTGCTTAATGCCAAAGGGGAGAAATTAAGGCCAAAGCAAATGGATCAGCTACCACTTGTGAAATTTCGAAAAGAGTAGAGTTAGAACTTTTGATTTGTCAAAATACTCTTATTGTCAAAATTTGGTCTCTTATGGGGAGAATGTATGATTATGGGAAAAGGGGAGTTTTTGGCTCTTGATCAATTTTTCCATTGGAATATCTCTCGTTGTGCCTAAACAAGTGTGTTTGACTTAGAGATAGGAAAATGAATTTGATTTGCAAAAACAAACCAAGTGGTGGCAAAGTATGATCCAAATATGCCAAATTGAAAGTTCCCTTTGCCCGGGAACAGGATCTGGATGTCGCCTAGGGGGGGGGGTGAATAGGCGAATAAAAATTATCACTTTAAAACTTTAGTTCTTACTCTACTCAAAGACCAGATCGCAGTGGAATGAAAGATCCTTCGAGTAGGTTGCAGCGGAATAGAAGATCCTGTCTCAAAATGCCCTGCACTTCAAATATAACTTGTACCACAGATAAGTGTTGAAGTGCAGATAAAAGTGAGTAAGACAGAGAGTCAGCACACAATACAGAGCGAAGCACACAGACACAAGAATTTATCCCGAGGTTCGGCCAAGCCTGAAATGCTTGCCTAGTCCTCGTTGGAGTTAGCCACACCTGGGCTTGGAGTCTATTTCAACTCCTTCCTCTGTTTGCTCAGATCTGTCAGTATGACAGATAGAGCCTTCCACTATGTTGAGTTGGGTTAAAACAAAGCCGCGACTGCTTACAATCTTCTTGACAGCACTCCAGCAGAGTAACAATGCGCTCAAGACTTTGCTCTAGCTCTTTGCAGCACCTCTCCACTCTCTAAAGGCTTATAACTTTGCCTTCACACAAACTAGAGAGATATACATGAGAGTGAGAGAGAGAATCGATCCGAGTGATGTATACAATTGTTGGCTGCACTTGTGTCTTAGTTGGAGATGCCTAGGGGTCCCTTTTATAGACCCAAGGGGCCTAGGAGCCGTTGGAATCCTTTTTGGAAGGCAATATTTGCTTTCTGTCGGGTGGCGCACCGGACAGTCCGGTGCACCACCGGACAGGTCCTGTAGCATGTCCGGTGCGCGATCTCCTTCCAAATCTGGCTCAGCTGACCGTTGGAGCAACGGTCGTTTTGGCTCACTGGACACTGTCTGGTGCACACCGGACAGTCCGGTGCGCCAACTATCCGTTGGCCCAAGCCACGCGTCGCCCACTGATCGCGCTGCCGACCGTTGGCGCAGTCGACCGTTGGCTCACCGGACAGTCCAGTGCACCACCGGACAGTCCGGTGAATTATAGCCGTACATCGCCAAACTTCTCCCGAGAGCGGCCTATTCACCGGAGTTCAGTCTGGCGCACCGGACACTGTCCGGTGCACCACCGGACAGTCCGGTGTGCCAGACTGGGCTGAGTCTTGGCTGTACACAGCCAAACCTTTTGCATCTCTCTTCTTTTCTTCTTTTCTCTGTTTCTAGCACTTAGACAAATATATTAGTACACAAAAACCAATGTACTAAGTCTAGAAACATACCTTCTTTTTGATTTTCACTTCTTTAGCATTTGGCATGCTTGAGATTGATAAATCCTCAAGTCAGCATGACTTGATCTAGATTGACATTTCTGAGCTCTAACATCCTGCAAAGGTCACATAGAATATCTCCAAACATAGGAACAACCCAAATTAAAGATCAAGGTGCACTTAGCTCTTTTGGGCTGCTTCCAGTTATGGTTTCGACATTGGTTCTCCTTCCAGTGACCTTGCTCACTTCTTGAGCTTGATCTTGAGCCTTATGACTTACACCACATAATTGTAGATGTTACCTCATTGGTTGTAAGTCATATCCTTATGTAGTGTTCCTTGATGCACCATAACTCTTCTTAACTCGATCAACCTTGATTCCGCAAGTCTCCTTCTTCACCCCTGGCTTTGGGTTCCTGGTCTCCTTAACTTTCTCCCGTGCAGTCGGTACCTCGAAGCTCTTCTTGCTTCGAACCTTGGTTTGATCGATTGTCTCCAAGTTATGCACATCAAGTCTCACTTTAGCAATGTCCATCTTACTTGTGATATCCATTATCTATAGATAATCTAGTCTTTGGACCATCACACCTGTTTACTTGTGTTGAACCCTGTTAGCTTTGCATTCAGCACCTGTTCAACACTTAACACACTTGTTAGTCCTTTAATTGGGTTGTCATCCAAACACCAAAACCCACAAGAGAGCTTTCAATCTCCCCCTTTTTGGTGATTGATGGCAACACAATTAAAGCTTACATAAGAATAAGATTTAAAGCACAAATTTTGAATTCTAAGTTTATAGAATGCTCCCCCTAAATATGTGCTTACATCAAAATCTTAAATTTGGCCTTTTATGCCAAATTGCACATACTTAGGCTAACTCGAAGCATTACTATACCTTAGCACATGTGGGATGCATTGTGTCACTAATTAAACCGTGATGCGTATGACACATAGATGCACAGAATCAGAGTTAAACACCAATTGAATATTTATACCACAGGAATATCAACCTACCACTATTCACCATTAAGATACCAAATTAAAACAATTTTAAAGCACAGAACCACATGAATATCTATTATGGGATAAACACAGAAGATACTAAATGATTCATATCAACGGAAGCACTGATTTTGCATTATCACCATATAATACAATAAGAAGCATAAGTAGTATCAACAAAACTAACACATTCTTCCCTAAGACTCAAGGAAACCCCTTTAGGATAAGCTTTCCCTCTCAGGTTGAGATAAGCTTTAATGCACAATTTCTCCCCCTTTGACATCAAACACCAAAACCATATTCAAGCAAGAACATAGAATGATGTCAAGGGACAGCAGGGTATTGAGCAGGTAAATTTTAACACACTAACATTACTCCCCCTTACACATTGAACATATGCAACACAAGCATTTGGAGGAAAGTTAAGATACATATACGCAAAAAATCAATACTTCCTTTTGTACCTTTACCATGTTGTGGTGTACTATCCATCTTGAAAGTTTAATCTCTAGGGAGCTTCTCCACTCTTGTGCCTCACCCTTTATCCTAACCTTTTCTTGTTGAACTTAAGATACCAAATACTTGTCTTATGGAGATACCCAAGTCCTGATTGCTTCATTTCCCCTTTTCCACCTTGAGACTATACAAGATCACTCAAGAAACAATTAGTCTCAAAAGACACAAGTTATGTGTGCTCCCCCTAAAGTTGTGCATCAAGTATTTGAATGACTTGCACTTTGCACATTCTAGCTTCCTCAGAACTAGAGGGGATCACAACATATCTTGGTCAAGGCATACTCTATCAATTTCATCACAAAGAGATACCAATTGAATAGTTGACTTAATACAACAATGCATGCCTCAAGGAGTATAATATTTTACAAGCAACCTAGGCATGCTTCATACATGATAATCATTGCACTACATATACCAATTGAAAACGACAAGATCATGCATATAAAGCGCAATGTCTAAGTACACCATGATTAAGAAGGTTCCTTAGGTACACCAAAAGAAACAACATTTTAAAGTAAGGAGCACCTAAGCCAAGATACTACCAATTCAGAGGCAAGAACATAGCTGTGATCACAATCAATGGAACTTCAAGATATGAGATTGCATAGTTCCATTCTCCATACCTTTGCCTTTTACCTGAATACCATGAGATCCATTCTTTTAGGTAGTGTAGAGTGAGAGCACCTGTTGTCACCAATTTAGGGCTCCTTTTGCTCATGCACCTCATAACTCAAGAAGGTGCATTAGTGGCACAACATGGATTTGGTATACACACAACATCAAAATTGGGTAATTATGTGAACATGGACTAAACAAGATGTCATGCTTGCACATAGGTTAATCATTAAAGACAATAGCATGTCTTACAAAAGGATACAGGTTTATCCATTAACACAAAAAGAGTTAATCATAGTGAATATATCGATTGAAAAGCTACCCATTGAATGATTCAAAAGATATAACATATAGAACACACAATCATGATTAAGCAAGCATCATTATGAACCATTGATAACACAGGCAATCTGAAAAGCATAACTACTCCAAGGATAGGTAGCACAACAAACCAACTTAAGAGCAATACTGATTTGCAATAATGTACTTAAGATACCCGGGTACCGTCCTTTGGAGAGCAAGTTGCATATTCTCATCAAGGTCCTTTGCTTGATTCACCAATAATGATTCAAGACCTCTACAACTTATTTAACTTGAGATGAACATGGGATTAGAATTGCACAATCATTCAACCTTGGGTCAATGAATAGACAATAAAAATCAACAACTTAAGCATAGAGTTTGAATTAACCATCTTAAGCTCTCCCATGGTCTCCAGTCCATCTCGAGGCACCTGCATGATCTAGTTGGCACATCTTGGTACCCATCTCGGGATGGGCCTATAACAATCATCCAAAAAAGCCTTTGGTACCCAAATAGCCTTTGTGCTAGTTCTAGGAGATCTCATTATTGATCTAGCACAAGTGTATGATTTTGGTCTCCTAAGCGAATAAGTTTGAGACACATTTACTTGCTTAGGAACCTTACCTTTATTACATACCTCAGGTCGATGACCATGCTCACCACACATGTAGCAGAAACGTCGCTCAACCCGACATGACGCTTGCTGTTTATCATTTTCCTTGGTGAGGGTCATCTTGGAGGGTGCACGTCCTTGATTCTTTATGACCGGACATGAGGTGATCATGTGGTCCTTTTCATTTCATCCAAAACATCTCCTTATCCCTTTGTCCTTGTCTTTTTCTTGTCTCATGTTGATTGCTTCACTTATTGCTTTAGGAACATCTTTCTCAAGAAGTTTGACCCTTGCTGCGGTTTCTCCTTCCTCAGGCTTCTTCACCACGTGTTCGTAGATATCTTGAGGAAGTCGAGCAAGGCGTCTTCTCCTTAATTGTCTTTGTTTCTTGTTCCCAAGCAATTTCCTTTTTGACCCTACAGCTTGATGCTCATTTAAACATTTGCTTTCTTTTGAGCAACAGAGGTTAGAACATGGTGATATATTATCTAAATGTGCACGTGTGCAAGAATGAGGTTCACATGAATTTAGGTTTGCAATTACAACCTCATGAGCAACATCAAGCATGATATGTCTATCCAAGAGATTGTCATGATAACAAGACAATAAATCATATTTTTCAGTAAGAGCAAGTTTATCATGACTTAGCAATTCTACTTGCCTCTCAAGCATGGCATTTTTCATTTTAAGTTGAGCAACACAAGATAAAGCATCATCATTATTTCTTTGCTCAATTAAAACTGAATCATACCGTTGGACCAAATCATCATGAGAGCACTTTAGCTCCTCATGTTCTTTGGTCATCTTCTCCAGGCTGTCGTTGGTTTTGATGAGGGTCTCTTCTAGCCTGAGAAGCGTCTCGCCTTGTTCCTTGTTCCTTCTCAACAGCTTAATCAAGAAAGCTTTGTCTTCTTTGTTGAGATGGGTGTAGAAACGACGAATCTCCTCTTCTTCCACATCGTCGGTCTCATTTTCCCTGTTATTAATATTAGTGGAAGCAATACAGGAAAATGTACCTTATGGTGATGAAGATTCATCCTTGCTATCATCCTCATATTCCTCCTCATCATTGCTTTCGTCTCCACTATCATTGTTAGCAATAAGACATTTATAACTAGTGGAAGACGAACCTTTCGGTGAGGTAGATTCATCGTTTGGTTGCCATCATTTTTGTTCTCCCTTTGAAAGGTTAGTATCACAAGCAATATAGGGAGTTAAAGCAGTACAATTTGACTCAGAATATTTTATTCTAATTCTATTCCATAGATCATGAGCATCAACAAATAAATCACTATCACTACTCATGATGGCAAAATAGGCACTTCTAGAAAGAGAGTCAACTAAGATGTTGCAAGCATGGTGATTGAGAGATAGACATCTTAGTTCATCATTAGAAGGATTTTGACTAATATTAGAGGGAAAAATACTTCTATTAAAGATCAGTCTCAAATTAGGATCAACATGCATGAAATCATTATAAATAGAGACAGACCAAGATTTATAATTAGAACCATCGCCTATTAGAAGTTCTACAGTTACCTCTTGTGACGACATCGTCATCTCCAGATGGCTAAGCCCACACTGGAGAGGCCTTGCTCTGATACCAATTGAAAGTTCCCTTTGCCCGGGAACAGGATTTGGATGTCGCCTAGGGGGGGTGAATAGGCGAATAAAAATTATCACTTTAAAACTTTAGTTCTTACTCTACTCAAAGACCAGATCGCAGTGGAATGAAAGATCCTTCGAGTAGGTTGTAGCGGAATAGAAGATCCTGTCTCAAAATGCCCTGCACTTCAAATATAACTTGTACCACAGATAAGTGTTGAAGTGCATATAAAAGTGAGTAAGACAGAGAGTCAGCACACAATACAGAGCGAAGCACACAGACACAAGAATTTATCCCGAGGTTCGGCCAAGCCTGAAATGCTTGCCTAGTCCTCGTTGGAGTTAGCCACACCTAGGCTTGGAGTCTATTTCAACTCCTTCCTCCGTTTGCTCAGATCTATCAGTATGACAGATAGAGCCTTCCACTATGTTGAGTTGGGTTACAACAAAGCCGCGGCTGCTTACAATCTTCTTGACAGCACTCTGACAGAGTAACAATGCGCTCAAGACTTTGCTCTAGCTCTTTGTAGCACCTCTCCACTCTCTAAAGGCTTATAACTTTGCCTTCACACAAACTAGAGAGATATACAACGGTCGACTGCGGTGAGCCAACGGTCGACTGCGCCAACGGTCGGCCGCGCAATCTTCGCGCGACGCGTGGGCGCGTCAATGGTCGACAGGGGGCACCGGACTGTCCGGTGTGCACCGGACAATGTCCGGTGCGCCAACTGCCACGAATCTGCAACGGTCGGATGCGCCAGAAAAGGAAGGAGATCGCGCACCGGACTGTCCGGTGCGCCACCCGACAGAAGGCAAGATTAGCCTTCCAAGATTGCCTCCAATGGCTCCTAGATGCCTTAGGGCTATAAAAGGGACCCCTAGGCGCATGGAGGAGTCACCCAAGCATACTCTAAGCATTCTAAGTCTTCCACACTCCATCTCCGCTCACTTGATCGACTGTGTTAGTGATTTGAGCTCCGTTCTAGTTGTGAACTCGTTGTGCTTCATTTTGAGCTCAAGTCTTGGTTTGTGTGCGTGTGTATTGCTGTGGATTTGTGTGTGTTGCATCCCACCCTTACTCTTGTGCTTTCACTGTGATCTTTGTTGTAAGGGCGAGAGACTCCAACTTATGGAGATTCCTCGCAAACAGGAAAAAGAGATAAGCAAAGAAAAGCCATGGTATTCAAGTTGATCATTGGATCACTTGAAAGGGGTTGAGTGCAACCCTCGTCCATTGGGACGCCACAACGTGGAAGTAGGCAAGTGTTATACTTGACCGAACCACGGGATAAACTCGAGTGTCTCTTGTGATTGTTTCTCTGTGATACTTGTGTGTTCGCAAGAGCTCGCTACTTAGCCATACTAACACTTAACCAAGTTTTGTGGCTATTAGTTGTTGAATTTACAGGATCACCTATTCACCCCCCTCTAGGTGCTCTCAATGTTGGAATGAAGAATCTTCATAAGCTTCTAAAGGGAGAGCACATTTTGGGACTAACAAATGTTTATTTTAAGAAAGACAGGATTTGTAGCGCATGCCAAGCAGGGAAGCAAGTTGGTGCCCATCATCCACACAAGAACATCATGACGGCCGACAGGCCGCTTGAGTTACTCCACATGGACCTATTCGGCCCGATCGCTTACATAAGCATCGACGGGAGTAAGTATTGTCTTGTAATTGTGGATGATTATTCTCGCTTCACTTGGGTATTCTTTTTGCAGGAAAAATCTCAAACCCAAGAGACCTTGAAGGGATTCTTGAGACGGGCTCAAAATGAGTTCGGCTTAAGGATCAAAAAGATTAGAAGCGATAATGGGATGGAGTTCAAGAACTCTCAAATTGAAGACTTCCTTGAGGAGGAGGGCATCAAGCATGAGTTCTCTTCTCCCTACACGCCCAACAAAATGGTGTAGTGGAGAGGAAGAATAGAACTCTACTTGACATGGCGAGGACCATGCTTGATGAGTACAAGACTTCGGACCGGTTTTGGGCGGAAGCAATCAACACCGCTTGCTACGCCATCAACCGTCTCTACCTTCACCGAATTCTCAAGAAGACATCTTATGAACTCCTCACCGGTAAAAAGCCCAATGTCTCATATTTTAGAGTCTTTGGTAGCAAATGCTTTATTCTTGTTAAAAGAGGTAGAAAATCTAAATTTGCTCCTAAGGCTGTAGAAGGTTTTTTACTTGGTTATGATTCAAACACAATGGCATATAGATTCTTTAGCAAGTCCACTGGACTAGTTGAAGTTTCTTGTGACATTGTGTTTGATGAGACTAACGGCTCTCAAGTAGAGCAAGTTGATCTTGATGAGCTAGATGATGAAGAGGCTCCATGCGTCGCGCTAAGGAACATGTCCATTGGGGATGTGTGTCCTAAGGAATCCGAAGAGCCTCCACAAGCACAAGATCAACCATCATATTCCACACAAGCATCTCCACCAACTCAATATGAGGATCAAGTTCAAGATGATGAAAATGAAGATCAAGAGGATGAGCCACTATGAATCATCTAGGCCCCTTAGTGATGTTTTGGTAATTAATGACAACTATTTGTGGACTAATGATTCTTGGAGAAATAAGAATGCAGGGTTGGACCACATAGAACATGAAATCTTGGAGATTCATAAGCATTGGTTGTGGATCAAGTGAAGGCAAAGGTATAACACAGGTTTTGTTTTTGCCGGTCTTCAGGAGTTTAGAGAAGATACTTGACCGGTTAGTAGGTTAGATAGCCATACTATTAAGAGGGGTCAATGACTTTGATCTGTGTAAAACTTAGTGCCTCATAGAACATCTAGTGGTTGTATTTGCATGAGGACTAATAGCGCTTTAAATTTCATGAGTTAAAAATCCCTTCAAAAGCTTGTTTGAAAAGTGCAAAGTCTTGGATGCGCGGACCGTCCGGGCCTTGAGGGCGGACCGTCCGTGATCCTCCAGTGGGGTCCGAAGTCTGTCCACTTTGGACAGGTCCTGTTCATTTGGACTGCGGACCGTCCGGGCCTTAGGGCCGGACCGTCCGTAGTCCTGACCAGAGGAGGCTGCTCTCGGCACAGTCCCTGAATTATAGTGCGGACCGTCCGGCCTTGAGGGGCGGACAGTCCGCAGGTGCCAAATTTGGTTTGGGCAGGGACTGTGTGGTTTTTAGGATTTGTACTACAGACTGTCCGAAGGATAAGCCCAGACAGTACTGTCTCCAGGCCTCGGACCGTCCGGCCTTATAGGCGGACGGTCCGCTTGTGTTAACTGCACTTGGTCAGAGGTCTGGGTGCTCCAAGTTGCCAGGTCGCGGATGGTCCAGCCTAGGTGGGCGGACTATCCGGACCTTACTTTTCTGACAGCTCTGACAGATTTCAAACGGGAAATATAGCCGTTATGTGTACGGCGGACCGTTCGCCCCTAGGGCGCGGACCGTCCGCATGTGCACAGAACAGGTGTCTTTTGCTCATAACGGTTGGATTTGAGTGGGGGTCTATAAATAGAAGGGTAGCTCGTGTGTGAGGGCTCTCTTGGCCATTCCTTACATACATTGAGCTCAATTGTGATCCTCCAACTCACTCTCTCACACTCTTTTCTTGAGATTGCATTCTAGTGAGAGATTGAGTGTTCCTAGTGCATTTGCATCCATCGGTGATTCTTGAGGCACTAGGTGGTACACCGAGCAAGCGTTATCGGCTTGTTACTCTTGGAGGTTGTCGCCTCCTAGACGGCTCGGGTGATTGTCTCCGTCGAGCTCTCCAAGAAGATTGTGGAGAAGCCGCGGTGTTGATTGTGAGGGGTTCGCGCCTACCTCGCTGGAGCGGCAAAGGTGACATTAGTGGAATCGAGGTATTGAGTGATTTCTTGTCCACTTGGCTCAAAGATCAAGCCATGTCTTGATAGAGGAGCAAGTGAGAGCTTCAAGTCCACCTCAACGTGGATTAGGGGTGATCGGCAAATCACCGTTACCACGGGATAAAATTTGGTGTCTTTACTTTCTTGCATTACTTATTGTCGTGCGAGTGATTACTATTTTGCACATTGTTCTTCAAGTATTCAATCTCCCTAGTTGATTCTCATAGATTGTTTACTTGTTATCACTAGAGAATTTATACCTCTTGTTATATTGATTAAATTTCCCTAGTGTTTTTGATTTTAGTCAAAACCGTCTATTCACCCCCCTTTAGCCGGTGTCCTAGATCCTACAGCCACCTCAAGAGGAGGGCAATGATCAAGGGGGAGATGACAATGATCAAGACAAGGAAGATGAACAAGATCCAAGACCGCCACACCCAAGAGTCCACCAGGCGATTCAAAGAGATCACCCCGTGAACACCATCCTCGACGATATTCATAAGGGGTAACCACTCGATCTCGAGTCGCTCATTTTTGTGAACATTACTCTTTTGTTTCCTCTATTGAGCCACACAAGGTAGAGGATGCACTTAAAGATTCGGATTGGGTGCTGGCGATGCAAGAGGAGCTCAACAACTTCACGAGGAATGAGGTATGACATTTAGTTCCACGTCCTAACCAAAATGTTGTAGGAACCAAGTGGGTATTCTGCAACAAGCAAAATGAGCATGGTGTGGTGACAAGGAACAAAGCACGACTTGTGGCCAAGGGTTATTCACAAGTCGAAGGTTTGGATTTTGGTGAAACCTATGCACCTGTAGCTAGGCTTGAGTCAATTCGTATATTACTTGCCTATGCTACTTACCATGGCTTTAAGCTCTATCAAATGGACGTGAAGAGTGCCTTCCTCAATGGACCAATTAAGGAAGAGGTCTATGTTGAGCAACCTCCTGGCTTTGAAGATAGTGAGTATCCTAACCATGTCTATAAACTCTCTAAGGCGCTTTATGGGCTCAAGCAAGCCCCAAGAGCATGGTATGTATGCCTAAGAGATTTTCTTATCACTAATGGCTTCAAAGTCGGCAAAGTCGATCCTACTCTCTTTACTAAAACTATAGAAAATGATTTGTTTGTATGCCAAATTTATGTTGATGATATCATATTTAGGTCTACTAACAAATCCACTTGTGAAGAGTTTAGTAGGATCATGGTTCAAAAATTCAAGATGTCTATGATGGGGGTGTTGAAGTATTTTCTAGGATTTCAAGTCAAGCAACTCCAAGAGGGCACCTTCATCAGCCAAACCAAGTACATTCAAGATATACTCACCAAGTTTGGAATGAAGGATGCCAAGCCCATCAAGACACCCATGGGAACCAATGGGCATCTCGACCTCGACACGGGAGGTAAATCCGTAGATCAAAAGGTATACCGGTCGATGATAGGATCTTTACTTTACTTATGTGCATCTCGACCGGATATTATGCTTTTCGTATGCATGTGTGCAAGGTTCCAAGCCGATCCTAAGGAAATTCACCTTAGGGCCATGAAGAGAATCTTGAGATATTTAGTTCATACACCTAAGTTTGGTCTTTGGTACCCCAAGGGATCCTCTTTTGATTTATTAGGATATTCAGATGCTGATTGGGCAGGGTGTAAAATTGATAGGAAGAGCACATCAGGGACTTGTCAGTTTCTGGGGAGATCCCTGGTGTCTTGGGCTTCAAAGAAACAAAACTCAGTAGCTCTTTCTACCGCCGAAGCCGAGTATATTGCCACAGGCCATTGTTGCGCGCAATTGCTTTGGATGAGGCAAACCCTTAGGGACTATGGCTACAAATTTAGCAAAGTCCCTCTCCTATGTGATAATGAGAGTGCAATCCGCATGGCGGATAATCCCGTTGAACATAGCCGCACTAAGCACATAGCCATTCGGTATCACTTTTTGAGAGATCACCAACAAAGGGGGATATCGAGATAGCCTATATTAACACCAAAGAACAATTAGTCGATATCTTTACCAAACCACTAGATGAGAAAACCTTTACCAAACTTAGGAATGAGCTAAACATTCTTGATTCTCGGAATTTTGATTGATACTTTGCACACATAGCTCATTTATATACCTTTGATCATATCTCTTTTATGTCTATGACTAATGTGTTTTCAAGTGTAATCTTATGCTTAGTCATAAAATTGAAAGGGAAATGGAGTATTCGGCAAAGACGACGCTTCCACTCAACTCCATCGGTATTATCTACTCTTTGCCGGTATTCCGCATAGTTCCCCACTTTGGTATAATCTTCACTCATATCTATTTGTTTGCCATTGGGGAGAAAGTAAAAGGGCTTATATTTCACTCACAAGTATCCGTTTTTGGCAATTCATGCCAAAGGGGGAGAAAGTATTAGCCCAAAGCAAAAGGACCGCACCACCACCAAATTTTAAAATGAAGTTTTCAAATTGATATCCTAATGTGTTTTCAAAAGGGGAGAAAGTATCTTCACAAATTTGTAAAAACCATCTTGAACACTAAGAGGAGTATTTCATTGAGGGGGAGTTTTGTTTAAGTCAAAGGAAAAGCATTTGAAATAGGGGGAGAAAATTTCAAATTTTGAAAATGCTTCTTTCAATCTTATTCATATACCTTTGACTATTTGCAAAAAGAATTTTGAAAAGAATTTACCAAAGAATTTGCAAAAACAAAACTCGTGGTGCAAATGTGGTCCAAAATTTTAAATAAGAAGAAAGCAATCCATGCATATCTAGTAGAAATAATATATTGGTTTAATTCCAAGCAACCTTTGCACTTCTTTATGCAAACTAGTTCAATTCTGCACTTTTATATTTGCTTTGGTTTGTGTTGGCATCAATCACCAAAAAGGGGGAGATTGAAAGGGAAATAGGGTCAAACCTTTTCCTAAATGATTTTGGTGGTTGAATTGCCCAACACAAATTATTGGACTAACTAGTTTGATCTAGATTATGAGTTTTACAGGTGCCAAAGGTTCAACACAAACCAATAAAAAGTCCAAGAAAGGGTTCAAATAAAAAGAGCAAAAGACAACCGAAGGCTGCCCTGGTCTGGCGCACCGGACTGTGTCCGGTGCACCAGGGAGATCCTCTCTGAACTTGCTAGCTTCGGGAATTTGGGGAGCTACTCCGCTATAATTCACCGGATTGTCCGGTGTGGCAGCGGAGCAATGGCTAACTGCGCCAACGGTCGTCTGCAAAAGTCTACAGTGAACAGTGCAACTGCGCGCGCAGAAGCCAGAGCAGGCGCTAGAAGGCGCACCGGACAGTGAACAGTGACTGTCTGGTGCACCACCAGACTATCCGGTGGCCCCACTTGTCAGAGCTCCAACGGTCGAACCCTAACGGTTGGGTGAAGTGGCTGGCGCATCGGACAGTGTTCAGTGGCACACCAGACTGTCCGGTGCGCCATACAACAACAGCCCCTCCCAACGGCCACTTTGGTGGTTGGGGCTATAAATACCCCCAACCACCACACTTCAAGGCACCCAAGTTTTCAGCCAACACATTCAATACAAGAGCTATAGCATTCAATACAAGACACAATTAGAGTGAATCAAAATCTCTCTAAGTCCCAATTCCATTCAAAGCAATAGTGACTAGAAGAGAGAGTTTTGCCGTGTTCTTTTGAGCTCTTGCGCTTGGATCGCTTTTCTTCTTCCTTCTTTCTTGTTCCCAAGTCAATTGTAATCAAGGCAAGAGACACCAATTGTGTGGTGGTCCTTGTGGGGACTAAGTGTTACGATTGATTGAGAAGAGAAGCTCACTCGATCTAGGTGATCGTTTGAGAGAGGAAAAGGGTTGAAAGAGACCCGGTCTTTGTGACCACCTCAACGGGGAGTAGGTTTGCAAGAACTGAACCTCGGTAAAACAAATCACCATGTCACACTCTTCATTTGCTTGTGATTTGTTTTCGCCCTCTCTTTCGGACTCAATTATATTTCTAACGCTAACTCCGGCTTGTAGTTGTGCTTAAAGTTTATAAATTTTAGATTCCGCCTATTCACCCCCATCTAGGCGACTTTCAAATTTCCTTCTAAATCAGCAACGAAGAATACAACAACAAGGGTCTTAGTCCCGATGGTTAATTCAACGGACGTGACTCCCTTGACTTTGATCTAACTATCAGTTCCAACGCCGTTGAGGGTCATGTTGGTCTTGACAAGTTCGTCATCTTGTTTACCTAATTTTCTGTACAATGAATAAGGCATTAGATTTATGGCCGCCCCTTGTTTACCAACATTTTAGCAATCGGTATCCCATCAATGTGACCGCGCATGAAGAGCGGCTTTAAATGATTTACCGATTCCTTTGGTTTAGTGAAGGCGACGTCTTTAGGACCAAAATCGAATTGAGCGACGATGGGTTCATCGTCACCAACAATAGTACAATCAGCAGAGAATGTAATAACATTTACATCCATACCTGGGGCTTTTGGAGAAGCTTCATAGTCGATCAGGTCTTCTCCTAGTAAGTCGTCCTCCTCCATGGGTGTCAGCACGTTGTTGTAGGTGTCCTGGTGTAGTGCGGACAGTCCGGATCTCAAGAGTCGGCCGGTCTGTGTCATCCGCGGATGATCCGGCCTTTATAGCCGGACTGTCCGTCATACCTGCAGCGAGCTGTGAAGTTGTTGTCTCATTTTTTGTCTTCGTGGCCGTTTGATTTATTTCAACGGACTTTGGCCTCCACCTCTTTTGCGGTGGTGGGTACTGTGGATGTGTGCTATTAAATATTTTTTCTACTTCCTTTTCCTTGCTCTCCTTTGCTCTCAAGTGTAGCAATTTTCGCTTTTGAGACCGTGTAAGTCCTGATGGGCACCATTGAGGCATGGAGTATTTTGGATCGGCTGTTTTGGTGGCAGCCGTGTCTCCTTCTTTGCTTGTACTAGCTGATTTACCAAAAATCATCGAACCTTCATTATTTCCCTGTATAACGACATCTGCTGTGCCTATTTTGATGATGTCCCTTTTTGACGTTCTCTTGGTTGCTGTAGGTATATGCCCCCCTACCGGATTGGTCGGCCTTTGCGGCCGAGTGGTCCGACAGTCTTGCTGGGCTTGTGCCTGGTGACCGGATTGAGTGGCGCTCAATCGGTCTTGTACTGGAGGTGCCAACCTGTTGAATACAGATGTTTGGGGTGCCCCCCAAGTGGGGTACTGTGGCATCCCAAATGGATATGGTGGCATGCTCTACATTTGATATGGGGCATATGGCGGTGGTATGTATGTATATTGATATGGCATAGGTAGATATGGGGGTGGAGGTGTCCATGCAGGCACGTTAGGTCTTAACTGGACAGTATGACCTTTCGTATTTTCCGATTGGTGAGGTGGTCCAATCGGTCTTATCTGCTGTCGCTCCTGAGTGGGTGAGCAAGGTCGCTTTGCTGGTCGGTCACTTGGGCCGACCTTATTTTTTTACATGTTTAGACAATAGTTGGTCGAAGGTTGGGCTAGATATCTAACCAGTTGACTAGCTGCCTTGAACATGTTAGTTTTCCATGTACCTATTTCTGGTCATCGTGGTTTGAAGGTACATGGCCGTCGTGGTTCCTAGGCATTGCTGGACCGTCCGCGTCTGTATGTTGGACCATCCGCGATGCGCAGAACAGGTGCTAGCATCTGGTTTCCTGCCTGCGCCTGCCCCCCAGTGTTGGAGGTAGTGATAGCAACTTTTAAAGTCTCCCCTCCATTAGGAGTCCTTTCTGTCACCACTTTCCTGCAAGAATTTTTGTTATTCTCATCGACCTTTCGCGTGTCGCTGATGATGATCTCCTTGCCTTTGCCCTTATCAGCCGCACTGGGTCGAATCAAAACTTTTTTTGCCATCGAAGTCGATCACATTTATTGGGAAGGGCTTCGTATCCACCTGCATTTCCTCAAATTTCAATCGTCCCTCGTTAATGGCCGACTGAATTTGTCGTCGAAATACATTATAATCATTAGTGGCATGAGAGAACGAGTTGTGCCACTTGTAGTATGCACGACGTTTTAGTTCGACGGCGGGTGGAACAATATGATTTATTTAATGTTGCCATTTTGAGTAATTCATTGAATATCTTGTCACATTTGCCAACATTAAATGTAAATTTAACTTCTTGACGTTTCTTTTGAACCGGTTGTAAGGAGGAACAAGCCGAAGATTTGGCCTGTTTTGGCCAAACCATTTCAGCAGCATATACTTCTATTGATTCGTCGTCCAAGCTACTTGGGTCGCATTCTACTGTATGGGCATTGTGACGAATAGCTTTGGCAGTTTGTTTGCTTCGGCTTTCACAAGCCAAAGCTCTTTGGTGTAATTGTGCTAGCGTGAAAAACTGGATGTCTTCTAATCTTTCTTTTAAATAATACCACAATCCATTAAAGGCTAATATCTGTTTTCTGCTAAATGAATTTGAAATCATCGGTTTCTTGTCTCCCGGAATCTCCGGATGTAATCATTAACCGATTCGTCTTTCCCTTGTCGCAGGGCCACTAAGTCTACCAAATCTAACTCATAATCACCAGAAAAGAAGTGATCATGGCATTTTTGTTCTAAAATCCCCCCATAACAAAATAGAATTAGGTGGTAATGTGGCATACCATGCAAACGCAGTTTCTGTTAAAGACAATGAAAATAAACGCACACGGAACGCCTCTGTGTCGGCCAATTCTCCTAATTGCGCTAAGAACTGACCTATGTGTTCGCATGTGCTCTTTCCTTGATCATCTGAAATTTTTGCGAATTCGGGTATCCTAGTTCATTGTGGGTATGTGAAAGGGAAATGTGCCCTTGGGCCATTTCTATAATTGTTTTGGTGATTAACTGTCCAACACAAATGTTTTGAACTCTTATGTGCTAAACAAGCAAAAGGTGCAAATCAAAGACAAGGTATGTTTCTAGACTTAGTGAATTGTTTTTGAGTACTAACATGGTTATCTAAGTGCTAGAAATAGTGCTAAGGAGAGAAGAAATAAATTGGAAAAGAGTTGGCTGTGTACAGCCAACTCCAGCTCGGCCTGGCACACCGGACTGTCCGGTGGTGCACCAGACAGTGTCCGGTGCCCCAGGCGAGCCTCCGTTGAACTACCTACTCTCGGGAATCGACGGAGTCATATGACTATAATTCACCAGACTGTCCGGTGGTGCACCGGACTGTCTGGTGAGTCATCCGCGGCGAACTCGTCGCTCTCGGGAAAAGTAACAAGGCGACGTGGCTATAATTCACCGGACTGTCCGATGGTGCACCGGACTGTCCGGTGAGCCAACGGCGCCAGCGCCAACGGTCATCCGCGCGATCAACGCGCGACACGTGGCTGCTCCAACGGTCGGCTGGGTGCACCGGACTGTCCGGTGTGCACCGAACACTGTCCGGTGCGCCAACCGGCCCCGAGGAACAACAGTCGGCTGTGCCCGATTTGGAAGGAAATCGCGCACCGGACATGCTACAGTGGCTGTCCGGTGGCGCACTAGATTGTCCGGTGCACCACTCGACAGAAGGCAAGGATAGCCTTCCATGTTGATCTCCAACGGCTCCTAGCTACCTTGGGGCTATAAAAGGGGCCCCTAGGCGCATGGAGCAGGCATTCAAGCATTCTCTAAGCATACTAAGACATCCAGACTCCGCTCCCACGCATTTGATTCATCGTGTTTGTGATTTGAGCTCCATTTGAGTCGTGAACTCCCCATGTTTTCATTTGAGCTCAAGTCGTCACTTGTGTGCGTGTGTGTACTGCGGATTGAATCTTGTGTGTGTTACTTTTCCCTCCCGTACTTCTGTGTTCCTTTTGTGATCATCACTGTAAGGGCGAGAGGCTCCAAATTGTGGAGATTCCTCGCAAACGGGAAAATACTCTAAAAGAAAAGACCGTGGTATTCAAGTTGATCATCGGATCTCTTGAAAGGGGTTGAGTGCAACCCTCGTCCATTGGGATGCCACAACGTGAAAGTAGGCAAGTCTTACTTGGCCAAACCACGGGATAAAAATTGCGTGTCTCTTGTGTTGCTTTCTTTGTGATTGTTTTGTTCACAAGAACTCGCCTCAAAGCTACTTAGTCGCACTAACACTTTAATAACTAAGTTTTGTGGCTATTTAGCGTTTGATTTTACAGGATCACCTATTCACCCCCCTCTAGGTGCTCTCAATTGGTATCAGAGTCGTACTCTTCATCTAAGGGACTAACCGCCCGAAGAGATGGATCCTAAGGGAAAGGGGATGGTGGTCAACAACAAGGAAAAGGAGTCCGTCTTCAACGAGCCAAGAGACAACAAGCCTACCGACTCAGGCTCGAGTCACAAGAAGAGAGACAGGAAGAAGAAGAGGCGCATCAAGAAGATCATCTACTACGACAGCGATGCCTCGTCTTCTTCACCACACGACGGTGACGATGACTCCTCGTCAAAGAAAAAGACGGTTAATCAAAACTATTCATTTGATTATTCCCGTATTCCGTACAATTCTAATGCTCATTTGCTATCAATTCCACTTGGGAAACCTCCACACTTTGATGGAGAAGACTACTCTTTCTAGAGTCATAAAATGCGTAGTCATTTATTTTCCCTCCATCCTAGTATCTGGGAGATTGTTGAAAATGGAATGCATTTTGATAGTACTGACAATTCCATTTTCATAAATGAGCAAATTCACAAAAATGCCCAAGCTACTACAGCCTTGCTAGCTTCACTTTGCAGGGATGAATATAATAAGGTGAGTGGCTTGGACAATGCCAAGCAAATCTGGGACACCCTCAAGATATCTCGTGAGGGAAACGATGCCACTATAATCACAAAGATGGAACTAGTGGAAGGCGAGCTGGGGAGGTTTGCGATGATCAGGGGAGAGGAGCCAACTCAGACCTACAACAGGCTCAAGACCCTGGTCAACAAAATTCGAAGCTATGGAAGCACAAGATGGACAGTTCATGATGTCGTCCGACTCATGCTAAGGTCATTTACTGTAATTGACCCCCATCTTGTGAATCTTATTCGTGAAAACCCCAGGTACACCAAAATGACGCCCGAGGAAATCCTCGGAAAATTCGTAAGCGGGCGCATGATGGTTAAGGACAGAAGATATGTAGATGACGCCTTGAACGGTCCACTACCCATCTACGAGCCACAGCCTGTTGCTCTCAATGCAACTAGCAGCAAGGAGACGCTACAAAGCAAGGTAGCACAAGTGGAGGATGCTGGGCTAAATGAAGATGAGATGGCGCTTATCATGAAGCGCTTCAAGACCGCACTCAAGGGACGCAAGGAGTACCCCAACAAGAATAGAACAAGGGGAAAACGCTCCTGCTTCAAATGCGGTAAGACTGGTCACTTTATTGCTCAATGTCCCGATAATGAGAATGACTAGGCACAAGAAAGACATGGGAAGAAGGAGAAGAAGAAGAATTACAGGAATGCGAAGGGTGAGGCGCATCTAGGAAAGGAATGGGATTCTGACTGCTCTTCATCAGACTCCAACGACGAAGGACTTGCTGCCTCGGCCTTCGACAAGTCCTCACTCTTCCCCAACGAACGCCATACATGCCCTATGGCTAAGGAAAAGAAGGTACACATTCAAGACACTCCCAAATACACTTCATCTAGTGATGAAGAATCTTCTGATGATGAAGTAGACTACACTAATCTGTTTAAAGGACTAGATAGAGCTAAGGTAGACAAAATTAATGAATTAATTGATGCTCTAAATGAAAAGTATAGATTATTAGAAAAGCAAGAGGATATTTTATATGAGGAACATGACAAGTTTGTTAATGTTCAAAAATCTCTTGCTTTAGAAGTTGAAATGCTATCCTCTAAGTTATTTGCTTGCCATGAATCTGTCTCTAGTTTAAGGAGTTTAAATGATGAATTAAATGCTAAGCTAGAGGAAGTCAACAAAACTAGTTCATGTGTAGAGCATGTTGCTATTTGTAATAGATGTAAGGATTTTGATGTTAATGCTTGTGATGAACATCGTGCTTCTATTACTAAATTGAACAATGAGGTGGCAAGTCTTAATGTTCAACTTAAGACTTGCAAAGTTGATTTTGATAAATTGAAATTTGCTAGGGATGCCTACACCATTGGTAGACACCCCTCAATTAAGGATGGACTTGGTTTTCAAAAGAAAACTAAGAACTTGAGGAACCAAAGGACTCCCGTTCTCAACAAGGAGAAAGGGAAGGCCCTTATGGCAAATAGTCCCCAAAAGAATCATGCTTACATTTATGATAGAAAATTTACTAGGTGCTCTCAATTGGTATCGGAGCCGTACTCTTCATCTAAGGGACTAACCGCCCGAATAGATGGATTCTAAGGGAAAGGGGATGGTGGTCAACGACTAGGAATGCTCATAATGATAGATACTATGATCATGCCATGATTGCTTCTAGCTCTACTTATGATTATAGTAGAAATAGGCCTATGCGCAATCATGCTGTGTCTCATGCGCCTAGGAGAAATTATGCTACTCATGCTTCTAGGAAAATGTGCAATGAACCTATTACTGTTTTTCATGCTTACAACACTTCTTTTGTACTTACATGCAAAAATACAAAAGTAGTGGCTAGAAAATTGGGATCCAAATGAAAGGGAGACAAGACTTGTATTTGGGTTCCAAAAGTTATTGTGACTAACCTTGTAGGACCCAACAAGAGTTGGGTACCTAAAACCCAAGCTTAATTACTTACAGGTTTATGTATCCGGGGGCTCCAGCTGGATAATCGACAGCAGATGCACAAACCACATGACAGGGGAGAAGAAGATGTTCACCTCCTACGTCAACAACAAGGATTCCCAAGATACGGTCATCTTTGGAGATGGGAACCAAGGCAAGGTCAAAGGCTTGGGCAAGATTGCCATTACTAACGAGCACTCAATATCGAATGTATTTCTAGTAGAGTCGCTTGGGTACAACCTTCTGTCTGTAAGTCAATTATATCACATGGGTTAGAATTGTCTGTTTACAAATATTGATGTGTTTGTCTTTAGGAGTGATGGTTCATTAGTCTTTAAGGGTGTATTAGACGACAAGCTCTATTTAGTTGATTTTTCGAAAGAGAATGCTGATCTAGATGCATGCTTAATGGCTAAGACTAGTATGGGCTGGCTTTGGCATCGCCGTCTAGCACATGCTGGGATGAAGAACCTTCATAAGCTTCTAAAGGGAGATCATGTGTTAGGACTAACAGATGTCTATTTTGAGAAAGACAGACCTTGTGCAGCATGTCAGGCAGGGAAAATAGGTGGGAAGCACTCATCACAACAAGAACGAGATGGTAACATCAAGACCGCTGGAGCTTCTTCACATGGATCTCTTTGGACCTGTTGCCTACCTAAGCATCGGGGGAAGTAAGTATGGTCTTATAATTGTTGATGATTTTTCCCGCTTCACTTGGGTATTCTTTTTGCAGGATAAGTCAGAAACCCAAGGGACCCTAAAGCGCTTTCTAAGGAGGGCTCAAAATGAATTTGAGCTAAAGGTGAAAAATATAAGGAGTGACAACGGGTCAGAGTTCAAGAATCTGCAAGTTGAGGAGTATCTTGAGGAGGAAGGCATCAAGCACGAGTTCTCCGCTCCGTACACACCACAGCAAAACGGTGTGGTAGAGAGGAAGAATAGGATGCTAATCGACATGGCGAGAACGATGCTTGGAGAGTTCAAGACGTCCGAGCGGTTTTGGTCGGAAGCTGTGAACACAGCATGCCACGCCATAAACCGGCTCTACCTACATCGCTTCCTAAAGAAGACCTCCTACGAACTCCTTACCGGTAACAAACCCAATGTCTCTTACTTTCGTGTATTTGGGAGCAAATGCTACATTCTGGTGAAGAAAGGTAGACATTCTAAATTTGCTCCCAAGGCAGTAGAAGGGTTTTTACTAGGGTATGACTCAAATACAAAGGCGCATAGGGTCTTCAACAAATCATCAGGATTGGTTGAAGTCTCTAGCGACGTTGTATTTGATGAGACTAATTGCTCTCCAAGAGAGAAAGTTGATCTTGATGACATAGATGAAGTTCCGACGGCCGCAATGCGCACGATGGCGATAGGTGATGTGCGACCACAGGAACAACAGGAGCAAGATCAGCCATCTTCCTCCATGATGGTGCATCCCCCAATTCAAGACAATGAACAGGTACCACAAGAAGAAGGGCATGATCAAGGGGGAGCACAAGAAGATCAAGCAATGGAGGAAGAAGCACCACGGGTCCCTCCAACTCAAGTCCAAGCAACGATCCAAAGACATCACCTCGTCGATTAGATTCTGGGTGATATCAACAAGGGAGTAACTACTCACTCACACTTAGCTAATTTTTGTGAGCATTACTCATTTGTCTCTTCTATTTAGCCTTTCAGGGTAGAAGAGGCCTTGCAGGATCCGGACTGGGTGTTGGCCATGCAGGAAGAACTCAACAACTTCAAGAGAAATGAAGTTTGGAGTCTGGTGCCACGTCCAAAACTAAACATTGTGAGAACCAAGTGGGTGTTCCGCAACAAGCAAGACGGGCACGGGGTGGTGACAAGAAACAAGGCTCGACTTGTGGCAAAAGGTTATGCACAAGTCACAGGTTTGGATTTCGAGGAGACTTTTGCTCCTGTGGCTAGGTAGAGTCTATTCAAATATTATTAGCCTATACTGCTCACCACTCTTTTAGGCTATTTCAAATGGACGTAAAGAGCACTTTCCTCAATGGGCCATTCAAGAAGGAGGTATTTGTAGAATAACCCCTTGGCTTTGAGGATGACAGGTATCCCGACCACGTGTATAAGCTCTCTAAGGCGCTCTATGGACTTAAGCAAGCCCCAAGAGCATGGTATGAATGCCTTAGAGATTTCTTAATTGCTAATACTTTCAAGGTTGGGAAAGCTGATCCCACTCTTTTTACTAAGACTTGTGACGGTGATCTCTTTGTGTGCCAAATTTATGTTGATGACATAATATTTGGTTCTACTAACCAAAAGTCTTGTGAGGAGTTTAGCAGGGTGATGATGCAGAAATTCGAGATGTCTATGATGGGTGAGTTGACCTACTTCCTTGGGTTCCAAGTGAAGCAACTCAAGGATGTCACCTTCATCTCCCAAACGAAGTATACTCAAGATCTTTTCAAAAGGTTCAGAATGAAGGACGCCAAGCCCGCGAAGACACCGATAGGAACTGACGGGCATGTTGACCTCAACAAAGGAGGTAAGTCCGTTGATCAAAAGGCATACCAGTCCATGATAGGTTCATTACTTTATTTATGTGCTAGTAGACCGGACATTATGCTTAGTGTATGCATGTGTGCTAGGTTTCAATCCGACCCCAAGGAATGTCACCTTGTGGCCGTTAAGCGAATACTTAGGTATTTAGTTGCTACGCCTTGCTTTGGGGTCTGGTATCCAAAGGGGTCTACCTTTGACTTGATTGGATACTCAGACTCCGATTATGCCGGGTGCAAGGTTGATAGGAAGAGCACATCATGGATGTGCCAATTTCTAGGAAGGTCCCTGGTGTCCTGGAGTTCCAAGAAACAAACATCTGTTGCCCTATCCACCGCTGAGGCCGAGTACGTTGCTGCAGGACAGTGTTGCGCGCAACTACTTTGGATGAGGCAAACCCTCTGGGACTTTGTCTACAGTCTGAGCAAAGTGCCACTCCTATGTGACAATGAGAGTGCAATCTGCTTGGTGGATAATCCTGTTGAACACAGCCGCACTAAGCACATAGACATCCGGCATCACTTCCTGAGAGACCACCAGCAAAAGGGAGATATCAATGTGTACCACATTAACACCGAGAACCAGCTAGTCGATATCTTCACTAAGCCTTTAGATGAGAAAAGGTTTTGCAGGTTGCGTAGTGAGCTAAATGTCCTAGATTCGTGTAACTTGGATTGATCTAAAGCATATATGTGTTCTATGCCTTTGATCATGTTAATTTGAGCATTTATATCAATTGTTGTTTATTTATGGTGCTCAAGTTGTACAAGTCACCCCTCGGACCTCCCAAGTCCGTATGCAAATGATGCACGTGCTTAGGGGGAGTGTGCTACAACTTGA
Organism: Zea luxurians; assembly: GCA_029449295.1. Classification (NCBI taxonomy): domain Eukaryota; kingdom Viridiplantae; phylum Streptophyta; class Magnoliopsida; order Poales; family Poaceae; genus Zea; species Zea luxurians. The sequence continues at coordinate 15,339,970 of JAOPSE010000071.1, forward strand.
TCCCTTTGAGACTAATTTGTTGGTTGAGTACACTTGTTGTAGTCTCGAAGGTACATTGAAAGGGAAAATGGACTTGGACGATGCAAAGACTTCCACTGCACTCCGGTATTAGTGTATTGAATTCCAAGTTCATTCTTATGCTCTTATTGCCTTTTTGCTCTTAATTGACATTTTTGGTGAGGCAATGGGGTTAAAGGGCCAAAAATGATCCCGTTTTGGTGCTTAATGCCAAAGGGGGAGAAATAAAGGCCAAAGCAAATGGATCAGCTACCACTTGTGAATTTCAAAAAATAGTAGAGCTAGAATTTGCATTTTGCCCAAAATGCTCTTATTGCAAAATTCGGTCTCTTGTGGGGGAGAATTTTGATTATGGGAAAAGGGGGAGTTTTTGGCACTTGATCAATTTCACTCTTGGAATATCTCTCTTTGTGCCCAAACAAGCGTGTTTGACTTAGAGATATGAAAATGAATTTGATTTACAAAAACAAACCAAGTGGTGGCAAAGAGTGATCCAAATATGCCAAATCATAAGCAAAAAATAATTTGGTCTTCAATTACATTGATGTTGCACTCTTTTTGTTGCTTTTTGATGTGTTGGCATAAATCACCAAAAAGGGGGAGATTGAAAGGGAAATGTGCCCTTGGGCCATTTCTATAATTGTTTTGGTGATTAAGTGTCCAACACAAATGTTTTGAACTCTTATGTGCTAAACAAGCAAAAGGTGCAAATCAAAGACAAGGTATGTTTCTAGACTCAGTGAATTGTTTTTGAGTACTAACATGGTTATCTAAGTGCTAGAAACAGTGCCGAGGAGAGAAGAAATGAATTGGAAAAGACAGCCAACTCCAGCTCGACCTGGCACACCGGACTGTCCGGTGGTGCACCGGACAGTGTTTGGTGCCCCAGGCGAGCCTCCGGTGAACTACCTACTCTCGGGAATCGACGGAGTCGTACGACTATAATTCACCGGACTGTTCGGTGGTGCACCGGGCTGTCCGGTGAGTCATCCACGGCGAACACGTCGCTCTCGGAAAAAGTAACAAGGCGACGTGGCTATAATTCACCGGACTGTCCGGTGGTGCACTGGACTGTCCGGTGAGCCAACGGCGCCAGCGCCAATGGTCGTCCGCGCGATCAACGCGCGACATGTGGCTGCTCCAACTGTCAGCTGGGTGCACCGGACTGTCCGGTGCGCCAACCGGCCCCGAGGAGCAACGGTCGGCTGTGCCTAATTTGGAAGGAAATCGCGCACCAGACATGCTATAGTGGCTGTCCGGTGGCGCACCGGACTGTCCGGTGCACCACTCGACAGAAGGCAAGGATAGCCTTCCATGTTGATCTCCAACGGCTCCTAGCTGCCTTGGGGCTATAAAAGGGGCCCCTAGGCGCATGGAGCAGGCATTCAAGCATTCTCTAAGCATACTAAGACATCTAGACTCCACTCCCATGCATTTGATTCGTCGTGTTAGTGATTTGAGCTCCATTCGAGTTGTGAACTCCCCGTGTTGTCATTTGAGCTCAAGTCGTCACTTGTGTGCGTGTGTGTACTGTGGATTGAATCTTGTGTGTGTTGCTTTTCCCTCCCTTCTGTGTTTCTTTTGTGAGCATCACTGTAAGGGCGAGAGGCTCTAAATTGTGGAGATTCCTCGCAAACAGGAAAATACTCTAAAAGAAAAGACCGTGATATTCAAGTTAATCATCGGATCACTTGAAAGGGGTTGAGTGCAACCCTCATCCATTGGGACGCCACAACGTGGAAGTAGGCAAGTGTTACTTGGCCGAACCACGGGATAAAAATCGCGTGTCTCTTGTGTTGCTTTCTCTGTGATTGTTTTGTTCATAAGAACTCGCCTCAGAGCTACTTAGTCATACTAACACTTTAATAACTAAGTTTTATGGCTATTTAGTATTTGATTTTATAGGATCACCTATTCACCCCTATAGGTGCTCTCAGTATAGGTGGTGGTCAAATCGACTATCAGAAGGTGGCCTCCGATATGACTGCCCCCCAGGGACCAGTGCAGACCATCCGCACCGCGGACCGTCCGGCTATCTATTTTAGTGCCCAACGTAACACGTGTTAGCGATTTAGGCTAAGGTGCTTCATTTCCGGCCCAAGCCTCCCGGCGACGAGCCTCTGTTTCGCTCGTCAACTTGACCGGTTTCTTCAGAATTTGAATCACAAACGTAACTATACGACTTATATTTAAGTATATTACACACATGAAGATAAAAGGGGCCTCTATTTAGTTTTCGCTCAGGACCCTAAAATACTAGGACCAACCCTGGCTTCGGTTAGACCAACGCACACTTACGTACTTAACCAAAGGCCAAACCATCTCCTTGCTCCTTGGCAATCACTCGCGACTCATAATTTGGGTACGTATCGACTATGTCAACTATGTGTTCTCATCAAGTTATAGATTGGTCTAGTTGTGATATTTCCACAGGTATTGTGGGTTATGGCTGTATACCGGATACTGATATTAGTACTGGATCATGGCTCTATCAGGTAGTGAGAGTGAGCTTTAGTAATTAAAGATTTCCGATCATTGTTCGGATCCTAGGGTTAGAACTTAGAAGTAAAGCTCGATCACTATAGGTTACACTTACACCACACTTGGCATTGATGGGCCAATAGAAATTGCGTTTCATGTGTGCGGCTGTAAAATAAACCCATATACTCTCTCTGTTCTTTTTTTGTTCTTTTTTTATTTATCACATTTTAGTTTAAAAACGAACTGACGATAAATATTCGAGAACAGAGATCGTACAAAAACTTTTGTCTGTTCTGGACCACCGGCTAGCAGGATCTGATTTAAGCCTTGTTGGATTATTCTCATCTCATATGTGTATTGGATGAAATTGTAAAAAATGATAAGTGTTTTGACTTATTTGGGATTTAAACCTACCCATCCCCTCTAATCCACATGCATAGATTGAGATAAAAACGAACAAGTCCTCTAATCCACATGCATAGATTGCCATGAAAACGAACGAGCCCTCAGGTGGTAGCTAGACACAGTGATTTGGTCATCGCATCGTAGAGGGAGATATCTATACAAGTAATAATACTATAATCCTGTAATGATTTTTAAAGGGCGTGCTGACAGATGATGATCAGCGATTTCTGGGTGGCGCCGATATTCCCTCCTCGCTCGCCGCGTTAGCTAGCGCTACTAGTCCAAGTGCTCACACCAAGTTGTCAGATTTTTAAAAGCGAGTAGCGACGAGAGATAAAGCCCGTAATTGTGCTAATTGTAGTCACACCACGACGTGTTAATTGCTGCCTTATTGTACTTTAGTTAGCAACTCTCTTTTGTCCATTAGCAAATAGTAGAGAGGTGCCAAAAAAAAAAGCAGCAGCACAGGGCGACGAACGAACTATGCTTATCGTCCACAGCATCACGACGTGTTAACCACCGAATTATTGTACTTCCACTACACCGTCCACTGCATCAGAACATAAATTCCTTGAGGGACCAAAATCACCAAGAAAATTAGAAAAACCACCCAGGAAATATTTCTTGAGAGATGACTCTCTCAAGCAAATGACCGCTAGCAAGAAAAAAAAACGATTAATTCTTTTGGCATTCAGTTGAAATTCTAGTTCTGGCACTAAATAAAAATCTCTAAACTTATAAGGAATTTCTGGTTTGCTGTAGTAGCGTTCGCTAGCAAACACAGGCAGCGAACTGCAGAATATCAAGCACACGAAGCATGCAATAATGTTGCTTCGCGATCAACGACGACTAGACGTCACGGGTGGATATTACGAGAATATATCGTCACATGCAACCCAGCTGGAGTAGACTGCCCATACATACATGCATGCATGCGACTGCCGACTCGGTTCATGATTTCAGCGGAGAACTCCCATCCCAACATGCACGCACGTCGGTGTTCTCCCGCGCTCAGCAACCTTGGTGAGATGGTTTAAGTTGCAATTGGTAACAATACAATCATTCAGTGAACATCGAAACATGTGAAAGAACAGCGTTTCCTAGCCAACTTTTTAGAGGTCAATAACATACTTTTTAAATTAAACCCGAGATTTACCAAAATTCCGTGTCTACGATATACTCCCTCCAGTGCAGTAAAAGAAGTCATCCTGCGCGTGACCGAGCGTGCACAAAAAGAAGTCATAGCGCGCGTGGGTCTGGGATTTGGACGTTGTTGCCCCTAGTAATTGCACAAAAAAAGATGCATTTAAGAGGAATCGAATTTGAGACCTCCAGTCTAGAATGCCTTAGAGCTGCTGCAGCAACCAATCAAGCCTGATTGTTTTAGTGACGTTAATGCACCCATATCCCTATTTAATAGGGGCAAACAGGGAAAACTCTATGATAATTAATGACTCCTTGGTATGCACAATCATGTCCTAAACGACTACCTTTACTGCACTGGAGGGAGTACTCCCCTCCATCCCAAAATAGTATTCGTTTTAGGGCGCCAGTGGATTCATACGATATTTGATATGTGTTATTATATATGTTTCTAGAGTAATTGTCGTCCATTTAAATATCTACACAAAAACGAGGAGCTAAAACGAACAATACTGTGGAATTAACGGTGGGAGTAATATGTTTCTACCTGGTAAGCTATAATTAGTGCATGGTACCTCTTTTTATATATACTAGTCGGTTGCCCGTGCGTTGCGACGGCTTACAACAATACCCACGTAAACTATTCATCAAAAAAAATTTAAGATTTTTTATTGATTGTCTCCGCTCTTCATATAATATTTTTTTGATTTGGCTAACTGATGTTATTGTTTACTGCATGCAATATATCTTGGTACAATACGGCCAATAAAGTGAGCGATTAAAAGAGAGTTCACAACGACTGATTGAATGAGTAGAGATTATAAAATGATATAATTCCACCATACAGAGACCAAATAAGAGAAAGTTTGTGAGCTAAGTTTCTAAAATAAGTCATATGAACTTAAACTTATAAAAAAGATAGATAAAAAATGGAGTGATTGTTAAAGTCAGGCATCAATAAAAACTAGATGTGCTCCATATAAATTATGCTACTTTGTAACAATTACTGACGTTTAAAACCAACAAATAACCTTTAATTTTACTGTTAGTGTGACAAATCATTATTGCTGCATCCAATTTAGCAACCTTAAACACCATGGAGTCCATTGCGCCAATGTGGTCTTAGAAACAACATAATGCTTGCAAGAGCCAAGAACACCTTGGGCTGTAGCCTCGGCCCGTAGTGCTGGTCCGGCCTGACACGATTATATTTTTTTTATTTTACAAAAAAACGTATATACATATATACAATTTATATTTAATATTAAAAACATCTGAGCATAATGTTCTACTGGTTAGATAGCTTCACCTAGTGTCAACCACCCTTCATCCATAACAAGGCATGGGTTCGAATCTTATCTCCTGCACCGTTTTTTAACATTTTACGGTGATTTAATCAAATGGGCCGACGGGCTAACGGGTCTGACGTGCCTGGGCCAGAGTTGTGGCCCGCGGGCATCTGGCCCGTGCCTAGCCGCCGTTTGGCCATCTATAGACGTGCAACAGATTAATTTGAAATAGCTGTGAGTGGTTATTTGTAAAAAGATGACGCGGGACGACCGTTGAAACTGGTGTTTTAAGTATAGTATAAATATAGATATATATGCTGGCGTGTTTAGTTGCAATAACAAAACGAAACGAGATACGATGATCCTTTAAATAAGGTTGTTTGAATATGACCATCTAGATACTATCTACGTGTGGCCGTTAAAATTAAACAGACAAGAGGGGACACCGAGGGACGTGGCTGTCCCAGCTGTCCCCAGCTGACCAAACACATTAGGATGGTAGAGACTAGAGAACGTCCTCTACTCGTATATGACACCGGTAATGCAAATAAGTAAACTATGTTAAGCAATAGTATATAAGCTGGTAACTGACCAGATGGCAGGAGTGATCCTGACCCGTCACGAGCTAGCTATAGCTCTTGCTTTGTGAATTTAGCATGATTGCTCAACTTGCTTCTGTATTTCCACATGGTATAAAATTGGCATATCTCCCGCTAACAACTGGCGCGTTCAGATACAACCATGCAATGACCAGATCGATCGAATCACACACACATGCATTGTGCCGCCAATAAAGCACGAAAGCATCTCCCTAGTCCCTCCACACCATCCATCGGCTATAAAAACCATGCCAAGCACCCTGTGAAAACCATCCCAAAGCACAAGAGCACGCAGTAGTGCAGCACTGAAGCACCACTTCCTGCACTCACTGTGCTAGCTGCTCAAACCGTAGTAGTAACAGTCATCACCACCAATGGCTCCCAAGGTTGCGCTCTTCCTTGCCCTGAGCCTCCTGTTCGCTGCCACCGCGCATGGCTGTGAACCCTACTGTCCCGGCCCAGTCGTCCCAACTCCACCGGTCGTGCCGACTCCATCGTCGCAAAGCCACGGGCGCTGCCCGATCGACGCGCTCAAGCTCAAGGTGTGCGCTAACGTGCTGGGCCTCGTCAAGGTCGGCCTACCCCAGTACGAGCAATGCTGCCCGTTGCTGAAGGGGCTAGTGGACCTCGACGCCGCACTGTGCCTATGCACCGCCATCAAGGCCAACGTCCTCGGCATCCACCTCAACGTGCCCCTTAGCCTCAACCTCATTCTCAACAACTGCGGCAAGATTTGCCCAGAGGACTTCACTTGCCCCAACTAAGCTTGGGATCCCTTGTGTGCTCCATCTCGCGATTCTATTTACGAGCATATCGGCCTCTTGCAATATTAGCGAATAAGTTTGTAGTTTCAAATTCTTTCGCTGTACCATTGATGATTGTATTTGTATTTGTGTGGAGTTATATTTGAAATTTTAATGATCAATAAGAAATATTCGTGTTTTTTATTTTGAGAAAAAAAGGAGATACGAATCATTCAATTTCAGTGAACTCAAATGCATTATGACTACATTTTCTTGCCTGTCTACAATCGTTCTTAGTCAAAATTTTCTAAGTTTAACTATTTTTTAGAAAAACACACACCAGCATGTTCACTTGGACAGGAGCTGATTTGGGCACGGGCCACTAGGCCACTTGGACCATCGCCCAGCAGGGGCGGATTTGGGCCCTGGGCCACCTGGGCTGTGGCTCGGGACGTAGCCCAAAAATCTTCTTATTATATCTAGGATAATTTTAGCCCAAATAATCTAGTCCACATGCACAATATCCCCTTCCACTCCCGATTCGTTTTGGCGTCTGGTGGTCTCCTGACTCCCCCATGGCTCAATCCCTCACGCCCTGCCTCTAGCTTCAGTCCATGTCTCTTGCCTCCTAGTCTCCTAGACCTAGGTGCCGGTGGCGGCGCCTCCGCACTACGGCCTCCAGTATATGCCTCCACCTCCATGCTCCACTGCATGGATCCAGATCCGGCAACGACGACCTCCCTGCGGTCAGCGGTCTGTGCCCTCCATGGATTCGCACCACATCGTTCGCCCCTTCCCAGCAGTGAGCATACAAAACAAGTGTTCTTTAAAATGACCTTCAAGTTTTATAGAGTGGCCTGGGGCATCAATTTTACGGAGCTCCTCCACGATCGCCCAGGGTATAGCACATATAATGAGGAGGAGAGTCTAGGCTAGAGAGGAGAGTCTAGGCTAGAGGAGCAGGCGTAGCACGCAACAGCGACTGTTGGGGGTTCTCTTTGATCGAAGGTTCTCAAGTCATTAATTTGTCAATTTTTTCCAATTCTGTTTCAAGTATATTGAAGGGTTGACCAAGTACACCTTCGATCGGAAATAATACTCGAGCAGTGCGAGCATGAAAACAAAGCTGAGAAGCTTCAGTTCCGTGTTTTGGACACGCAACGAAGGATCAGTAAGAGGAAGCGATAAGGTCTTGGAGGCTTGGACAACATGTCTAATGATAGAAAAGACTTTTATACCCTTAAAATATCTTGTAGTTTGTGTGTATAGGACTAAGTACATGATTGTAATTTTTACAAAGTTGTATCTCACCACTATAAATAGAGATACAATGTCATGCACAGGGGACACTTTGTATAAGATCTTCAAGGCTTCATGATTATGTGAACTCTGTGATGTATATGTGATGATTATGTGATATATGTTTTGTTTGTTTGGATGGAATAACAAAAACAAATAAAAAGGGGTATTCTGGTCACTTTGCCAAGTTCCATGACTATAACACTCGGCAAAGAAGACACACCTGGGACTAGTAAAGCTTCTTTACCGAGTGCTGTGGTCGAGGCACTCCAAAAAGAAGCAACCTTTGTCGAGTGCCTCTTAATGCACTCGGCAACGAGATTGACAAAGGTGTCCACTAGTGCTCTCTTTGCCGAGAGCTAGTCTAGCAGACACTCGACAAAAAGGGAGCCTTTGTCGAGTGCCTCTTGGAGCACTCGACAAAGAGATTGGCAAAGGGGGCCATAGGGGCCTTCTTTGTCGAGCGCTAGTCCAGCAGACACTCGGCAAAGTCTCCTTGACCGTCACTTGGTGCCATGATAGTGACTTTTCTTTGCTGTAACACCCGGTTTTAAAAACAAAGCCGGGTGCATCTCATACATGCGCCAAGAAGACAACATATATAATAACAGAGTGTATAGAGATAAATGTCATTAACATCAGAGTATTTATTACATAGCGGAAGACTTATTACATAATAAAGTAATAAAGATAAAACAAACTAAGGATCGACGGCGCAGATGTCGACTGGGAAACGCCACCTAGATCAGATCGAACTCCTCAGTGTTAGGCAGCTCCTCCTGAACCACCTGATCATCTCCTGTGGGGGGGGGTGTGAGACAGCAAGGGTGAGCTCACACATGATCATAGCTCAACAAGTTGTGGGGAACCAGTGGACATAAACTCACAAAGGTGTGAGTTCATGTGATGTGTAAGGCTTAATCAAAGACAGGGGTTAAAGCTGAGCATTGCTTTTAAGTAGTTGGTCAAAATTTTATTAGCAGTTACTAAGTGTAAGTAAATATCAAACCATAAGTGAAGTAATAGAACAAAATTAATAATAAACCCATGCAATGCAAATGACAAAATTTAATTTAAGTTCCATAATTTAAACATCAGAGAGTCCTGAGCTGCTCATGACCGTGAGCTCGGCTAGTATACCAGTTTTACACTCTGCAGAGGTTGTACCCTTTACCCACAAGTCATGTTACCCATCTGCCAAGGGGTCATGAATCCCATATACCTCTACCTAGGAAGCACGGCAGGGCAACACTACGAGGCCTTTACAAAGTTCCACTAGCTTCCGAAAACCCGCTACAGTTTATGGGAAGATCCAGTAAAGGGTTCCTGGCTGATAGCCATCGCAGCAAAATCAACCAGGGACCTCCCCGCACTGACCTCTCCCCTACTGCCCTTGCCCCTTTCGGGTAAGGTAGTCTTCCACTAGCTTTCCTAATTAGTCAGCCAAGGGCGTCCCATTCCACCCTTGTGGTGGCACGTGGTTCTCAAGTTAAGCTCTATGTTCCAATTAACATTAATGATAACAACATGAACATAAACAGAATAACAACAAGAATTGGAACATAGAGGTAATAAATAATTATCCCAAAACCATGTAAAGCAATAGCAAAAACTACCCAGGTGATTCAGGGGTAAACAAGGTAATGAGATAAGCAATCTAGGGTGACCTATTGGGTCCCATCAAAATTAACCTATGCATGGATAAGTGATATTAAGGAACATTATTGGGTAAAAAGTGGTCAAGGGCACAACTTGCCTTCAATGAGCTCCTGCTCAGCTACTTCAACTTGCTGCTCACCAGTATCCTCAGCAACGGGCTCTTCTACTCGCCACAATACAAACAAGCACAGTGCATATAGAGAAATTAACATTACACCAAACATATAAACAAAATGCACAGAGATATTCTACATATTAAAATAAAATCCTAGGAACAGGAATCATAATTTTTGGAGTTATAGAATTTAAGTTATGGATTTTCAAAGGTTTTATGTGCATTAAATAGGATTAAGTGATAAATAAATTTTCTTACTGTTTTTATGCCAAAACAGAGACACTAAGTGATAAAGAATAAAATTACAAAATTTTAGGAACTGGAATGAATGAATTTGGAGTTAGTATGAATTTTCTATGAATTTTTAAAGTTCTAGCAATTATTTTTCTATTAAAAATCTATTTAATAATCAATTTCTCTGGTTTTATAAAGTCCTGGACTGGGCCTCAATTCTGGAGAAACCCAGGGGGCTCGGTGTAAGTCGCCCGAGACACAGCGCACAGTAAATTGGACGGCGGGTTGATTTCTATAAAGTTCAGGGGCTCTTTAATAAAAGTTACCCGCGAAGGGGTACGGGGCGCCTGGGACCGTCCGATCCGAAACGCACGAACCGGATTAGATCGCCACGTCCGCGAATCGGTACGCAATGGAATCCACACGATCTAAGATCAACGGCCAAGGTTTTACGATGCCTGGATCCGGTCCCCACCATCGGATCACACATCAACGGCCCCTGTGCGATCGAACGAAGGGGTATCCTATGGCCTAATCTCGGCCGTTCGCTGTGAGATCAACGGCAGACCGCTCTTCTTCCCCAAACGAGCTACACACGGCGGCGCACCAATCCCCCCCACGGCGGAGCTGGTCGCCGGTGTGCATCGCTCGACGAAGACAGGCCCCAAATCCCCAAATTAACTGGTGCTAAACGAAATTCAGTTAACGGCGAACCTATTGATCCTGTGTTCTCTGGAAAATACGCGACAGAGTGCCCTACTCACGGTATGGCGCGGTGTCGCGGCGCCGGTGACCAATTCATGGCCGCCGGAGGGGTAACTACCTCCCCTGCGAAGCTCTACATGACGAGAATCGGTAGAAGAGGACGATGGGAGGTTACCTTCACGCAGCGGTGCTGAAGAACTCCCAGACCACGGAAGCGGGCAGTCCGCGGCGGAAGGAGGTCCGCGGCGAGAAATTGCCGGGGCCCAGGCGAGCAAACCCGAGCAGCGCCACCCAAGGAAGCTTTCCCCCACTCCAAGGGAGCCGCTGGGCAACACTTCGAGGGCGCGGTCGACGGCAATCGGCGGTTCACGCACGGCGGCTTCGATTCCTTCCGCAGCGGCGAGAAATGCGCTGGAGTATCACGGGGCACCTGATGGTGCGATGGCGGCCCCGACCCACGGTCATATAGGGCTGACTGGTTCGGTCATCGGGAGCGCGGTGCCCGGGGATCACGCGCCGTCAAACTCGGCCGAACGGATCGCAGACGCCCGCGCGAAGCTCGGCGAGGTGGTTGACGAGCGAACTGACCAGTCGGGTCCACGCGCCAGTGAGAGACGGGGAAGCCACGCGCGAGTAAGCGACTGGCGAGCGGGTCCCACATGTCAGTTGGCCGGGCGCGCGCGGTGTAACAGCGGCTGACGCGCGGGCCCCGCGTGTCGGCGCCGGGTGGTCAGTTGGGCCGCGCGGTATGAAATTCGGAATTGGGCCGAAATGCGGTTCCGTAGCCCAGTTAGATATAGTATCCTTTTCTTTTTCTTTTTCTGTTTTCTGTTTTCCTTTTTCATTTTATATATTTTTTTTTTCAATTCCCAATTTGAATTCCAAATGTGACTTTGAATTTGTACTCAAAGTATAGATAAATTTTAATCATACCAGTAGGGTTGAGTTTGTATATTTATAAATTTTTGTCTTATATTTTCTATTATCTCTTTCTTTCTTTCCAAATGTTAGCATTTCTTTTAGGATTTAATTTCCCATTTGCATATTTAATCTTTTTCTTATCACAAAATGCACACAAAAATAAAGTATCCAGCATGATGCAACAATTTAGTAGCATATCTCTTTATTAATTGTTCTTGGACATGGTGTTCTCATATGATGATGAATAAAGATCACACTCACATAAAGAGAAAATGTTTCTCTATTGATATTATTCCTAGCACTTACAAAGTAGGTGTTACAAATCCTACCCCCCTTAAAAATAATCTCGTCCTCGAGATTTAAGAAGAACTAGAGAAAAGGTGGGGAAAATCTATACGAAGCTCTTCTTCTCTTTCCCAAGTTGCTTCATCTTCACTGTGGTGACTCCATTGAACTTTACACATCTTTATCACCTTATTCCTTGTAACTCGAGTCAAGGTATCCAAAATCTTGATCGGGTACTCCGTGTAAGTCAAATCACCTTGAACACTGAGCTCTTCCATTGGTAACTGTTCCTCGGGAACACGGAGACACTTCTTTAGTTGAGATACGTGGAACACGTTATGCACATCTGATAGACTAGCAGGTAACTCCAGTTGGTATGCCATCTCTCCAACTCTCCTAAAGATCAAGAATGGTCCAATATAGCGAGGGGACAATTTTCCCTTGACTTTAAATCTCCTCATACCACGAAGTGGTGACACCTTGAGATACACATAATCTCCCTCTTCAAATTCCAGTGGTCTCCTTCTATTATCAGCATAACTCTTTTGCCTGGTTTGAGCCACTCTCAAATTTTCTCGAATTATACGAACTTGTTCTTCTGCTTCTTGAATCAATTCAGGTCCAAAGAACTGTCTCTCTCCAGTCTGGTCCCAATATAGAGGAGTCCTGCACTTCCTCCCATATAAAGCTTCAAAAGGTGACATCTTCAGACTGGCCTGATAACTATTATTATATGAGAACTCAGCATATGGCAGACTTTTATCCCAACTTCCTCCATGCTGAAGGGCACATGCTCTCAACATATCTTCCAATACTTGATTAGTCCTTTCAGTCTGTCCATCAGTCTGAGGGTGATAAGCCGTGCTAAAATTCAACTTCGTACTCATGTTCTCATGAAAGCTTCTCCAAAATCTCGAGGTAAACTGTGAACCTCGATCAGACACGATCTTCTTTGGTACTCCATGCAAACACACAATCCGAGCCATATATAACTCTGCTAGCTGAGAACCTTTATAAGTAGTCTTGACAGGAATAAAGTGAGCCACTTTAGTCAATCTATCCACAATCACCCATATAGCATCATATCCTTTCTGGGTGCGAGGCAATCCAGTAATGAAATCCATGCCAATCTCTTCCCATTTCCACTCGGGTATCTTCAGTGGATGCAACAGTCCAGCTGGCCTCTGATGTTCAGCTTTAACTCTTTGACATACATCGCACATAGCCACATGTGCAGCTACATCTCTTTTCAATCCATACCACCAATATTTCCGTTTCAAATCCTGATACATCTTGGTACTACCAGGATGAATAGAATAATCCGAGTCATGGGCCTCCTTTAAAATAGTCTCTCGAAGGCTTTTAATGTCAGGAACACATATCCTGTCCTTGAACCATACAGTGCCCTGCTCATCTTCCGTGAATTCCGGAACTCGACCTTCAGTAATCAGATCCTTAATCTCTTTTATCTTATCATCACCAATTTGTCCCTTGCGGATCTCCTGCTCCAAAGTAGGTTCCACATCAATTGTAACTCCTTCAGTATGAGCAACTATCCCCAGGTTAAGTCTCCTGAAATCCTCAACAATCTCATCGGGTAGCTGGGCAACAACAGCTGAATGAACATGCTCCTTGCGACTCAAGGCATCTGCAACCAAATTCGCCTTGCCCGGGTGATAGTGAATCTCCAAATCATAATCCTTAATAAGCTCCAACCAACGGCGTTGCCTAAGATTGAGATCCTTCTGAGTGAATATATACTTCAAACTCTTATGATCCGTATACACTTGGCACTTGGTCCCCATGATATAATGTCTCCAAATCTTAAGTGCATGCACAACGGCTGCCAATTCCAAGTCATGTGTAGGGTAGTTCAATTCATGTTTCCGCAACTGACGAGAAGCATAAGCAATCACATGACCTTCTTGCATGAGCACACATCCTAAGCCTTGGCCACATGCATCGCAATAGATATCAAATCCTTTCTGTAGGTCTGGCATAACCAATACTGGTGGCGACATCAATCTCTTCTTCAATAGATCAAAGCTGTCTTGACACTTCTCGTCCCACTTAAATTCTTTTCCTTTCTCCAAAAGTGAAGTCATCGGCTTAGCAATCTTAGAGAATCCTTCGATAAACCTCCGATAATATCCAGCAAGTCCTAAGAAACTTCGAATCTCAGTAACTGTAGTGGGGACTTTCCACTCCATTATCTCCTTAACCTTAGCAGGATCCACTGCTATTCCTCCATTAGAAATAATATGACCAAGAAATGGCACTTCGCCAATCCAAAACTCACACTTGCTGAACTTGGCATATAGCTGGTTATCTCGTAGCTTCTGTAGCACCATCCTCAGATGTTCCTCGTGATCACTTTCACTCTGAGAATAAATAAGAATATCGTCGATGAATACCACGACGAATCTGTCCAAATACTCCATAAACACCTTGTTCATTAAGTTCATAAAATAGGCTGGTGCGTTAGTCAATCCAAACGACATAACTGTGAACTCATATAATCCATATCTAGTCGAGAAAGCCGTCTTGGGAATATCCGATGGTCTAATCCTCATCTGATGATAACCGGATCGGAGATCAATCTTCGAGAATACTCTAGCACCTCTCATTTGATCAAACAAATCTTCAATACGGGGCAACGGATACTTGTTCTTCACTGTAACATCATTAAGAGATCTATAATCCACACACATCCGCTGCGATCCATCCTTCTTCTGTACAAACAAGACCGGTGCTCCCCAAGGTGAGGAACTCGGACGAATGTACCCAGCCTCTTGTAACTCAGTTAACTGCTTCTTAAGCTCCTTCAACTCTTCTACGGACATTCTATATGGCCGTTTAGAAATAGGGGCGGTTCCAGGTAAGAGGTCAATAACAAACTCAACTTCTCTTTCAGGTGGCATTCCTGGTAACTCCTCTGGAAAGACATCCGGAAAATCTCTAACCACCCGAATATTGTCACCGACAAACTCCTCAGGCATGAAGAACATTGCACGCATAGATGAGGAGGTTACTGCAATGTTAACTTGAAACCTTTCTCCTTTAGTAGTAGTGAGTTCTACGGTACCTCTACCACATGCTATAACGGCCTTTGCCTTTCTTAGCCATGACATACCAAGGATCAAATCTATACTGCTTGACTCCAATATTATAGCAGTAGCTCCAAATTCTCTACCCATAATAGTTAATGTCAATCTACGTGTCATTTGATTTGCCTCAACATGCCCTTTAGGTGTAATTACTATCAGGGGTTTTCTCATATTTAGCAGTGGTATTTCATTTGTGTTGGCATAACGAGCAGACATGAATGAATGTGTAGCACCAGAATCAAATAATATGGTTGCAGGAATTGCATTAACATAAAACATACCAATTACGAGGTCCCCTCCGTCCGGAGTAGCATCAACGCTGACTTGATTAACCTTGGCAATAGAATATCCCTTGCCAGTTCCTGGAGTTTGCTGCCTGTTCTGAACAGGAGTAGTAGCAATCCTCTGTGGGCAGACATTTGCATAATGACCAATCTTCCCACACTTGTAACATTGAGTGCCCGGACTCTGTCCTGAAAACTTCGTCGGGGTGCCGGTAGGAGTAGCCTGTCGAGGAGGTGGAGTCCTCAGTGGTGACTGCTGAACTGGGCGTGGTCCTCCTGGTCGAGTCGGTGTACCCTGGGGTGAACTGTAGCGAGGACGAACACTGCTGCTTCCTTGTCCTTGAGATATGGCCTTTCTCTTCAAATCTCCCAGTTGAACACGCTTGTGTTCAATAGCCAGTGCCTTATCAAGCAGCCTCTGAAATGATGGAAACGTGTGTGCCACCAGAGCATACTGCAAGGGTCCATTAAGTCCTTCAATGAAATGC
The DNA here is from genome assembly GCA_029449295.1 of Zea luxurians. Taxonomy (NCBI): domain Eukaryota; kingdom Viridiplantae; phylum Streptophyta; class Magnoliopsida; order Poales; family Poaceae; genus Zea; species Zea luxurians. Next base: position 15,355,745 of record JAOPSE010000071.1, read on the forward strand.
TCCTGCTTCCTCTCGTCTTCAGCAACTTCTTCAGGGGCATATCTGGATAACTGAATAAACTTGTCGCGGTACTCGCTGACTGACATGCTTCCTTGCTTCAGCGACAGAAATTCCTTCTTCTTGATCTTTATCATCCCAGCTGGAATATGGTAGTTCCTGAACTGCGTACTGAACTCTGCCCAGGTAATAGTATCAGCAGCATCGTGGGCAGCAGTATAAGAATCCCACCAGTCAGCAGCAGGACCAATCAGACGTCCAGAAGCATATAAAACCTTTTCTCGGTCAGTGCATTGTGCAATGTTGAGCATCTTCTCAATTGCTTTCAGCCAATCATCTGCGTCCAGTGGATCAGGTGAGCTTGCAAATGTAGGTGGTTTATGACTCATGAACTCTCTATGCTTGTCTCGGGGTGGAACTGGTGGTGGTGGTGGAGGCAGTGGTGCTTGTTGCTGCTGTTGCTGTTGTTGCATTTGCTGTTGCAGCTGCTGTTGTTGCGCCCTCCTTTCCTGGCGTATCTCATCTCGCTCCTGGCGCAACTCCTGGCGTATATCCTCTCTTTCTTGACGCATCTCCTGGCGTTCTTGCTGCATCTGAGCACGCATATCGGCCATAGTATCTGCCATTTGCTGCATCATTGCCATCTGAGCAGCAACCAGTGGGTCAACTCCGCCTGGTGGAGGATTGGGAGGATTCATCCCCGCAGGTTGTGGCTGAGGTTGTCTTCGAGTGTGTTGGTTAGGAGGCAAGTCAATTCCACCACCCCGCCTGGTATTGACCATCTGAGTTAGATACATATGGTAAGAAAATAGTAGACAAGGCAGGTATTTACAAATCAGGTTACTTGGGGGACTTTTTAGCTAAGCAGATTAACATTTTACATATCCTAGCTAATTCAATACCTTATGGTGGTACATACTAAGATGTCTATCTATACTATTCAATCAATCAAAGAAGCAAATCAGGCATTTAGCATCAGCACAATCAAACAATATTTTTAAATAGAGAAAATAGTTTTAATTTTGTCTTAGGTTCCCTATCTCTTAAAATGTCATAGGGGTAGAGATTCCAAGGTTTGAAATCCATCTTGTCTCAGAGTAGCAAAGGTAAGAAGGATCAGAGTAGAACAGTAGAAGGTGAGACAGGATCAAGATAAGTGTAGAGAGAATCAGAGTAAGATAAGTATAGAATGAATCAGAAGAAGGTAAGTAGGAAAGGGTTTTGTCCATTTCTATCTAGGTTTCGTCCTACAGTCAACATTTCCTCTGATACCACTTCTGTAACACCCGGTTTTAAAAACAAAGCCGGGTGCATCTCATACATGCGCCAAGAAGACAACATATATAATAACAAAGTGTATAGAGATAAATGTCATTAACATCAGAGTATTTATTACATAGCGGAAGACTTATTACATAATAAAGTAATAAAGATAAAACAAACTAAGGATCGACGGCGCAGATGTCGACTGGGAAACGCCACCTAGATCAGATCGAACTCCTCAGTGTTAGGCAGCTCCTCCTGAACCACCTGATCATCTCCTGTGGGGGGGGGTGTGAGACAGCAAGGGTGAGCTCACACATGATCATAGCTCAACAAGTTGTGGGGAACCAGTGGACATAAACTCACAAAGGTGTGAGTTCATGTGATGTGTAAGGCTTAATCAAAGACAGGGGTTAAAGCTGAGCATTGCTTTTAAGTAGTTGGTCAAAATTTTATTAGCAGTTACTAAGTGTAAGTAAATATCAAACCATAAGTGAAGTAATAGAACAAAATTAATAATAAACCCATGCAATGCAAATGACAAAATTTAATTTAAGTTCCATAATTTAAACATCAGAGAGTCCTGAGCTGCTCATGACCGTGAGCTCGGCTAGTATACCAGTTTTACACTCTGCAGAGGTTGTACCCTTTACCCACAAGTCATGTTACCCATCTGCCAAGGGGTCATGAATCCCATATACCTCTACCTAGGAAGCACGGCAGGGCAACACTACGAGGCCTTTACAAAGTTCCACTAGCTTCCGAAAACCCGCTACAGTTTATGGGAAGATCCAGTAAAGGGTTCCTGGCTGATAGCCATCGCAGCAAAATCAACCAGGGACCTCCCCGCACTGACCTCTCCCCTACTGCCCTTGCCCCTTTCGGGTAAGGTAGTCTTCCACTAGCTTTCCTAATTAGTCAGCCAAGGGCGTCCCATTCCACCCTTGTGGTGGCACGTGGTTCTCAAGTTAAGCTCTATGTTCCAATTAACATTAATGATAACAACATGAACATAAACAGAATAACAACAAGAATTGGAACATAGAGGTAATAAATAATTATCCCAAAACCATGTAAAGCAATAGCAAAAACTACCCAGGTGATTCAGGGGTAAACAAGGTAATGAGATAAGCAATCTAGGGTGACCTATTGGGTCCCATCAAAATTAACCTATGCATGGATAAGTGATATTAAGGAACATTATTGGGTAAAAAGTGGTCAAGGGCACAACTTGCCTTCAATGAGCTCCTGCTCAGCTACTTCAACTTGCTGCTCACCAGTATCCTCAGCAACGGGCTCTTCTACTCGCCACAATACAAACAAGCACAGTGCATATAGAGAAATTAACATTACACCAAACATATAAACAAAATGCACAGAGATATTCTACATATTAAAATAAAATCCTAGGAACAGGAATCATAATTTTTGGAGTTATAGAATTTAAGTTATGGATTTTCAAAGGTTTTATGTGCATTAAATAGGATTAAGTGATAAATAAATTTTCTTACTGTTTTTATGCCAAAACAGAGACACTAAGTGATAAAGAATAAAATTACAAAATTTTAGGAACTGGAATGAATGAATTTGGAGTTAGTATGAATTTTCTATGAATTTTTAAAGTTCTAGCAATTATTTTTCTATTAAAAATCTATTTAATAATCAATTTCTCTGGTTTTATAAAGTCCTGGACTGGGCCTCAATTCTGGAGAAACCCAGGGGGCTCGGTGTAAGTCGCCCGAGACACAGCGCACAGTAAATTGGACGGCGGGTTGATTTCTATAAAGTTCAGGGGCTCTTTAATAAAAGTTACCCGCGAAGGGGTACGGGGCGCCTGGGACCGTCCGATCCGAAACGCACGAACCGGATTAGATCGCCACGTCCGCGAATCGGTACGCAATGGAATCCACACGATCTAAGATCAACGGCCAAGGTTTTACGATGCCTGGATCCGGTCCCCACCATCGGATCACACATCAACGGCCCCTGTGCGATCGAACGAAGGGGTATCCTATGGCCTAATCTCGGCCGTTCGCTGTGAGATCAACGGCAGACCGCTCTTCTTCCCCAAACGAGCTACACACGGCGGCGCACCAATCCCCCCCACGGCGGAGCTGGTCGCCGGTGTGCATCGCTCGACGAAGACAGGCCCCAAATCCCCAAATTAACTGGTGCTAAACGAAATTCAGTTAACGGCGAACCTATTGATCCTGTGTTCTCTGGAAAATACGCGACAGAGTGCCCTACTCACGGTATGGCGCGGTGTCGCGGCGCCGGTGACCAATTCATGGCCGCCGGAGGGGTAACTACCTCCCCTGCGAAGCTCTACATGACGAGAATCGGTAGAAGAGGACGATGGGAGGTTACCTTCACGCAGCGGTGCTGAAGAACTCCCAGACCACGGAAGCGGGCAGTCCGCGGCGGAAGGAGGTCCGCGGCGAGAAATTGCCGGGGCCCAGGCGAGCAAACCCGAGCAGCGCCACCCAAGGAAGCTTTCCCCCACTCCAAGGGAGCCGCTGGGCAACACTTCGAGGGCGCGGTCGACGGCAATCGGCGGTTCACGCACGGCGGCTTCGATTCCTTCCGCAGCGGCGAGAAATGCGCTGGAGTATCACGGGGCACCTGATGGTGCGATGGCGGCCCCGACCCACGGTCATATAGGGCTGACTGGTTCGGTCATCGGGAGCGCGGTGCCCGGGGATCACGCGCCGTCAAACTCGGCCGAACGGATCGCAGACGCCCGCGCGAAGCTCGGCGAGGTGGTTGACGAGCGAACTGACCAGTCGGGTCCACGCGCCAGTGAGAGACGGGGAAGCCACGCGCGAGTAAGCGACTGGCGAGCGGGTCCCACATGTCAGTTGGCCGGGCGCGCGCGGTGTAACAGCGGCTGACGCGCGGGCCCCGCGTGTCGGCGCCGGGTGGTCAGTTGGGCCGCGCGGTATGAAATTCGGAATTGGGCCGAAATGCGGTTCCGTAGCCCAGTTAGATATAGTATCCTTTTCTTTTTCTTTTTCTGTTTTCTGTTTTCCTTTTTCATTTTATATATTTTTTTTTTCAATTCCCAATTTGAATTCCAAATGTGACTTTGAATTTGTACTCAAAGTATAGATAAATTTTAATCATACCAGTAGGGTTGAGTTTGTATATTTATAAATTTTTGTCTTATATTTTCTATTATCTCTTTCTTTCTTTCCAAATGTTAGCATTTCTTTTAGGATTTAATTTCCCATTTGCATATTTAATCTTTTTCTTATCACAAAATGCACACAAAAATAAAGTATCCAGCATGATGCAACAATTTAGTAGCATATCTCTTTATTAATTGTTCTTGGACATGGTGTTCTCATATGATGATGAATAAAGATCACACTCACATAAAGAGAAAATGTTTCTCTATTGATATTATTCCTAGCACTTACAAAGTAGGTGTTACATTTGCCGAGTACTTAGTGGCACTCAGCAAAGGCTTTGTCGATTGCCCGACAAAAAATACTCAGCAAAGAAGTCGTTGGCGATGTATAGTTCGCCGAGAATCACACTCGACAAATAATTCGCCAAGTGTTTTTCAGGCATTGTCGAGTGCCTGAAGCACTCGACAAAGCAGTCTGTTCCGGTAGTGTTTGTTAGTGAGAGCACCTAGAGGGGGGGGGGGGGTGAATAGCTGATCCTATAAAAACTTGAAACTTAAAGCCACAAAACTTGGTTAGGAGTTAGCACAATAAAATCAAGTGGCTAAGGAGAGCTCTTGTGAAGCAAAATAGACACAATGAGAACAAGCACAAGAGACACGAGGATTTATCCCGTGGTTCGGCCAAGTACAACACTTGCCTACTCCACGTTGTGGCGTCCCAACGGACGAGGGTTGCACTCAACCCCTCTCAAGTGATCCGATGATCGACTTGAATACCACGGTGTTCTTCTTTCTTTACTCTTTCCCGTTTGCGAGGAATCTCCACAACTTGGAGTCTCTCGCCCTTACAATATGGATCAAAGTGAAAGCAATAGAGTAATGGAGGGAAGCAACACACACAAATCCACAACAATACGCACACACACGACCAAGACTTGAGCTCAAATGAATATCACAAGGTTCTCACTAGAACGGAGCTCAAATCACTAAGAATGTCAAACGAGTGTGCAAAGACGGAGTGTGAATGATCAAGAATGCTCAAAGTATGCTTGCAGTACTCCATGCGCCTAGGGGTCCCTTTTATAGCCCTAAGGCAGCTAGGAGCCGTTGAGAGCAATCCAGGAAGGCAATTCTTGCCTTCTGTCGACTGGCGCACCGGACAGTCCGGTGCACCACCGGACACTGTCCGGTGCGGATTTCTTTCCTATCCTGGCGCAGCCGACCGTTGAGGATTTGGAGCCGTTGGCGCACCGGACACTGTCCGGTGCCCCCATCTGACTGTTGGCTCGGCCACGCGTCACGCGCGGATTGCGCGGCCGACTGTTGGCCCAGCCGACCGTTGGCTCACCGGACAGTCCGGTGCCTCACCGGGCAGTCCTGTGAATTATAGCCGTACGCTGTTGACTTGGTTCCCGAGAGCAGCGACTTCACCGCAGACGACTCACTGGACAGTCCGGTGCACCACCGGACTGTCCGGTGATTTATAGCCGTACGCCGCCGTCGAGACCCGAGAGCAGCCAGTTGACCAGACGCCAGCCTGGCACACTGGACACTGTCCGGTGCACCACCGGATAGTCCGGTGCACCCAGACTGAGCAGAGTCTTGGCTGCTCGAGCCAAGTCTTTTCCAATCGTATTTTCTCTGATTCTAGCACTTAGACAAATATGTTAGTACATAAAAACTAATATACTAAGTCTAGAATCATACCTTTGTGTTGACTTTGCACTTCTTCCACCATTTGACATAGTTTCACACTTAAACCATTTGTGTTGGCACTTGATCACCAAAATACTTAGAAATGGCCCAAGGGCACATTTTCCTTTCAATCTCCCCCTTTTTGGTGATTTATGCCAACACAACAAAAAGCAACTAGAAGAATGCAACATCAATGCAAATGAGAACACAAATTTGTTTTGATTCAAATTTGGCATATTTGGATCATTCTTTGCCACCACTTGGTTTATTTTTGCAAATCAAACTCAATTTCCTATCTCTAAGTCAAACACACTTGTTGAGGCATAGAGAGAGGTATTTCAAGAGAAATTAATCAAGAATTCAAAAACTCCCCCTTTTTCCCATAATCAACCATTATCCCAACAAGAGGCCAACATTTGACAATAAGAGACAATAAGAGTATTTTAACAAACCAAAAGCTCTAATTCTATTATTTTCAAAATTCTCAAGTGGTAGCTGATCCATTTCTTGCTTTGGCCTTATTTTCTCCCCCTTTGGCATCAAGCACCAAAACGGGATCAATCTTGGCCCTTAAACCCCATTGCCTTACCAAAATCTTCAAATAAGAGTAAAAAGGCAATAAGGGTATTGAGATGAACTTGGAGTAAGTTACCCTCCCATCGGAGTGCAGTGGAAGTCTTGCATGGTCCAAGTTCACCTTTCCCTTTCAATCCACCTTTGAGACTAAATCAAGCAAGCTCAAACACATGGTTAGTCTCAAAGGGTCAAGTCGTAGCACATCTCCCCCTAAATATGTGCATCATTCACACATGGACTTTTGAGGTCCGAGAGTGCTTGTACAACTTGAGCACCATCAATAAACAACAAAATGCATAAGGGAACATGATCAAAGCATAAACACATGTATGCTGTAAATCAATCCAAGTTCCGCGAATCTAAGACATTTAGCTCACTACGCAACCTGCAAAAGGTCTTTTCATCTAAAGGCTTGGTAAAGATATCGGCTAGCTGGTTCTCGGTGCTAACATAAAACACTTCGATATCTCCCTTTTGCTGGTGGTCTCTCAAAAAGTGATGCCGGATGTCAATGTGCTTTGTGCGGCTGTGCTCAACAGGATTGTCCGCCATGCGGATAGCACTCTCATTATCACATAGGAGTGGGACTTTGCTCAGATTGTAGCCAAAGTCCCGAAGGGTTTGCCTCATCCAAAGTAGTTGCGCGCAACACTGTCCTGCGGCAACGTACTCGGCCTCAGCGGTGGATAGGGCATCAGAGGTTTGTTTCTTAGAACTCCACGACACCAGGGACCTTCCTAGAAATTGCACGTCCCTGATGTACTCTTCCTATCGACCTTCCATCCAGCATAATTAGAGTCTGAATATCCAATCAAGTCAAAGGTAGACCCCTTTGGATACCAGATCCCGAAGCAAGGCGTAGCGACTAAATATCTAAGAATTCGCTTAACAGCCACAAGGTGACACTCCCTTGGATCAGATTGGAATCTAGCACACATGCATACACTAAGCATAATATCCGGTCTACTAGCACATAAATAAAGCAAGGAACCTATCATGGACCGGTACGCTTTTTGATCAATGGACTTACCTCCTTTGTTGAGGTCGACATGTCCGTCGGTTCCCATTGGAGTCTTTGCGGGCTTGGCGTCCTTCATCCCAAACCGCTTGAGCAAGTCTTGCGTGTACTTCGTTTGAGAGATGAAGGTGCCGTCCTTGAGTTGCTTCACTTGGAACCCAAGGAAGTAGTTCAACTCGCCCATCATCGACATCTCGAATTTCTAAGTCATCACCCTGCTAAACTCTTCACAAGACTTTTGGTTAGTAGAACCAAATATTATGTCATCGACATAAATTTGGCACACAAATAAGTCACCATCACATGTCTTAGTGAAAAGAGTTGGATCGGCTTTCCCAACCTTGAAAGCGTTAGCAATTAAAAAGTCTCTAAGGCATTAATACCATGCTCTTGGGGCTTGCTTAAGTCCATAGAGCGCCTTAGAGAGCTTACACACGTGGTCGGGGTACCGTTCATCCTCAAAGCCAGGGGGTTGCTCCATATACACCTCCTCCTTGATTGGCCCGTTGAGGAAAGCGCTCTTTACGTCCATTTAGAACAACCTGAAAGAATGGTGAGCGGCATAGGCTAACAAAATACGAATTGACTCTAGCCTAGCCACAGGAGTGAAAGTCTCCTCAAAGTCCAAACCTGCGACTTGGGCATAACCTTTTGCCACAAGTCGAGCTTTGTTCCTTGTCACCACCCCGTGCTCGTCCTATTTGTTGCGGAACACCCACTTGGTTCCCACAACATTTTGCTTGGGACGCGGCACCAGTGTTCAAACTTCATTTCGCTTGAAGTTGTTGAGCTCTTCCTGCATGGCCAACATCCAGTCCAGATCTAGCAAGGCCTCTTCTACCCTGAAAGGCTCAATAGAAGAGACAAAAGAGTAAAGCTCATAGAAATTAGCTAATCTAGAGCGAGTGGTTACTCCCTTGCTAATGTCACCCAAGATCTGGTCGACGGGATGGTTCCTTTGAATCATCGCTCGAACTTGAGTTGGAGGGGCCTGTGGTGCTTCTTCCTCTTCAACTTGGACATCCTGTGCTCCCCCTTGATCACACGCCTCCTCTTGAGGTACCTGTTCATCATCTTGAGTTGGGGGGTGCACCGTTGTTGAGGAAGAAGGTTGATCTTGCTCCTCGTGTTCTTGTGGTCGCACGTCTCCAATCGCCATGGTACGAATCACGTCCGTTGGAACATCATCCTCATCTACATCATCAAGCTCAACTTGCTCTCTTGGAGAGCCATTAGTCTCATCAAATACAACGTCGCTAGAGACTTCAACCAAACCCGATGATTTGTTGAAGACTCTATACGCCTTTGTATTTGAGTCATAACCTAACAAAAACCCTTCTACAGCTTTGGGAGCAAATTTTAAATTTCTACCTTCTTCACCAGAATGTAGCATTTACTCCCAAAAACTCGAAATACGAAACGTTGGGTTTGTTACAGGTTAGTAGCTCGTATGACGTCTTCTTGAGGAGGCGATGAAGGTAGACTCGGTTTATGGCGTGGCAAGCCGTGTTCACAGCTTCCGACCGAAACCGCTCGGGCGTCTTGAATTCTCCAATCATCGTCCTCGCCATGTCTATGAGCGTCCTGTTCTTCCTCTCTACCACACCATTTTGCTGTGGTGTGTAGGGAGCGGAGAACTCGTGCTTGATTCCTTCCTCCTCAAGGTACTCCTCCACTTGAAGGTTCTTGAACTCGGACCCATTGTCGCTCCTTATCTTCTTCACCTTGAGCTCAAACTCATTTTGAGCTCTCCTTAGGAAGCGCTTGAGGGACCCTTGGGTTTCAGATTTATCCTGCAAAAAGAATACCCAAGTGAAGCGGGAAAAATCATCAACAATTACTAAACCATACTTACTTCCCTCGATGCTAAGGTAGGCGACGGGTCCGAAGAGGTCCATATGCAGCAGCTCCAGGGGTCTTGATGTGGTCATCACATTCTTGCCGTGATGCGCACTTCCCACTTGTTTACCTGCTTGACAAGCTGCACAAGGTCTATTTTTTTCGAAATACACATTTGTTAGACCTAACACATGTTTCTCCCTTTAGAAGTTTGTGAAGGTTCTTCATCCCCACATGTGCTAGACGCCGATGCCACAACCAGCCCATGCTAGTCTTAGCAATTAAGCATGCATCTAGACCGGCCTCCTCCTTTGCAAAATCAACTAAATAGAGTTTGCCGTCTAGTACACCCTTAAAAGCTAATGAACCATCACTCCTTCTAAAGATAGACACATCTACATTTGTAAATAAGCAATTGTATCCCATATTACATAATTGACTAACCGATAGAAGATTATAACCTAGCGACTCTACTAAAAATACATTGGAGATAGAGTGCTCATTTGAGATGGCTATCTTGCCTAAGCCTTTAACCTTGCCTTGATTCCCGTCACCGAATATGATTGAATCTTGGGAATCTTTGTTCTTGACGTAGGAGGTGAACATCTTCTTTTCCCCCGTCATGTGGTTTGTGCATCCGCTGTCGATAATCCAGCTTGATCCCCCGGATGCATAAACCTGCAAGGCAAAATAGGCTTGGGTCTTAGGTACCCAACTCTTGTTGGGTCCTACAAGGTTAGTTACAATAGCCTTAGGGACCCAAATGCAAGTCTTATCTCCCTTGCATTTTGCCCCTAATTTCCTAGCAATCACTTTCTTATCCTTTCTACAAATTGCAAAGGAAGCATTGCAAGCATGGTAAATTGTAGAGTGTTCATTACTTACATTCCTAGGTACATGAACAACATTTCTTCTAGGCATATGATGAATAACATTTTTCCTAGCCAATTTCTACCATGCATAATAGAAGAACTTGAAGAAATCATGGTATGTAAATCAAAAGCATTATAACTTCTATCATAATGACATTCCTAGAATATCTCCTATCATGATACATGAAAGCATGGTTCTTTTAGCACTATTAGTCATTGGAGCCTTCCCTTTCTCCTTGGCGGAGATGGGAGCCTTATGACTTGTTAAGTGCTTGGCTTCCTTCTTAAAGCCAAGCCCATCCTTAATTGAGGGGTGTCTACCAATAGTGTAGGCATCCCTTGCAAAATTTTAGTTTATCAAAATCATTTTTGCTAGTCTTAAGTTGGGCATTCAGACTAGCCACTTCAACATTTAATTTTGCAATAGAAGTAAGGTGCTCAACACATGCATCAACATTAAAGTCTTTACACCTATTGCAAATTACTACATGTTCTACACAAGAGGTTGATTTATTAGCTATTTCTAACTTAGCCTTGAAGTCATCATTGATACTCCTTAAGCTAGAAATAGATTCATGGCACGTAGATAATTCACATGAAAGCATTTCATTTCTTTTAACTTCTAGAGCAAGAGAATTTTGCGCACTAACAAATTTATCATGCTCTTCATATAAAAGGTCCTCTTGCTTTTCTAACAATCTATTCTTCTCATTCAAAGCATCAATTAATTCATTGATTTTATCAATTTTGGTTCTATCTAAACCTTTGAATAGACTAGCATAGTCTACTTCATCATCACTAGATTCATCATCACTTGAAGAAGCATAAGTACTAGTATTGCGAGTGCTTACCTTCTTCTCTTTTGCCATGAGACAGGTGTGATGCTCGTTGGGGAAGAGGGATGATTTGTTGAAGGCGGTGGCGGTGGAGTCCTTCGTCGTCAGAGTCGGACGAAGAACAATCCGAGTCCCACTCTTTGCCAAGGTGTGCCTCGCCTTTAGCCTTCTTGTAAGTCTTCTTCTTTTCCCTCTTCTTTTCTTGATCCTGGTCACTATCATTATCGGGACAATTAGCAATAAAGTGACCAACCTTACCGCACTTGAAGCAGGAGCGCTTTCCCTTCGTCTTGTTCTTTTTGGGATGCTCCTTGCGACCCTTTAGCGCCATCTTGAAGCGCTTGATGATGAGGGCCATTTCTTCCTCGTTGAGCCCCGCCGCCTCAACTTGTGCCACCTTGCTAGGTAGCGCCTCTCTGCTACTTGTTGCCTTGAGAGCAATGGCTTTGAGGCTCATGGATTGGGCCATTTAGCGCCTCATCAACATATCTCGCCTCCTCGATCATCATTCGCCCGCTCACAAACTTCCCAAGTATTTCTTCGGACGTCATCTTGGTGTACCTAGGATTCTCACGAATAGAGTTAACAAGATGAGGATCAAGGACGGTGAAGGACCTTAGCATAAGTCAGACGACATCGTGGTCCTTCCATCGCGTGCTTCCATAGCTCCTTATTTTGTTGACGAGGGTCTTGAGCCTGTTGTATGTTTGGGTTGGCTCCTCCCCCCTGATCATCGTGAACCTCCCTAGTTCGCCCTCCACCAACTCCATGTTGGTGAGCATGGTGACGTCATTTCCCTCATGAGAGATCCTGAGGGTGTCCCAAATCTGCTTGGCGTTATCCAAGCCGCTCACCTTATGGTATTTATCCCTGCACAATGACGCTAAAAGAACAGTAGTAGCTTGTGCATTTTTATGAATTTGTTCATTGATGAACATGGGACTATCCGTACTATCAAATTGCATTCCATTTTCTACTATCTCCCATATACTTGGATGGAGAGAGAACAAGTGGCTACACATTTTGTGACTCCAAAATCCGTAGTCCTCTCCATCAAAGTGAGGAGGTTTACCGAGGGGAATGGAAAGCAAATGAGCATTGGAACTTTACGGAATACGAGAGTAATCAAAAGAAAAGTTCGAGTTAACCGTCTTCTTTTTCTCGTAGTCGTTGTCGTCGTCGTCCTTTTGGGAAGAAGAAGACTCGTCGCTGTCGTCGTAGTAGACAATCTTCTTAATGCGTCTCTTCTTCTTCCCGTCCTTCTTTTATGACTTGAGCCCGAGTCAGTGGGCTTGTCGTCTTTTGGCTCATTGATGAAGGGCTCCTTCTCCTTGTCGTTGATCACCATTCCCTTTCCCTTAGGATCCATCCCTTCGGGCGATTAGTCCCTTTCTTGAAGAGAACGTCTCCGATACCAATTGAGAGCACCTAAGGGGGGGGGGGTGAATAGGTGATCCTGTAAAAACTTGAAACTTAAAGCCACAAAACTTGGTTAGGAGTTAGCACAATAAAATCAGTGGCTAAGGAGAGCTCTTGTGAAGCAAAATAGACACAGTGAGAACAAGCACAGCCACGGGCGCTGCCCAATCGACGCGCTCAAGCTCAAGGTGTGCGCCAACGTGCTGGGCCTCGTCAAGGTCGGCCTACCCCAGTACGAGCAATGCTGCCTGTTGCTGGAGGGGCTAGTGGACCTCGACGCCGCATTGTGCCTATGCACCGCCATCAAGGCCAACGTCCTCGGCATCCACCTCAACGTGCCCCTTAGCCTCAACCTCATCCTCAACAACTGCGGCAAGATTTGCCCAGAGGACTTCACTTGCCCCAACTAAGCTTGGGATCCCTTGTTTTCTCCATCTCGCGATTCCTATTTACGAGCATGTCGGCCTCTTGCAATATTAGCGAATAAGTTTGTAGTTTCAAATTCTTTCGCTGTACCATTGATGATTGTATTTGTATTTGTGTGGAGTTATATTTGAAATTTTAATGATCAATAAGAAATATTCGTGTTTTTTATTTTGAGAAAAAAGGAGATACGAATCATTCAATTTCAGTGAACTCAAATGCATTATGACTACATTTTCTTGCCTGTCTACAATCGTTCTTAGTCAAAATTTTCTAAGTTTAACTATTTTTTAGAAAAACACACACCAGCAAGTTCACTTGGACAGGAGCTGATTTGGGCACGGGCCACTAGGCCACTTGGACCATCGCCCAGCAGGGGGCGGATTTGGGCCCTGGGCCACCTGGGCTGTGGCTCGGGACGTAGCCCAAAAATCTTCTTATTATATCTAGGATAATTTTAGCCCAAATAATCTAGTCCACATGCACAATATCCCCTTCCACTCCCGATTCGTTTTGGCGTCTGGTGGTCTCCTGACTCCCCCATGGCTCAATCCCTCACGCCCTGTCTCTAGCTTCAGTCCACGTCTCTTGCCTCCTAGTCTCCTAGACCTAGGTGCCGGTGGCGGCGCCTCCACACTACGGCCTCCAGTATATGCCTCCACCTCCATGCTCCACTGCATGGATCCAGATCCGACAACGACGACCTCCCTGCGGTCAGCGGTCTGTGCCCTCCACGGATTCGCACCACATCGTTCGCCCCTTCCCAGCAGTGAGCATACAAAACAAGTGTTCTTTAAAATGGACCTTCAAGTTTTATAGAGTGGCCCGGGGCATCAATTTTACGGAGCTCCTCCACTGTCGCCCAGGGTATAGCACATATAATGAGGAGGAGAGTCTAGGCTAGAGAGGAGAGTCTAGGCTAGAGGAGCAGGCGTAGCACACAACAGCGACTGTTGGGGGTTCTCTTTGATCGAAGGTTCTCAAGTCATTAATTTGTCATTTTTTTCCAATTCTGTTTCAGGTATATTGAAGGGTTGACCAAGTACACCTTCAATCGGAAATAATACTCGAGCAGTGCGAGGATGAAAACGAAGCTGAGAAGCTTCAGTTCCGTGTTTTGGACACGTAACGAAGGATCAGTAAGATGAAGCGATAAGGTCTTGGAGGCTTGGACAACATGTCTAATGATAGAAAAGACTTTATACCCTTAAAATATCTTGTAGTTTGTGTGTATAGGACTAAGTACATGATTGTAATTTTTACAAAGTTGTATCTCACCACTATAAATAGAGATACAATGTCATGCACAGGGGACACTTTGTATAAGACCTTCAAGGCTTCATGATTATGTGAACTCGGTGATGTATATGTGATGATTATGTGATATATGTTTTGTTTGTTTGGATGGAATAACAAAAACAAATAAAATGGGGTATTCTGGTCACTTTGCCAAGTTCCATGACTATAACACTCGGCAAAGAAGACACACCTGGGACTAGTAAAGCTTCTTTACCGAGTGTCGTGGTCGAGGCACTCCGAAAAGAAGCAACCTTTGTCGAGTGCCTCTTAATGCACTCGGCAACGAGACTGACAAAGGTGTCCACTAGTGCTCTCTTTGCCGAGAGCTAGTCTAGCAGACACTCGACAAAAGGGAGCCTTTGCCGAGTGCCTCTTGGAGCACTCGACAAAGAGATTGGCAAAGGGGGCCATAGGGGCCTTCTTTGTCGAGCGCTAGTCCAGCAGACCACTCGGCAAAGTCTCCTTGACCGTCACTTGGTGCCATGATAGTACTTTTCTTTGCCGAGTACTTAGTGGCACTCAACAAAGGCTTTGTCGATTGCCCGACAAAAAATACTCAGCAAAGAAGTCGTTGGTGATGTATAGTTCACCGAGAATCACACTCGACAAATAATTTCGCCAAGTGTTTTTCCAGGCATTGTCGAGTGCCTGAAGCACTCGACAAAGCAGTCTGTTCCGGTAGTGTTTGTTAGTGAGAGCACCTAGAGGGGGGGTGAATAGCTGATCCTGTAAAAACTTGAAACTTAAAGCCACAAAACTTGGTTAGGAGTTAGCACAATAAAATCAAGTGGCTAAGGAGAGCTCTTGTGAAGCAAAATAGACACAGTGAGAACAAGCACAAGAGACACGAGGATTTATCCCGTGGTTCGGCCAAGTACAACACTTGCCTACTCCACGTTGTGGCGTCCCAACGGATGAGGGTTGCACTCAACCCCTCTCAAGTGATCCGATGATCGACTTGAATACCACGGTGTTCTTCTTTCTTTACTCTTTCCCGTTTGCGAGGAATCTCCACAACTTGGAGTCTCTTGCCCTTACAATATGGATCAAAGTGAAAGCAATAGAGGTAAGGGAGGGAAGCAACACACACAAATCCACAACAATACGCACACACACGGCCAAGACTTGAGCTCAAATGATATCACAAGGTTCTCACTAGAACGGAGCTCAAATCACTATGAAATGTCAAACGAGTGTGCAAAAACGGAGTGTGAATGATCAAGAATGCTCAAAGTATGCTTGGTGTACTCCTTCATGCGCCTAGGGGTCCCTTTTATAGCCCTAAGGCAGCTAGGAGCCGTTGAGAGCAATCCAGGAAGACAATTCTTGCCTTCTGTCGACTGGCGCACCGGACAGTCCGGTGCACCACCGGACACTGTTCGGTGCGGATTTCTTTCCTATTCTGGCGCAGCCGACCGTTGAGGATTTGGAGCCGTTGGCGCACCGGACACTGTCCGGTGCATACCGGACACTGTCCGGTGCACACAGGACAGTCCGTGCCCCCATCTGACCGTTGGCTCGGCCACGCGTCACGCGCGGATTGCGCGGCCGACCGTTGGCCCGGCCGACCGTTGGCTCACCGGACAGTCCGGTGCCTCACCGGACAGTCCGGTGAATTATAGCCGTACGCTGTTGACTTGGTTCCCGAGAGCAGCGACTTCGCCGCAGACGACTCACCGGACAGTCCGGTGCACCACCGGACAGTCTGGTGATTTATAGCCGTACGCCGCCGTTGAGACCCGAGAGCAGCCAGTTGACCAGACGCCAGCCTGGCACGCCGGACACTGTCCGTTGCACCACCGGACAGTCCGGTGCACCCAGACTGAGCAGAGTCTTGGCTGCTCGAGCCAAGTCTTTTCCAATTGTATTTTCTCTGATTCTAGCACTTAGACAAATATGTTAGTAACACAAAAACCAATGTACTAAGTCTAGAATCATACCTTTGTGTTGACTTTGCACTTCTTCCACCATTTGACATAGTTTCACACTTAAACCATTGTGTTGGCACTTGATTACCAAAATACTTAGAAATGGCCCAAGGGCACATTTCCCTTTCAGTTAGATGTGAATAATTTTGTTGGATTATACTCTTATTTATTTGTACTTGATGTTTTGATTATTATCTTGGAAATATATGACGAAATGCACTGTATCACCGTGTCAATTAGTTGAAACTAGAGTTATATAGATATCCAAATTTGATTTTTGGAACAATGTCAAATTATTATCAAATTTCTACAACAACGGTCAATCTATCAAAATGATAATATATTTAATTTGTTCGAATTTGAAAAATTTTTAATTCAATGATATTGTTATCTAGAATTATATTAAAATTTGGTTACGAAAGTAGAGGCACTGTCGCAACTGATAATAATAAAATAGGGACAATGATGCAAGGGTTGATTTGTCTTTTTGCTATGGATTTAAGATCGATAAGAAGTACTTATAGGGCGTTTGGTTTCACAGATAGCCTCATTCGGCATGACTTGATCCAGCAGTAGTCCGTCTAGAGATTTCATAGGGAATGGATTCATCCCGCATATTGGCTTACGAACAAACATGGTTATGACGGCCGCATCCTTCTGTGATGCAAACCAAACATCAACGCAGTATCGGATACAGGTTCGGATGACTCTAGGAGCGAACAAACCTGCAATCCAAACACATTGAAATGGAATAGGGGCAGATGTAATCTTCATTTAAAAAATGGGGCAACGACGAAAACTTAGAAATGAGGGGTAAATGTGCAGTTAGAAGTCAAAGTAGGGACAATGGCAATTTAACCTAAAATCCGACGGGTGCGGGTATGGGTGAAGATTTTGACCCGCGGGTGCAACCCGCACTCGATCCAAAGTTTCGCTGGTGTGCGTGCGAGTTTCTATTTCAATCTATGGGTGACTCGATCCTGACCCAAAAATTGGTTCATTCTTTGTTTTGCGCAAAAATAATTAAGATGCAATAGTAATTATTTTGAATAAGTAACTTCACTGATGGTTCATGAAATCTTGTGTTGATGCTCAATGTGAAAAGGCTTAAAATCCATAGATATAACTCAATTATTGTTGGTACTTAAATGCTTATAGTTGAATTATTGTTTAAAAGTGTATAATGAGTAAAACCCGCCGGTGACCCGAAATCTGATGATTTCATGTGCGGGTTTGGATTGGCCCCTGCGGGTCTGAACGCACAGGTTTGGATTGGCACCCGCTGGTCTAAACGCGGGCGAGTATAGGTAGACTTCGCATGTGCGATCGCGAACGGGTTTTTGCATGACTTAACCTAAACTCGACCCATTACCATCCCTAGGTTGTATGATGCCTAGCGGGCGTAGCCGAGCGTGGGGGAGTTTAGTTGTACAAGCTTTTTCCTTTATCTCTCAAGCTTACTTTATGGGCGAAGCTAGCTTATCGTTAGCGGGTGCAAATGCACTCAAAAAATGCAAATTCTATAAACTTAGTTTAAATTTCACCATAAAATATGCATTTCTTGTAAAACATTTTTATGCACCCGGAAGAAGAAAAAATGCACCATCAATATTATTCTACCTTCGCCACGGCTTCCTAACAAACATATTTATGCAACTGAAATAATAGGTATTCGTAGAACACAAAATAAGGCGAGCACACGCATCAGTTTCGATAAAATAATAATAGCGGCCAGCTGATCGGAACAATTCCAGCTATTAATGTATTTCTGCATTGATCTGTTTATACAACATGCTACCTCGTTGAGTGATTTGACATGATTTGTCAACTTGCTCCGATCCTCTAATCTCGATCCATCTCCACATGACGATGGTTGTTGTCAAGCACGAAAGCACCTCCCTCCACACCGTCCATCAGCTATAAAAACCACGCCAAGCACCCTGTGAGAAGCATCCCAAAGCACAAGAGCACGCACTGCAGCACCACTTCCTGCGCTGCTGCTCATCACACATCGTAGTACTAACAGTCCATCGCCACAATGGCTCCCAAGTTTGCGCTCTTCCTTGCCCTCAGCCTCCTCTTCGCTGCCGCCGCGCATGGCTGCGAACCCTACTGTCCCGACCCAGTCGTCCCAACGCCGCCAGTCGTGCCGTCACACAGCCACGGGCGCTGCCCGATCGACGCACTCAAGCTCAAAGTGTGCGCCAACGTGCTGGGCCTCGTCAAGGTCGGCCTACCCCAGCACGAGCAATGCTGCCCGCTGCTGGAGGGGCTGGTGGACCTCGACGCCTCACTGTGCCTCTGCACCGCCATCAAGGCCAACGTCCTCGGCATCCACCTCAACGTGCCCTTAGCCTCAACCTCATCCTCAACAATTGCGGCAAGACTTGCCCAAAGGACTTTACTTGCCCCAACTAATTGAGCTGAATATGGAGATAAAGCCAGCATTCAAGGAATGTAACCCTTAGTGTTCCATCTCGCGATTCCGATTGTTACTTGATCATCATCGCTGTTTATCTATTTTTATATTTAATTATCAATAAGAAACATTCACATTTTTTGTTTTGAGAAAGAGGGCAAAATATGTGCACCATTACTATTTTAGAACAATCATGTTCTCTGTCTCCCTGACGAGTTTTCCGGGTGGTATCTATATAAGATAGAACGAGCGTTGATCAACTAATCTCGTTGCCCTCCTAGTCAGTCAGAATCTTCCTTCGCTGCATATCTAGGTGGCGTGCAGTCTACACATGACGACAGAGATGCCTCTGGACCTCTTAATATAGTTGGATTAAAAAAGTCTATTGACATACCAATATGTTAAAGAGTTAACTAAATAGACACCTACAAAATCGAGTGAAATGTTGAGCTATTACAGTGGTGCATGGATATCTCCTTCAGTTCAAAAGATATCATTTGACAAAAAGATTGAGAAAGTGTAGGTCAAGATTCAGTTGGTATATATGATCTTTATGTGTACATGAAATTCAATATCCGTGTGATTGATGGTGCGCGTCCGAGCTTGCAAAACCATCTTTTCAAAAATCCCATGAGCCCGTATGTTTGGTTGCTTGAATATGTTCTTGGGCCAGGTCCTCGTTCATGCAAAGGGTTGGCCTCAGCCAGGCCCATGGGAATTGGGATACACCCGAAGACTGCATTCTTTGTGAGCCTAGCTGTGCTTGTCACCCGTTAGACCCTCCTCATCTCCGAGGCTACATCAGCGCACGATAGGGTTTCTCATTTGCAGCTGCGCTGCCGAGGTCTCCCTCTCCCATCTCCTCTCGCCCTCATGCTCTCCCTCAAGCTCTCGCACCCTCCCCTCCCCTAGCTGTTGAGGCTTGATCCTTCCAGGGATCATCATGGGTAAGGAGGTTTGACACTCTCTTGCCCTCTCCCCCTAGACACAACCTCTTTGTCTAGATCTATGATTCTTGAGTAGTATCTCTTCCCCCGAGATCTTTGTCTAGATCTAAGAATCTTGAGTACTAATGGTAGTTGTGGTTGTGTATATCCTGGTTTCTAGTTTTTATGCAGTATTGTGCAATGGTGTTCTCATATCTGACCCTCTCCTGGTGGAAGTACCTTTTGATGTACTTAGGACCTTGGGTGTCTCCTAGAGGGGGGATATGCATTAATAAAAACTTTAACTCTATTGAACTTTCTTACTTGACTTCAAAAGTCGATTGCATCGAAATAATGCCTTGTCCAAGGTCAACCTGCACTTCACAAACACTTATACAAATATAAATGAGAAGTGCAAATAAGAAATAAAGCTACGAGAAAGGACACAATGATTTTTTCCGTGATTCGACCAAGCCTCAAATGCTTGCCTACATCCACGTTGGGGTTAGCCAACTGGCTTGGAGTCGATTTCAACTCCTTCGTCCTTTTACTCAAGTTATCACACTTGTGATAAACCGAGGACTTCCAGTATCACTTGTTGCAGTTACAACAATCCTGAGGCTAACCACCACTTGGTAGCTCTCCATCGGATGATGAACTCAACTCGAACGCTTGCTCAAGATCACCAGTAGCTCTTATATGTAGCCCTCCACCACACATGCCTCTCTATGACTAGGTCACACACTAATCACTTGATCTTGCAAAGGAACACCGAACACACTAGAGAGGGCTAAACATTTGCTAGAATATGAGTATACACTTGTAGAGGCTCGCTTCCTATTGTTGGAGGCATGTGAAAGGGAAATTGGGTAACCATTTCCTATAATTAATTTTGGTGGTTGACGACCAACGCAAACCTATGGACTAACTAGTTTGTCTAGAATTCATGTATTACAGGTGCATAAGGTTCAACACAAACCAATAAAAGAATCAAGTTTGGGACACAATTTTAAAGGAGCAAAAGGACTCGAGTGTGCTAAAGAATGACGCACCGGATAGTGTCCGGTGCACCAGGAACCGTACAACATCAAACCAGCCACTCTCGGGAATTCAAGGGCGCCCTCCGCTATAATTCACCGGACTGTCCGTGTGCCACCGGACTGTCCGGTGAGCCAGTGGAGCAACGACTCCCTGCACCAACGGTCGACTCTGTAAAGTGCTACAGTGATGAACAGTGCCACACAGAAGTTAGAGCAACAAAGTCAGAGGGGCACCGGACTGTCATGGTGCCGCAAGAAGACAAGCATCTCCAACGGTCAACTGCTCAGAACCCTAACGGTTGGCTGACGTGGCGGCGCACCAGACAGCGCACAGTACCTGTCCGGTGGCGCACCGGACTGTTCGGTGCGCCCTTCGCCAGCAGCCTCACCAACGGCTATGGATGTGGTTGGGGGCTATAAATACCCCCCTAACCACCTCATTCATATCCATCCAAGTTTTCTGAAGATCACATTCAATAAAAGAGCTCTAGCATTCACTCCAAGACACAATTCAAAAGATCAAATCTTCTCCAAGTCCTAAGTTCATCTCAAATACTTAGTGACTTGTGAGAGAGATATTTTGCGTTCATTTGCACTCTTGTTGCTTGGATTGCCTTTTTCTTTTTCCATTCTTATTCTCAAGTGCTTTGTAAGCAAGGAAAGAGACACCAAGTGTGTGGTGATCCTTGCGGGGTCTAAGTGACCTGTAAGATTAAGGAAGAAGGCTCACTCAGTCTAAGTGACCGTTTGAGAGAGGGAAAGGGTTGAAATAGACCCGGTCTTTGTGACCTCCTCAACGGGGACTAGGTTCTTTGGAACCGAACCTCAGTAAAACAAATCACCGTGTCTACTTGCTTGATTAATGTTTGATCCATTTTCCCTCTCTTTCGGACTTGAATTTAATTCTAGCGCTAACCCCGGCTTGTAGTGTGTGCTTATGTTTATAAATTTCAGGTTTCACCTATTCACCCCCCTCTAGGCGACTTTCAATTGGTATCGGAGCCAGTGCTTCATTAAGAGTCTAACCAACTCGAAGTGATGTCTGGAGATCACGCCAAGAGGGAGATCGTGACCGGCGAAAAGCCCACAAGCTCAGGGAGGACCCTCTCAAGGGAGTCCAGCAACAAACATAAGGAAGAATCCTCTTCCTCCATCAAGTCCCATCAGAGAGGTGACAAGAAGAAGAAGATGAAGAAAATGGTCTACTATGAGACCGACTCTTCGTCACCCTCCACCTCCGGCTCCGAGTCATCGACTACTTCTAAGCGCCATGAGTGCAAGAAGTATAGTAAGATGCCCCTTAGCTATCCCCGTATTTCCAAGCGCGCTCCATTACTTTCTGTTCCCTTAGGCAAACCACCATATTTTGATGGTGAAGATAATTGTATGTGGAGTGATAAAATGAGGCACCATCTAACATCACTCCACGCAAGTATTTGGGATATTGTTGAGTATGGAGCGTAGGTACCTAAGGTGGAGGACAAAGACTACGACTCGGATGAGGTCGCCCAAATTAGGCACTTTAACTCCCAAGCCATGACTATACTCCTCGCCTCCTTGTGTCGAGAGGAGTATAATAAGGTGCAAGGGTTAAAAAGTGCTAAAGAAATTTGGGACGTCCTCAAAACGGCGCACGAAGGGGATGAGGTGACCAAGATCACCAAGCGCGAGATGATTGAGGGCAAACTCGGTCGATTCATCCTCAACAAAGGGGAAGAGTCGCAAGCCATGTACAACCGGCTCAAGACGATGGTCAATCAAGTGCGCAACCTCGGGAGCACCAAATGGGATGACCATTAAATGGTCAAGGTTATTCTAAGATCCCTTGTTTTTGCAATCCTACTCAAGTACAATTAATTCGTGGGGATCCTAGATATAAACTAATCTCCCCCGAGGAAGTATTTGGCAAGTTTGTGAGCTTTGAGCTAATGATCAAAGACTCCAAACACATTGTTAACTTGGAGCAAGGCACCACCTCCACACCCGAGGTGCAACCCATCGCATTCAAAGCGACGGAAGAAGAAAAGAGGGAGTCTACACCAAGTAGGCTTCCAATCAACACCTCCAAGCTCGACAACGAGGAGATGGCGCTCATCATGAAGAGCTTCTATCAAATCCTCAAGCAAAGGAGGGGGAAGGACTACAAACCCCGCTCCAAAAGGGTGTGATACAAATGTGGTAAGCTCGGTCATTTCATAGCTAAATGTCCAATTTCTAGTGGAAGTGACAGGGACGACGACAAGAAGGGGAAGAAGAAGGAGAAGAAGAGGTACTACAAGAAGATGGGCGGTGATGCCCACATATGTCGGGAATGGGACTCCGACGAGAGCTCCACCGACTCCTCCTCCGACGCGGACGCCGCCAACATCGCCGTCAACAAGGGCCTCCTCTTTCCCAACGTCGGCCACAAATGTCTCATGGCTAAGGATGGCAAAAAGAAGAAGGTACACTCTAGAGCCACCGCAAATATACAATATCTAGTGATGAGGGTAGCTCTAGCGATAATGAAGATGATTTATTGTTTGTCTTTGCCAACCTTAGCATGGACCAAAAGAAAAAATTAAATGAATTAATAGAAGCCATTAATGAAAAGGATGATCTCTTGGAAAGCCAAGAGGACTTCCTCATTAAAGAAAACAAAAAATTTGTTAAGTTGAAAAATACTTATGCTCTAGAAGTAGAGAAAAATGAAAACCTGTCTAAAGAGCTTAGTATTTGTCATGATTCAATTTCCAGTCTTAGAACTGAAAATGCTAGTTTAATTTCTAAGATTGAAAAATTGAATGTTTGCAATGATTCTATTTCTTGTCTTAGAGATGAGAATGTTAGATTAAATGCTAAGATAGAAGAATTGAATGTTTGCAAACCATTTACATCTACTGTTGAGCATATTTCCATTTGCACTAGATGTCGAGATGTTAATGTTGAAGCTATTGATGATCACCTTGCCATGATTAAGAAACAAAATGATCACATAGCCAATTTAACTGCTAAAATTGTCGAGCATGAACTAGAGAATGAAAATTTAAATTTGCTCGTAATATGCTCTATAATGGGAGACGCCGTGGCATTAAGGATGGCATTGGTTTCCAACAGGGGAGAAATGTCAAGCTTAATGCCCCTAAGAAATTATCTAATTTTGTAAAGGGTAAGGCTCCCATGGTTCAGGATAATGAAGGTTACATTTTATACCCTGCTAAATATCCTGAGCACAAAATTAGGAGAATTCATGCTAAGAAACCTCACATTGTTTCTCATCATGCATTTATATATAAGAATGAGGCTTTTAGCTCTAGGCATTCCACTCATGTTAAAATGCCTAAAAAGAAAACTCCTACTGCATCAAATGAACATAATATTTCATTTAAGACTTTTGATGCTTCATATGTTTTAACTAACAAATTAGGCAAAATAGTTGCCAAATATGTTGGAGGCAAACACAAGAGTCCTAAGACTTCTTTTTGGGTACCCAAGGTGCTTGTTTCTAACATCAAAGGACCCAAGACTGTTTGGGTACCTAAGAACAAGGCCTAAATTTGTTTTGTAGGTTTATGCATCCGGTGGTTCAAGTTGGATAATCGATAGCGGATGCACAAACCACATGACAGGGGAGAAAAGAATGTTCTCATATGAGAAAAATGAAGATCCCCAACGAGCTATCACATTCGGGGATGGAAATCAAGGTTTGGTCAAAGGTTTGGGTAAAATTGCTATATCTCCTGACCATTCTATTTCCAATGTTTTTCTTGTAGATTCTCTAGACTACAATTTGCTTTCTGTTTCTCAATTATGTAAAATGGGCTACAACTGTCTATTTTCTGATGTAGGTATTACTGTCTTTAGAAGGAATGATGATTCAGTAGCATTTAAGGGAGTGTTAGAGGGTCAGCTATATTTAGTTAATTTTAATGATAACAAAGCTGAACTTGACACTTGCTTAATTGCTAAGACTAATATGGGCTGGCTCTGGCATCGCCGACTTGCCCATGTTGGGATGAAGAATCTCCACAAGCTTCTAAAGGGAGAGCACATTTTAGGACTAACCAATGTTCATTTTGAGAAAGACGAGGTTTGTAGCGCATGCCAAGCAGGGAAGCAAGTTAGAGTCCACCATCCACACAAGAACATAATGCCAACGGATAGGCCGCTTGAGCTACTCCACATGGATCTATTCGGCCCAATCGCTTACATAAGCATCGGCGGGAGTAAGTACTGTCTAGTAATTGTGGATGACTATTCTCGCTTCACTTGGGTATTCTTTTTGCAGGAAAATCACAAACTCAAGAGTCATTAAAAGGATTCTTGAGACGAGCTCAAAATGAGTTCGGATTGAGATTAAAAAGATTAGAAGCGATAATGGGACGGAGTTCAAGAACTCTCAAATTGAAGGATTTCTTGAGGATGAGGGAATCAAGCATGAGTTTTCTTCTCCCTACACACCTCAATAAAATGGTGTACTAGAGAGGAAGAATAGAAATCTACTAGACATGGCAAGAACCATGCTTGATGAGTATAAGGCACCAGACCGGTTTTGGGCTAAGGCGATTAACACCGCCTGCTACTCCATCAACCGGTTGTACCTTCACCGAATCCTCAAGAAAACGTCATATGAACTCCTCATCGGTAAAAGCCCAATGTTTCATATTTTAGAGTCTTTGGGAGTAAATGCTTTATTCTTATTAAGAGAGGTAGAAAATCTAAATTTGCTCCTAAAGCTGTAGAAGGCTTTTTACTTGGTTATGACTCAAACACAAGGGCATATAGAGTCTTCAACAAGTCCACTGGATTAGTTGAAGTTTCTTGTGAAATTGTGTTTGATGAGACTAATGGATCCCAAGTGGAGCAAGTTGATCTTGATGAATTAGATGATGAAGAGGCTCCATGCGTCGCGCTAAGAAACATGTTCATTGGAGATGTGTGTCCTAAGGAATCCAAAGAGCCTACACAAACACAAGATCAACCGTCATCTTTCAATCATGCATCTCTAGCAACTCAAGATGAGGAACAAGCTCAAAATGATGAGGATGAAGATCAAGAGGATGAGCCACCTCAAGAGGAGGACAATAATCAAGGGGCAGATGAAAATGATCAAGACAAGGAAGATGATCAAGAAATAAGGGATCAAAGGCCGCCACACCCAAGAGTCCACCAAGCAATTCAACAAGATCACCTCATCAACTCCATCCTTGGTGACATTCATAAGGGGGTAACCACTAGATCTCGAATTGCTCATTTATGTGAACATTACACTTTTGTGTCTTCTATTGAGCCATACAGGATAGAAGATGCACTAAGAGATCTGGATTGGGTGGTGGCAATGCAAGAGGAGCTCAACAACTTCACGAGGAATGAGGTATGACATTTAGTTCCACGTCCTAACCAAAATGTTGTAGGTACCAGAAAGGGAAATGTGCCATTGGGCCATTTCTATAATGTTTTGATGATTAAGTGTCCAAGACATATTAAGTGAGTTGATTATGTGCCAAACAAGCAAGAAGTGCAAATCATGTAACAAGGTATATTTCTAGACTTAGTACATTGTTTTTGAGTACTAACATATACTGTCTAAGTACTAGAAACAGAGAAAAGAAGAGAAGAAAAGAAATGCAAAAGACTTGGCTTGGTACAGCCAAAGTTCTACTCGGCTTGGCACACCGGACTGTTCGGTGGTGCACCGGACAGTGTCCGGTGCGCCAGGCCAGCCTCCGGTGAACAGGCCACTCTCGGGAAAAATCGGCGGCGCACGGCTATAATTCACCGGACTGTCCGGTGAGCCAACGGCCGCCAGCGCAACGGTCGGCCGCGCAATCCGCGGGCGACGTGTGGCCCGCGCCAACGTTCGGCAGGGGCACCAGACTGTCCGATGCGCCAACTGCCACGAATCTACAACGGTCGTCTGTGCCAGAATAGGAAAGAGATCGGCACCGGACCATCTATAGTGACTGTCCGGTGGCGCACCGGACTGTCCGGTGCGCCACCCGATAGAAGGCAACTTTGGCCTTCCTTATTGGTCTCCAACGGCTCCTAGCTGCCTTGGGGCTATAAAAGGGACCCCTAGGCGCATGGAGGAGCTACCCAAGCATTCAAGAAACATTCTAAGACTTCTATACTCCAACTTCGCACATTTGATTCTTTAAGATAGTGACTTGAGCTCCATTTGAGTTGTGAACTCCGTGGGTTGCGTTTTGAGCTCAAGTTGTGACTTGTGTGCGTGATTGTGCTGTGATTTGAGTCTTGTGTGCGTTGCTCTCCCCTCCCTTACTTCTGTGCTTCTTTTGTGATCATCATTGTAAGGGCGAGAGGCCCCAAGTTGTGGAGATTCCTCGCAAACGGGAGAAAGACAAAGAAAGGAAAAACCGTGGTATTCAAGTTGATCATTGGATCACTTGAAAGGGGTTGAGTGCAACCCTCGTCCATTGGGACACCACAACGAGGAAGTTGGCAAGTATTACTTGGCCAAACCATGGGATAAAAATCGCGTGTCTCTTGTGTGCTTTACCTTTGATTATCTGTGGTCACAAGAACTCGCTTCAAGCTACTTAGCCGTTCTAACTTACGTAACAAAGTTTTGTGGCTATTAGTGTTGATTTTTACAGGATCACCTATTCACCCCCCTCTAGGTGCTCTCAATTGGTATCAGAGTCGTTCTCTTCATCTAAGGGACTAATCGCCTGAAGAGATGGATCCTAAGGAAAAGGGGATGGTGGTCAACGTCAAGGAGAAGGAGTCCCTCTTCAATGAGCCAAGGGATGACAAGCCCACTGACTCAAGATCGAGTCACAAGAAGAGGGATGGGAAGAAGAAGAGGCAGATCAAGAAGATCATTTACTACGACAGCGATGCCTCCTCTTCTTCACCAAGAGACGACGATGACGATGACTCATCTAAAAAGAAACCGGTTAATCAAAACTTTTCATTTGATTATTCTCGTATTCCATTCAATTCTAATGCTCATTTACTATCAATTCCACTTGGGAAACCTTCGCACTTTGATGGAGAAGACTACTCATTTTGGAGTCACAAAATGCGTAGTCACCTATTTTCTCTCCATCCTAGTATTTGGGAGATTGTTGAAAACGGAATGCATTTTGATAATACTGACAACCCCATTTTCATAAATGAGCAAATTCATAAGAATGCACAAGCTACCACTGTTTTGCTAGCATCTTTGTGCAGGGATGAATACAACAAGGTGAGCGGCTTGGACAACGCCAAGCAAATTTGGGATACCCTCAAGATATCGCATGAGGGAAACGACGCCACCATGATCACCAAAATGGAGTTGGTGGAAGGCGAGCTGGGAAGGTTCACAATGATCAGGGGAGAGGAGCCAATACAAACATACAACAGGCTCAAGGCCCTGGTCAACAAGATTAGGAGCTATGGAAGTACAAGATGGACGGACCACGACGTCGTCCGACTTATGCTAAGGTCATTCACGGTAATTGACCCCCATCTTGTAAATCTCATTCGTGAAAATCCCAGGTACACCAAAATGACGCCCGAGGAGATACTCGACAAGTTCGTGAGCGGGCGCTTGATGGTGAAAGAAGCATGATATGTAGACGACGCGCTTAATGGTCCACTACCCGTCTACGAGCCACAACCCGTTGCTCTCAAAGCAACAAGCAGTAGGGAGGTGCTACCAAGCAAGGTGGCACAAGTTGAAGCTGCAGGGCTAAACGAAGATAAGGTGGCACTAATCATCAAACGCTTCAAGACCGCTCTAAAAGGACGCAAGGAGCACCCCAACAAGAACAAAGCAAAGGGGAAGCGCTCCTGCTTCAAATGCGGTAAGACTGGTCATTTTATAGCACAATGCCCCAATAATGAAAATGACCTGGAACAAGAAAAGCATGGGAAGAGGGAGAAGAAGAAAGTTTACAAGAAGGCAAAGGGCGAGGCGCACCTTGGCAAAGAATGGGACTCGGACTGCTCTTCATCCGACTCTGACGATGAAGGACTGGCAGCCTCGGCCTTCAACAAGTCTTCTCTCTTCCCCAACGAACGCCACACTTGCCTCATGGCTAAGGAAAAGAAGGTAAGTGTTCGAGAAACCCCTAAGTATACTACTTCAAGCGATGATGATTCTAGTGATGATGAAGTAGATTATACTGATTTATTTAAGGGTTTAGATAGAGCAAAAGTAGATAAAATTAATGAGTTAATTGATGCTCTAATCGAAAAAGATAGATTGCTAGAGAAGCAAGAGGATATTTTGTATGAAGAGCATGATAAATTTGTTAGCATTCAAAAATCTCTTGCTCTAGAAATTAAGAGAAATGAAATGTTATACTCTGAATTGTCTGTGTGCCATGAATCAATCTCTAGTTTAAAGACTTTGAATGATGATTTAAATGCTAAGCTAGAGGTAGCTAATAAATCTAGTTCATGTGTAGAACATGTTGTAATTTGCAATAGATGCAAGGATTTTGACATTGATGCTTGTGATAAATATCTTGCGTCTATTACCAAATTAAATGATGAGGTGGCAAGTCTTAATGCTCAACTTAAGACTTGCAAGGTTGATTTTGATAAGTTAAAATTTGCTAGGGATGCCTACACCGTTGGTAGACACCCCTCAATTAAGGATTGACTTGGCTTTCGAAAGGAAGCCAAGAACTTAACAAGCCAAAGGGCTCCCATTCCCAACAAGGAGAAAGGAAAGGCCCCTATGGCTAATAGTACTCAAAGGAATCATGCTTTCATTTATAATGATAGAAAATTTTCTAGAAATGCTCATTATAATAGGAGTTATGATGCGTTTAATTCACATGCTATGTTTGCTTCTAGCTCTACTTTTGTGCATGGTAGAAGTAAGCCTAGGAGAGACCATGTTGTGCATCATGTGCCTAGGAGAGTATGTAATGAGCTTTCTACCATTTACCATGCTTGCACTACTTCATTCACGCTCTTATGTAAAAATGATAAAGTAGTTGCTAGAAAGTTGGGATCCAAATGCAAGGGAGACAATACTTGTATTTGGGTTCCAAAGGCTATTGTGACTAACCTTGTAGGACCCAACAAGAGTTGGGTACCTAAAACCCAAGTGTAAATTGCCTTGCAGGTTTATGCATCCGGGGGCTCAAGCTGGATTATCGACAGCGGATGCACAAACCACATGACAGGGGAGAAGAAGATGTTCACCTCCTACGTCAAGAACAAGGATTCCCAGGATACAATCATCTTTGGAGATGGGAACCAGGACAAGGTCAAAGGCTTGGGCAAGATAGCCATCACCAACGAGCACTCCATTTCAAACG
The DNA here is from genome assembly GCA_029449295.1 of Zea luxurians. Taxonomy (NCBI): domain Eukaryota; kingdom Viridiplantae; phylum Streptophyta; class Magnoliopsida; order Poales; family Poaceae; genus Zea; species Zea luxurians. Next base: position 15,385,688 of record JAOPSE010000071.1, read on the forward strand.
TATTTCTAATAGAGTCGCTTGGTTACAATCTTCTGTCTGTAAGTCAATTGTGCCACATGGGCTACAATTGTTTGTTTACAAATGTTGATGTTTCTATCTTTAGAAGGAGTGATGGTTCATTAGCATTTAAGGGTGTATTAGACGGCAAACTCTACTTAGTTGATTTTTCGAAAGAGGAGGCCGATCTAGATGCATGCTTAATAGCTAAGACTAGCATGGGCTGGCTGTGGCATCGCCGTCTAGCACATGTTGGGATGAAGAACCTTCATAAACTTCTAAAGGGAGAACATGTGTTAGGACTAACCAATGTCTGCTTCGAAAAAGATAGACCTTGTGCAGCTTGTCAGACAGGGAAACAGGTGGGAAGCACTCATCACAACAAGAATGTGATGACTACATCAAGACCACTGGAGCTTCTTCACATGGACCTCTTCGGACCCGTCGCCTACCTTAGCATCGGGGGAAGTAAGTATGGTCTAGTAATTGTTGATGATTTTTCCCGCTTCACTTGGGTGTTCTTTTTGCAGGATAAATCAGAAACCCAAGGGACCCTAAAGCACTTTCTAAGGAGGGCTCAAAACGAATTTGAGCTCAAAGTGAAAAAGATAAGAAGCGACAACGGGTCCGAGTTCAAGAATCTGCAAGTGGAGGAGTACCTTGAGGAAGAAGGCGTCAAGCACGAGTTCTCCGCTCCCTACGCACCGCAGCAAAACGGTGTGGTAGAGAGGAAGAACAGGATGCTTATCGACATGGCGAGGACGATGCTTGGAGAATTCAAGACGCCCGAGCGGTTTTGGTCGGAAGCTGTGAACACAGCTTGCCACGCCATAAACCGACTCTACCTACATCGCCTCCTCAAGAAGACCTCGTACGAACTTCTTACCGGTAACAAACCCAACGTCTCATACTTTCGTGTATTTTTGGGAGCAAATGTTACATTCTAGTGAAGAAAGGTAGAAATTCTAAATTTGCTCCTAAGGCATTAGAAGGGTTTTTACTAGGGTATGACTCAAATACAAGGGCATATAGAGTCTTCAACAAATCATCGGGTTTGGTTGAAGTCTCTAGCGGCATTGTATTTGATGAGACTAATGGCTCTCCAAGAGAGCAAGTTGATCTTAATGATGTAGATGAAGATGATGTTCCAACGGCCGCAATACACACGATGGCGATAGGTGATGTGCGACCACAGGAACAACAAGAGCAAGATCAACCTTCTTCCTCAACAATGGTGCATCCCCCAACTCAAGATGATGAACAGGTACCTCAAGAAGAGGCGCGTGATCAAGGGGGAGCACAAGAAGAACAAGTTATGGAGGAAGAAGCACCACTGGCCCCTCCAACTCAAGTCCGAGCGACGATTCAAAGGAATCACCCCGTTGACCAGATTCTAGGTGACATAAGCAAGAGAGTAACTACTCGTTCAAGATTAGCTAACTTTTGTGAGCATTACTCGTTTGTCTCTTCTATTGAGCCTTTCAGGGTAGAAGAGGCCTTGCAAGATCCGGACTGGGTGTTGGCCATGCAGGAAGAGCTCAACAACTTCAAGAGGAATGAAGTTTGGAGCCTGGTGCCACGTCCAAAGCAAAATGTTGTGGGAACCAAGTGGGTGTTCCACAACAAACAAGACGAGCATGGGGTCATGACAAGGAACAAGGCTCGACTTGTGGCAAAAGGTTATGCCCAAATCGCAGGTTTGGATTTCGAGGAGACTTTTGCTCCTGTGGCTAGGCTAGAGTCTATTTGAATATTGTTAGCCTATGTACCTCACCACTCTTTTAGGTTGTTTCAAATGGATGTGAAGAGCGCTTTCCTCAACGGGCCAATCAAGGAGGAGGTATACGTGGAACAATCCCCTAGCTTTGAGGATGACAGGTATCCCGACCACGTTTTAAGCTCTCTAAGGCGCTCTATGGACTTAAGCAAGCCCTAAGAGCATGGTATGAATGCCTTAGAGTTTTCTTAATTGCTAATGCTTTCAAGGTTGGGAAAGCCGATCCTACTCTTTTCACTAAGACTTGTGATGGTGATCTTTTTGTGTGCCAAATTTATGTCGATGACATAATATTTGGTTCTACTAACCAAAAGTCTTGTGAGGAGTTTAGCAGGGTGATGACTCAAAAGTTTGAGATATCGATGATGGGTGAGTTGAACTACTTCCTTGGGTTCCAAGTGAAGCAACTCAAGGACGACACCTTCATCTCCCAACGAAGTACACTCAAGATCTTATCAAGCGGTTTGGGATGAAGGACGCCAAGCTCGCGAAGACACCAATGGGAACCGACGGACATGTCGACCTCAACAAAGGAGGTAAGTCCATTGATCAAAAGGCATACCGGTTTATGATAGGGTCATTACTTTATTTATGTGCTAGTAGACTGGATATTATGCTTAGCGTGTGCATGTGTGCTAGATTTCAATCCGACCCAAGGGAATGTCACCTTGTGGCCGTTAAGCGGATTCTTAGATATTTAGTTGCTACGCCTTGCTTTGGAATCTGGTATCCAAAGGGGTCTACCTTTGACTTAATTGGATATTCAGACTCCGATTATGCTGGATGCAAGGTTGATAGGAAGAGCACATCGGGGACATGCCAATTTCTAGGAAGGTCCCTGGTGTCATGGAGCTCAAAGAAACAAACCTCTGTTGCCCTATCCACCGCTGAGGCCGAGTATGTTGCCGCAGGACAGTGTTGCGCGCAACTACTTTGGATGAGGCAAACCCTCCGGGACTTTGGCTACAATCTGAGCAAAGTCCCACTCCTATGTGACAATGAGAGTGCAATCCGCATGGTGGATAATCCTGTTGAACACAGCCGCACTAAGCACATAGACATCCGACATCACTTTCTGAGAGACCACCAGCAAAAGGGAGATATCGAGGTGTTCCATATTAGCACCAAGAACCAGCTAGCCGATATCTTTACCAAGCCATTAGATGAGAAAACCTTTTGCAGGCTGCATAGTGAGCTAAATGTCTTAGATTCGCGTAACTTGGATCGATCTATATCATACATGTGTTTTATGCCTTTGATCATGTTACTTATACATTTATGCAATTTGTTGCTTCACTACAAAACAAACCCCCTTATGGCAACGTATACCTAGCAACGTATAGTTATATGTGTTGGAAGTGATTAGGTTGCAACGCTTGTTACATGTTGCAAGCCACATTCGTTAATAATAATGGTACTAGCAACGTTTAACATGTGTTGCAAACTGCATACGTAGAGTAACTACGATCACGACAACGTTTACCATGCGTTGCAACCGTATGCGTAGAGTAATTTGAATGGTGGCAACATTTACATCTGTTGAGTAATTTTGGTACTGATGAGGCAATAATGAAACTGTGTTGTTTATTTTTTTAATGAAGCATAGTGGTATGATACTTAATTGTGCAAAAATATAGAATGAGAAATTGAACAACAAACATGTAGAATGTAACAAAAGGCAACCAACTCAAGTATGAAGTCCTTTTGGTCCACTTTTGTATTGGTGTTTTATTTTATTAAAATATTTTTTGCATCCTTTTTGTGATTTTACTTATCAAACACCCGCTAGCCATGTGAAAATAGTAGTTGCGATTTGTCAAGGCACTTAAAGTTATATATTTGTTGTAATTTTGTTTATTCGGCAAAAAAGAGCTTAAAGTTTTATATTTGTTTATTCGGCAAAGAAGGCCTTTAGCAGCCTCGAACTCAAGACCAACTGTTCAACATTAACACCAACTAACCAACAGACCCTAGTAGATTTGCATGTATGGATGGCACTTCTGTTTCTTATAACAATTCTTGCAATCCGCTCGGCCTCCCTAGATCCCTGCAAGACCAACAAATCCACGTTGGATCCCAGAAATCAAGAAATCCGCGCTGGACTCGGCCTCCCTGGATCCCAGAAATCTGCGCCTCCATTTTCTGGCCGCGTCCGGCGGCGCCTGCCAAGCTCACCGTGTCCATTTTCTGGCCGCGCCCGGCGCGCCTGCCAAGCCCGCCCACATGGCCACACCCAAGCACCTATAGGCCACCGGCCACACAACGCCCTGCTGGCCGCTGCGCACCACCGCCTCCTCAAAAGTCAGCGCGCGCCTTCTGTAGGACAACAAGATGAGACGAGGAACAGGATCGTGCCGGTCTCCCACAGTGAAGGACGTGATCCCCATGACTTCATTAAGGCCTACTCCCCGCCACAAGCGCTCAGGCAAGGTATCCCTCTCATTCCCCACCTTGGAGATATTGGTGTGCTGTGTAGACATCATTCTGTGCTGAAATTGACTACTCATTTACTTAGTGGAGTTACCAATGTCTCAAAGATAGCTATCTATGAATTTTGGATCAATGTATTGTAGTTATGTTTGGAGAAATAAACATATGTAGATGAATGATTTTGTTCCAGTGTCGGAATGGATATTGGCCTAGTCAAGCATCTTCTACGTTACTCTAAAGGTTCTGATCCATATCTAGCTGGTGTAGAGAAATTCCTTGAATTTGCATTTAAAGATAAACCTGAAGGTATCAAGATTTATTGTCCATGTCAGACATGTGTGCACACTAATGTTCAAACAAGGGATGACATGTATGGGCATTTGGTGTGCAATGGGATACTTGAGAATTATGATGAATGGAATTTTCAAGGTAATGTTTCAGTGCAACACACAAGTAGTCTAGAACCAAATTCGAATATTGACGAAAGGTATGTTCATGTTGACCAGCTGATTCAAGACACCGTTGGTCATTTGTATGATGACACACCTATGACTGATGGTTAAGAATCGGTCCAGGGACCCAATATAGAAGCACAACCATTTTATAAACAGCTTGAAGATTCAAAAAGGCCATTATGGATAGGTTGTAAACTCACACAACTAACTTTATTTGTGCTTTTGTTTAATATCAAGTCCATGAACAAATGGTCAAATAAATCTTTTGGGGATCTACTTGAGGTTCTGCATATGACTATTCCTAATGGAAATGAACTGCCCAAAAACTTTTATGAGGCTAAGAAAATAATCTCTAAATTTGGACTTGGATACGAAAATATTGATGCCTGCCCAAACAACTGCCAGTTGTATTGGAAGGAAAAGAAGAATGTTGATTTTTGTGCAATCTGTAAGGTTTCGAGGTGGAAGGATAAGGATCCCACGTCTGTATTAACAAAGAAGGAAAGCAAGACCCTGCAAAGTTTTATGATACTTTCCAATTAAAGAGAGGCTGAAAAGAATGTTTATGTGTAGAGAAATAGCTTCTCTTCTAAGATGGCATGATGAGGAGCGCATTAAGGATGGTGCATTAAGACATCCTGCTGATGCACCGGTGTGGAAGAGGTTTGATGAAAAGTTCGTAGGATTTGCATCAGAATCACGTAATATTCGTTTTGGTTTGGCTACTGATGGATTTAATCCATTTGGGATGATGAGCTCTACACATAGTTGTTGGCCTATTATATTGGTGGTATATAACCTTCCTCCATGGCTTTGCATGAAAGATCACAACCTTATGCTCTCTTTATTGATTCTTGGTCCTAAAAGTCCTGGAGATAGAATTCATGTGTTCCTTGAGCCACTCTTGGATGACCTAAAGGAATTATTTCTAACCGGCTTGTACACATATGATGCATCAAGAGATGAGAGTTTTACTATGCGAGGGCCGTGCTTATGACCATAAGTGAACTTCCTGGTTTAGGAATGCTTGCTTCTCATATGGTTCATGGGAAATTCGCATGCCCTCCTTGTGGTGAAAATGTCTGGACAAACAACTGAAGAATGGTCGTAAATCTTGTTTTATGGGAAATCACCAATATATTGATCTTGATCATTCTTATCGCTTGGATGCAGACTCATTTGATGGAACGATAGAGCTTCGAACAAAACCTAAAACCTATTATGATCGTCCAATTTTGGATGAAATCATCACACTTGGTGATTTCAAGAACTCAAAAACTTACAAGTCAGTTAGTAGTCTATTCAAATTGCCATATTGGGATGATAATATTCTTCGATACAATCTTGATGTGATGCATATAGAGAAGAATGTATTTGACAATTGTTATGGTACAATATCCAATTTGGATGGAAGGACAAAAGATAACCTACAAGCTCGTCTAGATCTTGTTGAGATGAACATTAGACCGGACCTCCATCCACAAGAAAAACCTTCAGGAAAGTTTTACTTGCCACCAGCTTTATTTGCTATGTCTAAAAGTGAGAGACGAGCATTTTGTGATTTTCTTAGAAAGGTTAAAGTTCCTGATGGTTATTGTAGAAACATATCAAATTGTGTTAATGTTACTGAAGGAAAGATTGTTGGCCTTAAAACACATGACTGTCATGTCCTGATGCAACAGCTCATGCCTATTGGTTTGAGGGGTCTTCTTCCAAATGATATCACAGCTGTAATATTTGAGTTGTCTGCTTATTTTCGAGGGATATGTTCTAAAGTGCTTCATGTTAACGAGTTGGACCATATGGAAAAATCAATTGGCATTACTCTATGCAAAATGGAGATGATCTTTCCACCAGGGTTTTTCACGGTTATGGTTCATTTAGTAGCCCATCTAGCAACTGAATGTAAGCTTGGTGGACCAGTTAACTATAGATGGATGTATTTTATTGAGAGGTACATCTTCTAACTATTACATGATTCATGTTATAAGAATTTCTTGTGGGGTTGAATAATTCACTTGTCTTGCATTGGTTGTAGGTACCTAGGAAAATTGAAATCATATGTTCGGAACAAAGCATATCCAGAAGCTTCAATAGCAAATTCATTCTTGGCAGATGAGTGTATGGTGTTTTGTTCTAGGTACATAGAAGGTTTCGCTACCAAGCATAATAAACCATCAAGGAACGATGATAGTTTGGACCATACCCAATCAAAGATGGTTGGACAAGATTCATCTTTATTCCCTTCAGTAGGGAAATCATTGGGAAAACCAACCAATTTTGAATTAAGTCATCTAGAGAAATTGCAAGCGCATAGATATGTGTTGTACAATTGTGATGTTGTTAATCCATATCTAAAGTAAGTGTTTTGGTTAACTAATTAACTATGCATATAGATTATGAATTATATAATTATATGGTAATCATGGTATAGGGAACATGCTTCTAATCTGAAACGAAAGAGACGCGACCGTCGCCTAACTCCTAAAGATATTGAGCAGATACAGAATAAAGAATTTCCAGAATGGTTTAGACAACATGTAAGTAGCCTAATCTGATATTTATATTGAATGGAATTTGGTTTTTCTTACATGTATAAATATACACTCTTTTTGTGTGTCTACAGATCTTGCATTTAGAAGAAAAAAATGGACCCGACAGCATTAACGAAGACATTAGATGGTTGGCACGAGGTCCATTGGAGTTTGCAAGAAGACATAGAGCATATAACATACGTGGGTTCAGATTTAGGGCCAAAAGGTATGATAAGGCGACACAAAATAGTGGAGTTGTTGTCACTGCAAAGACCTCTAGCTATTCTTCAGCTGGTGATAATAAGCCTATACTTGGAGATATTTTGTATTATGGCGGGATTCTTGATATCATAGAGATCAATTATTATGGAAGATTTTCAGTGGTACTGTTTAAATGTGAATGGGTTGATGTCACTCGAGGAAAAGGAGTTAAAAGGGATAAGTTTGGCTTATCCCTTGTGAATTTCTCACATCAAACTCACAGAGGTGATAGAATTGAGCATGAACCATTTGTGTTTGCCAATCAAGTTGACCAAGTGTTCTACTTGGAAGATTGGACGAACCCTGGGTGGTCAGTTGTCTTGAAGATGAAGCCCAGAGATGTATATGACATGGGAGAAGATTGGAATGATGTACAATCTGAACCTTTTCATGTCAGCAAGCTTGGGGACATGTTTAAGAATGCACACGACAACCATTCATGGACTAGAAGTGATATGGAAGGCAATACGGTAGATGGAACTGCTAAAGACCATGACATTGGTAGTGATATAGAAGATGAGTGCTAAATAAGAATACTCCATCAGGTACACAAAGTTTCTCTTTCTTATAATCTAAACCATTTGGGTGGTCTGCAAATACACATCTATTAGTGTTTGTCTTCCTTGCTTATTTTTAATTCAGGTAATTATGCAGTGCAGAAATTTAGGTTTCTTGATCTACATATTAATTGACCAATGCTGAATAAACCAATGCTGAATACACATCTAATAGAAGCATTTAAGTATCAAAATTTTGTCTGTAGTGAATGCAAATTGTTGGAAGCAATTGTAGTAGAGTTATGTTTTAGTTTTTTCGATGGAATTCAACATGGACACTAGGGATCATGTGGCTGTCAAGGTCCTCGACAAGGCAAAGGTTCACAAGAACAAACTAGCTGAACAGGTAGACTGTCATCAAGACTTTAACTATTTGCACTAGTACTTCCTTAGATTTCACTGTATTCCATATATCTGAACTGCATAGGAAATCAGAATTTCGTTTTTGTCAAGCTGAAAGAAATTGTCTTCTGTTCTAGATTCAGTTTATGTCTGAAATCAATCTGAAAGAACAACTGAATTTTTTTTCATTCCTGACAAGTACGAGAACCTGATGGAGGCTGGTGTGATCGACCCTGCCAAGGTGACCAGGTGTGCGCTCCAGAATGCGGCCTCAGTAACTAGAATGGTCCTAACCACACAGGCCATTGTTGTTGAGAAGCCAAAGCCGAAGCCTCAAGTGGTAGAGCCACCGGAGGGAGCCCTTACCGTTTAAAACTTAACGTTCTTGAGGCTGCTGTCCAGATGGTTCAGATCAGTTGAGAGGGTAGAACTTTGGTTTGAGAATTTTGGTTCAGATCCACTGGGAGTTTGCTAATTATCATTTGTGTCGATGGTGATTAATGTGAACTCTATGCTGAACACCTTGTACATATATGAGATGTTGATTATGTGCATCCCAGCGTACTCCCATCAGCAGTCTCCATGTCTTTTCTAAAAATTTGGAAGGTGTCACTCTGCTGTTGCTTCAAATCTGTTTCTATTTGTTTTGGCAAGATTGAAAGGGTTGAGGATATCTCATCTAGTTTCGAGTGTCACTTGGCTGAACCTTCTCTGCTCAGCCCCCGTTTTCTTTTAGACTTATTTCGAGTGTCATGAAACTGTGGCAAATGAACCCCCCTTTAACACAGATCTTCTTTAGCATATTACACAACAGAACTCCCTAGAAAAACTAGTGAAGAGAAAATATTTCTGGTGTTTTGCAGTCTGCACTTAACTGCCCTGAACTTCTTCAGTTTACTGCAGAAGCAAATCCATTCCTCTATTTCTCAAATTTCTCCACACAAACAAAGCTACCCTCCCACATCAAACCTATTTACTGGACATTAGTCTTTGACTTTGTTGTAAACTTCTAGAGTCCATACCTCATAAATTTTGAGTTATAGAGCCCCAAAGTGAGGCACATCACACAGGGACCATAGTTTCAGTCTACTGAAAACTGAACCCAGAATTTCAGACTGTTCTGGACAGTTTGGAATTATATGGTGGTTGTTCTAGACAGTTTGGAAATGGGACCTTTATAGAAAAGCTGAAGAGTACATATTGGTGTACAAGTTTACTTAACAATGATTACCTTGGTACCATGTAAAATAAGTAGTTAAATACCCTCAAAGTTGCCTTGACACTCTGCAATTCTGGGTTCAGTTTCAGTAAACTGAAATTATGGTTTCTGTGTGATATGCCTCACTTTGGGGCTCTATAACTCGAAACCTGTTAGGTATTGACTCTGGAAGTTTACAACAAATTGTAAGATCAATGTTCAGTGAATAAGTTTGATGTGGGAGGGTAGCTCTGTTCTTATGGAGAAATAGGAGAAAAGGGAGGCTGAATCTGGTGCAGCCTTTTTTACTGAAGATGCAGCTGACAACTTGGAGAACCATGCATCTAGTGAACATCTTTGGGTAATCTCTCAAACCCTGTTTAGCCCTCTATTGCACCGGGATGGCCAGAACACCGAGCTGGAGCTAGCAGTGGTGACCACCCTTCCACATCTTTTACGTACCTTCCCGTGGTCAGGATAACATGGTGCGATTTCACGGTTTCTATGAAGTGTTCTAGTATCTATACTTACATGTGAAGCTCACTGAACCGGTTGTTTGGTCCTTACCGGTATGGTTTGTTCAGAACACTTGTCCGTTGTCACAAAACACCATTGTGGACCACCCCATCGTCGACCGGGCTGCTCACGGTTTCTCCAGACAAGTTTAGGTGAGCACCATGACTTTTGTATGCCGGTGAGG